>CATNUY010000022.1:0-554940 GCA_951217065.1 Baccha elongata
TTTACGAGTACCCACCCTCATATTGTGCGGTGTTTTAATAAAATGCTCGATAAAAAAGAAAGAATTCCAGACTACTTTACAAAAGGAAGAACTTTTCTCATCCCGAAGAACACGGACTCAGAAAATCCAAGTGGTTTTAGGCCAATAACATGTCTTACAACACTATATAAGATTTTTACATCCATTATTAGTAATAGAGTATGGCAGCATTGTGAGGCCCATAACTTGATACCATGTGAGCAAAAAGGATGTGCTAAAAAGTCGAGGGGATGTAAAGATTTAATTACAGTTGACGCTATAATATCCCAAAATTCTGTTCATCACAATCGCAATTTAAGTGTTGCCTATATAGACTATCAGAAGGCGTATGATAGCGTACCACATTCTTATTTAATAAAGGCCCTACAAATTCATGGAGTGGACGAGAAAGTAGTGGATTTTCTTGTGAGTGCTATGGGTCAATGGAAAACGACGATATATGTGGGAGGCACTCAAACGAGAGAATTATGTGTGCGAAGAGGTCTGTTCCAAGGAGATTCGTTTAGTCCATTATGGTTTTGCTTGAGCTTAGCACCTCTTAGTAAATTACTTAATGAATCATCGAATGGATACAGAATAGAGCGAGAAATCAGTATCACCCATCTTCTTTTTATTGATGACCTCCAATTAATGGCAAGGTCCAGAAAACACCTTCAGAGCCTTCTTAATATCGTAAGGAAGTTTAGTGAAGACATAAAGATGAGCTTTGGGTTTGACAAATGCAAGACCTTAGAAATGGTGCGTGGAAAAATTCATAGATCTGATGGTTTTCGTTTTGAGGAAGGTACCATAGAATCTCTACAAGACAATGAGCCTTATAAATACCTCGGAGTTCTTGAAATGCGAAGTATACAGCACACCACAATGAAGCACCAGCTAAAAACGAGCTTTATTGAAAGTTCTTTGTGGTACATTCTATGGCAGACGACAGCGTGGTAGACCATGCTTGCGCTGGAGAGATGGCGTAGATCAGGACGCCCGGAGCCTTGGGGTGCGCAACTAGATGGCGTCGGCTCGAGACCGGGATAGGTGGAGACTTGTTTAAGGAAGCCAGGACCGGACCCCGGTTGTCGAGCCGATGATGATGAATGTCCAACAGCTGATGCTGATTTTGAACCGACTCCTAAAAGACGGCAACATTTTTCTCCTACACAACTGAAATTAGTTGTCTTGTGTAATACGAACTAAGTTAAGTTGTGTTCCAAAATATTGGCATAATTTCGATCATCAAGACCGAACGTACCTACTCAACCGTTTCCCCCATAAATATGATATATGCTATATTAAGAGCTAGAGGCGAATTAATAAACTTAAATTATATTCCGCATCGACCGACCTGCCAATTCTATGTGACCTTCGCAATCTTAATGAGAGGGAAGATGTACACCACTTCATTGCGAGGTCTCCTGTTTTAATTTTCGTATCAGATATTTTGGAGTAACTTCGATGGAATTGGTCGACACTTTAGAAGTCATGAATAGATAAGTAGGCTGGGAAACTGTATGTAAATGTATAACAACCGCATTGTGCTATAGACACCGTATCTACAAAGAGACTTTTAAGTAAATAATAAGGTTAATTATACAATTAAGCTTAAATTAACTGTCTATCTGATAGACGACCAAACCATATTTAACTTGTGAATATAGATAGATAATTGTTAATTTTAAAACAAGAAATTTTTTCTAACTAATTAAATGTAAAAAAAAAATGAGGTTTTAATCAAACCTGACATTACGATGATAGGGTAGTCCAAAAAAGTAGGTTTTGTCATGCCGTCCGTCGGTCTGAATGTCGGATGTGCGGTTGTCTGTGCCTCGAACTACAGCCTGAACGGTTAGTCGGATTTTCTTCAAACTTCGTGTGTAGTACTTTTTAGCGATTCCCTAGAGGAGAAATTTGAATTTTTGTTTTAGCTCGGCTATTACGGGTAACCCCCATATAACGGTTACAGTTTTTCTAAATATTCTCGAAAACGGCTCTAACGATTTTAATTAAACTTGGTGTACTTTTAGTAGTTCTATTAGAACTGCATTTAAGGTTTTTGGCTAAAAATGCACATAATGGAGATTTGGTGTTAACGATTTTTCACAAATTTGACCATAAATTGATAACGGCTTAACCAATTATATTTAAATTTGGTACGGTATTTAATCTAAGCATTCAACACAAGACGACATTTAATGTTTTTGCTCAAATAGCCATTTAATGATAGCTACCATACAACATTATCTCATATTAAGGCCATTTTTCCACCTTTCAACATAATTCAGTTAGTAAAATTTTCTTAATCCCATATTTCGCTACAAGAGCAAGTTCGTGCGACCCATTCGTGCATTTTATTTTCAAAGGATTCGCAAAATTAAATTGTTTGAAACAATCTTTTGGACGTGTGCAATTTGTTAATGAAGTTATTTATAGTAAATTGTTAAGTCAGATCCTCGCATATAATGTATGTAAGGTAACTACAATTTAATCACAAAAATAGGTAACTTCGTTGACGCATGAAATGAAAAATGTCAAATCTTCCGATCAACCCTGACAAAATCGAAGGAATTCGAAGTTTAGATATAAATATATGTTTCAGTAGCAAATTTTATTTATTTGATATACGTTTTTATTTTAATTTTAAAAATGCAGTCAAAACGGAGAGATTCAAAAAAAGCAGTCTGAGACTATTTTGAGGGATGACTTGGTGTTGAATGTTTTTAAAACATTTCATTTGTTTGTGAAAATATATCATAGTGTACAGATTTAAACAATACTGCAGCAAATCAGTGTTTCTTAATATTTTAGATTTAGATTATTTATTTAGTTTGATTAAATTATTTACATTTACAATAATTTATTTTTACATAATTGATTATTTCGGCTAAATTTGTATTTAAAAAATTCTCAGGTCGTTTCTATTTCTAAGTGCATATGGTTGAAACATCTCTAATAAAATAAATGTAATTGAATAAGACATTAAATTTTTTATTATCTTATATATAAATACTAAAACATTCATTACTATTCTCTGTTTCGTATTATGGAGTTCAGTTGAGTTGTATATGAGTTGTCTTAAACATCAAAAATCTACAAGCAGTTGTCTATCTACTGATGGGACTTTATTTTAGTTTATATCCGATGGCTTTGGCAATAGAAATAATGAAAAAGATTGTAATGTGTTAGTATTAGTATTTGTATTTTTATTTTAAAGAGTTTTAAAAGGCTTCTTGAATTTAGTTTTTGTTTTGTAGGTATTTTTAATTGAATTGAAAAAATAGGTATTTGATAAAAAAAACACTGTCGAAGCGAAACACTTTTATTTTCATGTTCAATAGTTTTTTTCCTTTTTAATCATGTTTTTGAAATGTACATAATGTAGGTAACATAATCTTTATTATTTTTCTTATTGAAAACTATATGAAAGAGAACGCAATTCATAAAATTCTATGCTCAACATATTTGTTGTTTTTTTTACCACAAAACCACTTTGTTGGCTTTTTGCTCACAAAAAAACAAAAGAACTTTCCATTGTTTAAACAATTTAAAAATCAATTTTCTATTCATATTAAAAAAAGGTTTGGCTAATATTCTCAGGCTGGTTCCTCAGGTTGGCAACAGGTTAATTCCCTGTTGAGGTTTATAATCTGGTCAGCTATCAGTTAAGCTCTCAGTGGGGTAAATTTACGCGTGTCGAATCAAACGACGCGATTCTAACGGAATACGTCAAAGCCGTTCAGAATTTAGTAAAGAAACACACGAGAGAGGCAGAAAAACTTGCCAAGCAGCTCGAAAAAAGCGAATTATTTTGTAAAGCAGCTGAAAAGAGGCTTCTACGAACTTCAGAAGAAGCTGATCAGGAGATAGATCTTTTGTCAAGTGAGTTAAACAAAAGCTTGTCAAAACAAAGGGAGCTTGAAGAAGAAAGGTCAAAATCACCTTTCACAAGTAACCCAAAAAACTCACTGCCGTTGATATTGACCCCTCAACATATCTTACTGCAATTCGTTAGTACTCCTGAACATACATCTACACCGAAAACACCAGTTAGTAAAAGTTTTGTAGACACAGGGGTTCAGACTAAAAGGGTAGATACCATAACCAACAAATCAATTCAAACCTTAAACAAATCGATTCAAACCATACCAACAGGAAAAATTGAGTTGCCATTTAATATGTCTTTTGAAAATATAAGCAAGGAAGTTTCGAGGCTGGTCCCCATTTTCTCTGGAGAGCGTAACCATGAACTCCCACGCAGAGTTTATGAGTTTCTCAATGCCTGTGATCTGGCATTGAAAACCATTAAGCCGGGGGAGGAGGGGATATTAGTTTCTTTAATATCTACGCGTTTAGTGGGAGATGCTTTTGAGCTATTACGCTCAAACTCCGCCAAGACAATTGAAGATCTGTCAAAACTCTTCAAAGATTGCTATTTAGTGCCAAAAACACTGGATAGCGTAATGAACGAGTTAAGGCAATCTCATCAATTGATTGGAGAGGATGTAAAAGCATTTGCCAGGCGCTTGGGAAGGTTTCAGGCCACAGCGGTGGAGATAATTGACGCGATCTACACAAAAGAAGAATCGGGTGGACTCAAAAGGGAGGTTGCTAACACCGTCATCACAACCTTTAAGACAGGACTAGTCGATCTGGCTCTTCGGCAGTTCATGCTGACCAGTACGAGTACTGATCTGAATGAAATGACAGAACAAGCTAGGAAAACTTCACTCCTGTTTCAACCCAATCCAAGGGGTTACATGGGTGGTGGTCAAAATACCCCGACCTTACTAGGCCCTACCCCGTATCAAGTACCCTACCAGTATACACAGCCCACAATACCTACCAGCTACTCAAGTAATTTTACATCTCCACCAAACCAACCTCAACAAACATCTATGGGTTACTCTGGTTCACAGGTATCTCACCTACCTCAACATGCACCTAACATTCCTTTGTATAATCACCAAGTCTTAAATACACAACCTGTTCCTTATGCTGACACACCTTTTGCCAATGTGTCAATTGCAGAAAATGACAACCAGCACTTTTATCACTCTCAGTATCCCCCAGATCCAAATCTGGGTAAACAACAAAGGCGAATGCGGCAAGACTTCAACATTAAATGCGGGTTCTGTGGTAAGCAAAATCACACTTACGCAGAATGCCGTCAAAGAAAAAACACACCTTATTGTGAAGCGTGTGCATCTTACGGTCACACATTAGATGTGTGTCCAAAGTCTAGTCTTCGCCGTGCAAACCCCCTCGAACCAAATTAAATGTCTTTGGTGCGCTCGAATTGGCCATTCAGAGGAGGAGTGTCCTTACAAGCGTTATTATAATAAGAAAAAGCAGGGAAACTCAAGAGGGCGCAGCCAAAATTAGTAGACTGTGCCCTTCAAACCTCGGATAAGTCAACTCGAGCAGAGATAATACGAAGCACAAACTCTTCAGTCTTTTACATGGGTATTATATTTAACTTCTTTAGCTTATTATATGCAACAACAATAAAAGTGTTTACATCCGCATTGAAGTCAGAATTCAGTTTTGTTGACCTTCACATAATAGGGCAAACTAGTTTAAAAGTCCATAAATTGGCCAAAAATATTATCAAGGTAATAACTGTGAAGCTGAGTCGCTTAATTAAATATAATAACCCAACAAGGCATAGTCTTATGCATATGCGTAAAAGAAAGTCATGATGTGTTCGTTAATCTGCCATTAACCGAGACAAAATTTGGTTCCATAACAATGCTGGTCGACAACTGTGCAGACATCAGTTTAATTAACTCGCACATACCGAACAGATTCAGACAAATGAAAGCAAAGAATTAGGGGGTGCATGTGGAGGGGTTATATCGACATTAGGGACCCTGTCAACAGTTTTCCCTTTATCCAAAGATGTTAAAGTCAAGGCAAAATTGCACGTGATACGTGATTCAAAAGACATACCTGCCGACGGTATTTTGGGTCGCGACGTTTTATGGAATCGCTCCATTATTGACACGGTGGCAAAACGCCTTAGATTCTTGGACAATAACGGAGGAAAAGTAATTGCGGAGATACCACTATTATCTCTGAATGCTGTTAAGAACTGGTCCCAGGTTAATAAAAATACTATTATAAATATCCAAGCACGAACCCAAAAATTGGTTAAACTTCACTTGAAAACAGGTCTGCGGGAGGTATTAGTAGAGTCCCAGGAGTTAAAACCGGGAGTTTATCTTGCAAATACCATTGATACGGTTAGAAATGGTAACGTTGTTGTTCCGATTCTGAACAGTACAAGTGAGCCATACACCGTAGAACCCAATTTTGTGCCTAAATTCAAGAACAGCAACCAATTTAAAATCTTAACTGATACAATGAAGTCAGTACACAAGCTTAGTGAGGTAGAACCTCAGAAAAGGATTGCCAAGTTATTAAGTGCTATAAACCTTGGCAACAACCTCAATAACGAGGAAAGAGCTTGTATCGAACAAATATGCATCCAGTATAACGATATTTTTCATTTGGATTGTGACAAGTTAAGCCATACAGATGTTCTTTCACACAAAATACCGGTGAAAGTGGAAAAAGGGCCAATAAATCAAAAGCAATACAGGTTACCTCAAATTGCTAGAGACGAAATTAACTCCCAAGTCCAGAAGATGCTTCAGGATGGTGTTATTTCTCTTAGTAAATCGCCTTGGAATTCTCCTCTTTTGGTCGTCCCAAAAAAAGCAGGGGCTGATGGACAAAAAAGATGGAGAGTCGTGGTTGATTTTCGAAAACTAAACGAAGTATCTGTAAAAGATGTTTTTCCTCTGCCAAGAATAGAAGATATTCTTGACCAGCTAGGAAATTGGCGATATTTTACAACGCTTGATTTGGCCAATGGATACCACCAAGTCCTAATAGACAAAATGGACCGTCAGCGTTCAGCACAGGTCTAGGTCATTATGAATTTAACCGGATGCCTTTCGGACTTTCAGGAGCACCAGCCACATTTCAAAGAATAATGAATCACATTTTGACGGGACTCCATGGTATCGACTGTTTTGTGTACCTCGATGACATAGTCATTTATTCGAAGAACTTGAAAGAACATAGCCAAAAGTTGATCAATGTTTTTGATAAACTAAGAACTAGTCGCTTAAAACTAAACACTGATAAATGTAAATTTCTGTGCAGAGAAGTAGTATACCTGGGTCATATCTGTTCTGAAGACGGGGCCCGCCCTGATCCATCTAAGACTAGTTGCGTTACAAATTTCCCATCTCCCAAAAACACCAAAGAAGTTCAGTCCTTTTTAGGGTTTGTAAGTTATTACCGTAAGTGTGTACCAAATTTTGCAGCTATAGCTTCTCCTTTAAACAACCTCTTGCGAAAGAATACACTATTCAAATGGACGAACGATTGCCAACGGGCTTTTGAAGATCTCAAAAGAGCGGTAACATCTCCACCCGTTCTTATCTATCCTGATTTTACTATAACATTCATTCTTACAACCGATGCTAGCGGTGAAGCTTTGGGTGCGGTTTTATCACAGGGAAAAGTGGGAGAAGATAGACCGATCGCTTATGCCAGTAGATCTTTAAGTCCGGCTGAGAACAGGTATTCGACCATAGAAAGGGAGCTTTTAGCTATTGTATGGGCTACTAGAAATTTTCGAACTTATTTACTAGGGCGACCATTTGTAGTCTACAGTGATCATCAACCACTGAAAGGGGTATTTAACGTGAAAGACCCAACAACTCGTCTTGTAAATTTTCACCATAAGCCGGGAAAATAAATACTTTCACCATAACCCGGGAAAATAAATACTAACGCGGATGTACTGAGTCGTATTCCTAAGAGTGAAAGTCAGTGTCTGGCAATAACGAGAGCACAAGCCGCAAAAGAAAGGGAACACAATGTAAGTTGTCAAAAACCACAAAAGAAGACCAAAAGCACTGACACGGAAGATGGAAAACCCTACTTGGTTAAAAAAAGTTCATGCCGTTGGAAACTTCTATCCAATTCAGACGAAATCCAAACCGTGCTAAAGGATTTTCATAACTCAGCACTCAGAGGTCATCAAGGTGGTGAAAGGACCTTTCAACGAATCAGACAACAATACAGGTGGAAAGGTATGAAAAGACAGGTATTAGACTATGTAAAGAGGTGCCCAGCTTGCCAGAAAAATAAAAGCTCACCTCCTACTAAAATGCCCATGGTAATTACTGACACTCCATCTTTACCTTTTGATAAGGTATATATGGATATAGTGTGTGGTCTTCCCACATCATATTCAGGGAATAGATACATCCTTACCTTTCAGGATGATCTGACAAAGTTTATGGATTGCGCGGCACTGCCAGATGCCGAAGCGTCCACAGTAGCTCAAGTATTCTATGAACAAATAGTAACGCGTTATAGAATACCAAAAGTTCTTGTAACTGACAATGGTGCTAATTTTACTTCTAAAGTATTTTCGGAAACCTGCAAATTACTTGGAATAAAGAAAATGCACACTACAGCATACCACCCGCAGTCTAATGGTTCCCTAGAAAGGAGCCATCGGCTATTAGCTGAGTATCTAAGGTCTTTTGTCGCTAACGATGAAAAGCATTGGGATCAGTGGCTTAGACAAGCTATGCACGTGCATAACAATACAGTTCATACGGCAACTAAGTTGACACCTCTTAACGCTTTATTTGGTTTCCAATTTGAAATGCCAACGAATCTGAAAAAAAAGGCTGCTCCACTATATGCAAGCGACAATTATCCTTGTTCTTTGAAATACCAGCTTACTAAAAGTCACCAAATAGCTAACGAGAATTTGAAAAGAGCAAAAATTATGGCTAAAAAGCATTACGACAATCTCAAGTGTGTGTCATTCCATGTCGGGCAAAGTGTTTAACTTAAAAACCCCGTTAGGAAAAATAAATTCTCAGAAAAATGGATAGGACCATACGATATTGTGTCGATCGATAGCCCTGTTACTACCACAATAAAAATAAACAAGAAAACGAACAGGAAGGTACATAACAACCGCTTGAAACCTAATTATAATTAAAAAACATTTTATTTTCAGAATTCGTTTTGTTGTTCCTAAGTCCCATTTATATGTTTTTTATGTTCAATTAATAATTTTGTTTCCCTTTTCAGAAGATCGAGCTAAAACCTAGTTTAAGAAGAATAATAAAAAAATATAACCTTCATAGATATAAAAAAAAAATTGTCAAAAATTAAAAGATTTAATATTATAAGTAACCTAATTATAGTATCTATATATTTATATGTTTTTTATGTTCAATTAATAATTTTGTTTCCCTTTTCAGAAGATCGAGCTAAAACCTAGTTTAAGAATAATAAAAAAATATAACCTTCATAGATATAAAAAAAAAATTGTCAAAAATGAAAAGATTTAATATTATAAGTAACCTAATTATAGTATCTATAATTAATATAATCGCTATCAAAAATGCATCACCGAACCCTACCCCAGACTCCGAACAAACGTTATTGCCGTTCAGAATCGAGAAGCTTAATGAATCTTCACCCATTTTGCTAGAACGTGTTGAAACTGTTGTATTCTACAAGGACACTTGGACGATCCTGACGAAGTTCACGCCGTTGGATTATTCGACGGTATTGGCGATATCCGAAAACTGCGAGGAAAAGCTAAAAAGGGTATGCGAGGGACTAACTACGGAAAGTCTACATGCCTTCTGCAACAAAATAGCACGAGAGTCAGCAGTCAATATTGCCCTTTTGAGACAAAATGCGGAACGGTTGAACTCAGTATTTGAGAGGCAAAAAACATCAAAACGGAATAAGAGAGCCCTAGACTTCGTTGGACAATTTTCTAAGTGGGCATTTGGTACTATGGATAATGAGGATTCACGCAAGGTGTATGGTCAGCTTAACACCCTGAAAAGGGACGATGAGGACACTTTCCATCTATTACATCAGGAAGTTTCCGTCATTTCTTCGAACTACGAAAGGCTAAGTAAGCCTATAGAAGAGCTGGCGGACGAAATGAAGAACGTTACAACTGGTTTTAAAACGTTTAGCAATTCCATCGCAAAAACGTTTAGTAACTTAACGAGCGAAATCATCCTTCTGCAGGTTAAAACAGACATAACCGATATCGTTTCTCTATTAATGTCAAAAGTAATAGAGATTCAGCACCGGCAGGCAACCGAATTGTCAATCCTGGATGACCTATACCAAAACAGGTTGCACCCTTTCATTTTAAACTCCAACAACATTAGCGAAGTTCTGCGGCAAATAGCCTCAAATGGGAGGGCGACATTCGGAAACGCTTTTATCCTTCATCAAGCTGCTAAAACGTCTGTTTTCCTGGATGGGGAAAATGTTTTAATCAAAGTGACGATCCCGTTACCCGAAGACCTTCGTTACGAACTCCAAAGAATATATCCTGTACCCTCTGATTTCAACGAGGCGTGGGACATGATGTAAGATAGCCATTATGAATACATCGCCGAGTCAGAGAACCACGTTTACTTTGGACTGATGAGCCACGGGGAATTCGAAAAATGCATCCCAGTGTCAGGAAACGAGACGGATTCTGAAATCTGGATTTGCAGTTTCAATTCGCCTTTACTAACGTTTGGAGCAAAGCATTGTCTGGTAGAGCTACTACAACATGCTGTTGCGTCATCCACCCACTGCAGATATGTTGCAGTTCCGGCAAACGAAGGTATTTTGTTAAAGATGTCAGTACCTAACCATTGGTTCTTCAGCTTCAAACATGAAATAGTTTTGAATGTCGTATGCAAGAGGGAACGATACCAAGCACCCATACAGGGCACAGGAGTATTCGAGCTGTTACGACCATGCGAAGCTACTACCAAAGATATTAAAATCGCATACCAGCGAAGTTTTTCGACAAAATCAGTGTACAAGCAGCCTATTGTTGATCACTCGGACATTCTGGAAACCCTGAGAAGATCTTTCCTTTCCTTGAGATCCATGGCAACTTTCAGACCCTGGACAATAAAAACAGGTGACCATGAAAACATCGCCAGGAACATTCCTGACGGCAAGCGCTCTATCCAGGAATGAGAGATCAATTTGAAAGTGATGGAAGCAGGAAGGAAACTAGAGGAACACAACTGGGAAATTTTAAGCCATCGTTATTCGTTTTTGAGCCTGGTTACTATTATCGTCACTCTACTCGTAATTGGCTCAATACTGTACAAGATCCGGAAAGTGAAAAACAAGGTGCTCAACATTCAACAACTAACTGACCTTGCGTGGAATTAGTAACGAGACCGACCCCCATCAAGAAGAAGAAAGATGCAGCAGAAGTACCAACCTGTGAACGTAGCGGTATAACGTATGCTTGCGTTTAAAGTTCTGGGTAGGTGGATGATGCATAATAATGAAAAAAAAAAAAAATAACATACATATATTACAAGCAAAACATTTAGAACTTAAGACAAATAATGTGTACTTATTGTAAGTTATTTATTTATGTAACTTTTTGAAAACTAACAGGAACAACACACAAATAAAAAGTATGTATTGAGGTATAATAATGTACCATTATTGTAGAAATATTTAGTAAATATATTCCATAGTACTGTATAATGCATATTTAAAAAAAAAAAGTCTTATTGTTAATACATTTAAAAAAAAACAACAATAATTGTCTGTTCCTCTGAAATATAATAAAATATAATATATTTAATGTATTTAAAAAACAAAAAGGTTATATTTTTCGTTTATCCGAAAAGGAATATAAGGTAAAATAATGGTGCTAGAATATAAATAGAAATTAAATTATTTTAAAAATAACTGTATATTTTTGTTTCAACTTACGATGTCAGTTTTTTTTTTTCTAACTTTATAATTTCATATCACGACCCATTATAAAATAACAGAAAACAATATTCAAAAACGTTGCAAACTATGCAAGTTATGTTTTTAAAAGTATAAAACAATATAAATATTAAGTAGCACTTTTTAACATATCATTCTGAATTATGTAAATTTCAAATTAAACATAGAACTAAAGAATTAAATATAAATAATTAAACACATGTCTATATAATGTTAAATGAGTTTTCTGAGTTCTATAAGAACTATGGTTGTGCCCTGCATTTGGGTCACTTGGCTCAACCTGCGTTGAACTTACTCAAGCCATTGCACTGTGTCGAAACTATATTGCTGGCCTATGCAAAAGCATACGCAGCAATGTTGGTTCACCTTTGCAATTGGCACAAGAGGTAAATAACCAGGAAGTGCAAAGTGTGCATTTGGCAGTGGATGACCCAAGTAAGTTTTGATTAAAGAGGTTGACTGGTGAGTCTGAAGTTGAAAGTCAAAGTGAACGGTTGTGTTTATTTTTAAATCGGGAATTTAAATATAACGTATAACATTTTGGCGCAGCCGATACGCGAACGTACGCGTAAGTTAAAGAAAATATAATTGAAGATAGTGAGAAGAATAAAAAATAATAAAACTTATACGTTTGATGGTGTGTTTGATTCGAAAAAAGTGACAAGTAACAACTCTTGAAAGTTGCCAAAAATATCATTTACGACAAAATAAAAAAAAAACAGATCAATTAGTGTGTGGCAAGTCAAAAAAAAAATATAAAATAAATAACAAAGAGTAAAAATTAAGTCTTGTCAACGAAATTGACTAGGTAAGTATATTTTCTTCATTTAACTCTTATGAATATTTTTTTTTGTTTTTGGTTGTTTGTGTTGCTTCCTTATTATTCTTGAAGTTTTTGTTTTGTTTCTCTCTTTGCGGTTTTAACCTGGCCATTTAAATTACTAATTAGTTGGGAAAGGTTTGGACTTTGTTTTAAGTTATTTGGGGTCAAATCGTTTTTTTTTCTATTGAGTTAATGGCCAAAAGTCAACTCGAGGCCCAGCTTAACGATCTCATAGAGGAAACCGAGTTTTTAAAGAAAGAAAAAAAAGAAAACCAACGGGAGCTTAAACTTTTAAACGAATTTCTTCTTTCGGAGCTTAAGTCTATTTTGAATCCTGAGGTTTATAATCTGGGTAGCTATCAGTTAAGCTCTCAGTGGGGTAAATTTATGCGTGTCGAATCAAACGACGCGATTCTAACGGAATACGTCAAAGCCGTTCAGAATTTAGTAAAGAAACACACGAGAGAGGCAGAAAAACTTGCCAAGCAGCTCGAAAAAAGCGAATTATTTTGTAAAGCAGCTGAAAAGAGGCTTATACGAGCTTCAGAAGAAGCTGATCAGGAGATAGATCTTTTGTCAAGTGAGTTAAACAAAAGCTTGTCAAAACAAAGGGAGCTTGAAGAAGAAAGGTCAAAATCACCTTTCACAAGTAACCCAAAAAACTCACTGCCGTTGATATTGACCCCTCAACATATCTTACTGCAATTCGTTAGTACTCCTGAACATACATCTACACCGAAAACACCAGTTAGTAGAAGTTTTGTAGACACAGGGGTTCAGACTAAAAGGGTAGACCATAACCAACAAATCAATTCAAACCTTAAACAAATCGATTCAAACCATACCAACAGAAAAAATTGAGTTGCCATTTAATATGTCTTTTGAAAATATAAGCAAGGTAGTTTCGAGGCTGGTTCCCATTTTCTCTGGAGAGCGTAACCATGAACTCCCACGCAGAGTTTATGAGTTTCTCAATGCCTGTGATCTGGCATTGAAAACCATTAAGCCGGGGGAGGAGGGGATATTAGTTTCTTTAATATCTACGCGTTTAGTGGGAGATGCTTTTGAGCTATTACGCTCAAACTCCGCCAAGACAATTGAAGATCTGTCAAAACTCTTCAAAGATTGCTATTTAGTGCCAAAAACACTGGATAGCGTAATGAACGAGTTAAGGCAATCTCATCAATTGATTGGAGAGGATGTAAAAGCATTTTCCAGGCGTTTGGGAAGGTTTCAGGCCACAGCGGTGGAGATAATTGACGCGATCTACACAAAAGAAGAATCGGGTGGACTCAAAAGGGAGGTTGCTAACACCGTCATCACAACCTTTAAGACAGGACTAGTTGATCTGGCTCTTTGGCAGTTCATGCTGACCAGTACGAGTACTGATCTGAATGAAATGGCAGAACAAGCTAGGGAAACTTCACTCCTGTTTCAACCCAATCCAAGGGGTTACATGGGTGGTGGTCAAAATACAACGACCTTACTAGGCCCTACCCCGTATCAAGTACCCTACCAGTATGCACAGCCCACAATACCTACCAGCTACTCAAGTAATTTTACATCTCCACCAAACCAACCTCAACAAACATCTATGGGTTACTCTGGTTCACAGGTATCTCACCTACCTCAACATGCACCTAACATTCCTTTGTATAATCACCAAGTCTTAAATACACAACCTGTTCCTTATGCTGACACACCTTTTGCCAATGTGTCAATTGCAGAAAATGACAAACAGCACTTTTATAACTGTCTGTCTCCCCCAGATCCAAATCTGGGTTAACAACAAAGGCGAATGCGGCAAGACTTCAACATTAAATGCGGGTTCTGTGGTAAGCAAAATCACACTTACGCAGAATGCCGTCAAAGAAAAAACACACCTTATTGTGAAGCATGTGCATCTTACGGTCACACATTAGATGTGTGTCCAACGTCTAGAGTCTTCGCCGTGCAAACCCCCTCGAACCAAATTAAATGTCTTTGGTGCGCTCGAATTGGCCATTTAGAGGAGGAGTGTCCTTACAAGCGTTATTATAATAAGAAAAAGCAGGGAAACTCAAGAGGGCGCAGCCAAAATTAGTAGACTGTGCCCTTCAAACCTCGGATAAGTCAACTCGAGCAGAGATAATACGAAGCACAAACTCTTAAGTCTTTTACATGGGTATTATATTTAACTTCTTTAGCTTATTATATGCAACAACAATAAAAGTGTTAGCATCCGCATTGAAGTCAGAATTCAGTTTTGTTGACCTTCACATAATAGGGCAAACTAGTTTAAAAGTCCATAAATTGGCCAAAAATATTATCAAGGTAATAACTGTGAAGCTGAGTCGCTTAATTAAATATAATAACCCAACAAGGCATAGTCTTATGCATATGCGTAAAAGAAAGTCATGATGTGTTCGTTAATCTGCCATTAACCGAGACAAAATTTGGTTCCATAACAATGCTGGTCGACAACTGTGCAGACATCAGTTTAATTAACTCCCACATACCGAACAGATTCAGACAAATGAAAGCAAAGAATTAGGGGGTGCATGTGGAGGGGTTATATCGACATTAGGGACCCTGTCAACAGTTTTCCCTTTGTCCAAAGATGTAAAAGTCAAGGCAAAATTGCACGTGATACGTGATTCAAAAGACATACCTGCCGACGGTATTTTGGGTCGCGACGTTTTATGGAATCGTTCCATTATTGACACGGTGGCAAAACGCCTTAGATTCTTGGACAATAACGGAGGGAAAGTAATTGCGGAGATACCACTATTATCTCTGAATGCTGTTAAGAACTGGTCCCAGGTTAATAAAAATACTATTATAAATATCCAAGCACGAACCCAAAAATTGGTTAAACTTCACTTGAAAACAGGTCTGCGGGAGGTATTAGTAGAGTCCCAGGAGTTAAAACCGGGAGTTTATCTTGCAAATACCATTGATACGGTTAGAAATGGTCACGTTGTTGTTCCGATTCTGAACAGTACAAGTGAGCCATACACCGTAGAACCCAATTTTGTGCCTAAATTCAAGAACAGCAACCAATTTAAAATCTTAACTGATACAATGAAGTCAGTACACAAGCTCAGTGAGGTAGAACCTCAGAAAATTATTGCCAAGTTATTAAGTGCTATAAACCTTGGCAACAACCTCAATAACGAGGAAAGAGCTTGTATCGAACAAATATGCATCCAGTATAACGATATTTTTTATTTGGATTGTGACAAGTTAAGCCATACAGATGTTCTTTCACACAAAATACCGGTGAAAGTGGAAAAAGGGCCAATAAATCAAAAGCAATACAGGTTACCTCAAATTGCTAGAGACGAAATTAACTCCCAAGTCCAGAAGATGCTTCAGGATGGTGTTATTTCTCTTAGTAAATCGCCTTGGAATTCTCCTCTTTTGGTCGTCCCAAAAAAAGCAGGGGCTGATGGACAAAAAAGATGGAGAGTCGTGGTTGATTTTCGAAAACTAAACGAAGTATCTGTAAAAGATGTTTTCCCTCTGCCAAGAATAGAAGATATTCTTGGCCAGCTAGGAAATTGTCGATATTTTATAACGCTTGATTTGGCCAATGGATACCACCAAGTCCTAACAGACAAAATGGACCGTCAGCGTTCAGCATAGGTCTAGGTCATTATGAATTTAACCGGATGCCTTTCGGACTTTCGGGAGCACCAGCCACATTTCAAAGAATAATGAATCACATTTTGACGGGACTCCATGGTATCGACTGCTTTGTGTACCTCGATGACATAGTCATTTATTCGAAGAACTTGAAAGAACATAGCCAAAAGTTGATCAATGTTTTTGATAAACTTAGAACTAATCGCTTAAAACTAAACACTGATAAATGTAAATTTCTGTGCAGAGAAGTAGTATACCTGGGTCATATCTGTTCTGAAGACGGGGCCCGCCCTGATCCATCTAAGACTAGTTGCGTTACAAATTTCCCATCTCCCAAAAATACCAAAGAAGTTCAGTCCTTTTTAGGGTTTGTAAGTTATTACCGTAAGTTTGTACCAAATTTTGCAGCTATCGCTTCTCCTATAAACAACCTCTTGCGAAAGAATACACTATTCAAATGGACGAACGATTGCCAACGGGCTTTTGAAGATCTCAAAAGAGCGGTAACATCTCCACCCGTTCTTATCTATCCTGATTTAACTAAAACATTCATTCTTACAACCGATGCTAGCGGTGAAGCTTTGGGTGCGGTTTTATCACAGGGAAAAGTGGGAGAAGATAGACCGATCGCTTATGCCAGTAGATCTTTAAGTCCGGCTGAGAACAGGTATTCGACCATAGAAAGAGAGCTTTTAGCTATTGTATGGGCTACTAGAAATTTTCGAACTTATTTACTAGGGCGACCATTTGTAGTCTACAGTGATCATCAACCACTGAAAGGGGTATTTAACGTGAAAGACCCAACAACTCGTCTTGTAAATTTTCACCATAAGCTTTCAGAATACGATTACAAAATTGAGTACAAACCCGGGAAAATAAATACTAACGCGGATGCACTGAGTCGTATTCCTAAGAGTGAAAGTCAGTGTCTG
This sequence comes from Baccha elongata, assembly GCA_951217065.1. Lineage (NCBI taxonomy): Eukaryota > Metazoa > Arthropoda > Insecta > Diptera > Syrphidae > Baccha > Baccha elongata. The sequence continues at coordinate 17,242 of CATNUY010000022.1, forward strand.
GCAATAACGAGAGCACAAGCCGCTAAAGAAAGGGAACACAATGTAAGTTGTCAAAAACCACAGAAGAAGACCAAAAGCACTGACACGGAAGATGGAAAACCCTACTTGGTTAAAAAAGGTTCATGCCGTTGGAAACTTCTATCCAATTCAGACGAAATCCAAACCGTGCTAAAGGATTTTCATAACTCAGCACTCAGAGGTCATCAAGGTGGTGAAAGGACCTTTCAACGAATCAGACAATACAGGTGGAAAGGTATGAAAAGACAGGTATTAGACTATGTAAAGAGGTGCCCAGCTTGCCAGAAAAATAAAAGCTCACCTCCTACTAAAATGCCCATGGTAATTACTGACACTCCATCTTTACCTTTTGATAAGGTATATATGGATATAGTGTGTGGTCTTCCCACATCATATTCAGGGAATAGATACATCCTTACCTTTCAGGATGATCTGACAAAGTTTATGGATTGCGCGGCACTGCCAGATGCCGAAGCGTCCACAGTAGCTCAAGTATTCTATGAACAAATAGTAACGCGTTATAGAATACCAAAAGTTCTTGTAACTGACAATGGTGCTAATTTTACTTCTAAAGTATTTTCGGAAACCTGCAAATTACTTGGAATAAAGAAAATGCACACTCCAGCATACCACCCGCAGTCTAATGGTTCCCTAGAAAGGAGCCATCGGCCATTAGCTGAGTATCTAAGGTCTTTTGTCGCTAACGATGAAAAGCATTGGGATCAGTGGCTTAGACAAGCTATGCACGTGCATAACAATACAGTTCATACGGCAACTAAGTTGACACCTCTTAACGCTTTATTTGGTTTCCAATTTGAAATGCCAACGAATCTGAAAAAAAAAGGCTGCTCCACTATATGCAAGCGACAATTATCCTTGTTCTTTGAAATACCAGCTTACTAAAAGTCACCAAATAGCTAACGAGAATTTGAAAAGAGCAAAAATTATGGCTAAAAAGCATTACGACAAGCATCTCAAGTGTGTGTCATTCCTTGTCGGGCAAAGTGTTTTACTTAAAAACCCCGTTAGGAAAAATAAATTCTCAGGAAAATGGATAGGACCATACGATATTGTGTCGATCGATAGCCCTGTTACTACCACAATAAAAATAAACAAGAAAACGAACAGGAAGGTACATAACAACCGCTTAAAACCTTATTATAATTAAAAAACATTTTATTTTCAGAATTCGTTTTGTTGTTCCTAAGTCCCATTTATATGTTTTTTATGTTCAATTAATAATTTTGTTTCCCTTTTCAGAAGATCGAGCTAAAACCTAGTTTAAGAATAATAAAAAAAAATAACCTTCAGATATAAAAAAAAAAATTGTCAAAAATGAAAAGATTTAATATTATAAGTAACCTAATTATAGTATCTATATATTTATATGTTTTTTATGTTCAATTAATAATTTTGTTTCCCTTTTCAGAAGATCGAGCTAAAACCTAGTTTAAGAATAATAAAAAAATATAACCTTCATAGATATAAAAAAAAAATTGTCAAAAATGAAAAGATTTAATATTATAAGTAACCTAATTATAGTATCTATAATTAATATAATCGCTATCAAAAATGCATCACCGAACCCTACCCCAGACTCCGAACAAACGTTATTGCCGTTCAGAATCGAGAAGCTTAATGAATCTTCACCCATTTTGCTAGAACGTGTTGAAACTGTTGTATTCTACAAGGACACTTGGACGATCCTGACGAAGTTCACGCCGTTGGATTATTCGACGGTATTGGCGATATCCGAAAACTGCGAGGAAAAGCTAAAAAGGGTATGCGAGGGACTAACTACGGAAAGTCTACATGCCTTCTGCAACAAAATAGCACGAGAGTCAGCAGTCAATATTGCCCTTTTGAGACAAAATGCGGAACGGTTGAACTCAGTATTTGAGAGGCAAAAAACATCAAAACGGAATAAGAGAGCCCTAGACTTCGTTGGACAATTTTCTAAGTGGGCATTTGGTACTATGGATAATGAGGATTCACGCAAGGTGTATGGTCAGCTTAACACCCTGAAAAGGGACGATGAGGACACTTTCCATCTATTACATCAGGAAGTTTCCGTCATTTCTTCGAACTACGAAAGGCTAAGTAAGCCTATAGAAGAGCTGGCGGACGAAATGAAGAACGTTACAACTGGTTTTAAAACGTTTAGCAATTCCATCGCAAAAACGTTTAGTAACTTAACGAGCGAAATCATCCTTCTGCAGGTTAAAACAGACATAACCGATATCGTTTCTCTATTAATGTCAAAAGTAATAGAGATTCAGCACCGGCAGGCAACCGAATTGTCAATCCTGGATGACCTATACCAAAACAGGTTGCACCCTTTCATTTTAAACTCCAACAACATTAGCGAAGTTCTGCGGCAAATAGCCTCAAATGGGAGGGCGACATTCGGAAACGCTTTTATCCTTCATCAAGCTGCTAAAACGTCTGTTTTCCTGGATGGGGAAAATGTTTTAATCAAAGTGACGATCCCGTTACCCGAAGACCTTCGTTACGAACTCCAAAGAATATATCCTGTACCCTCTGATTTCAACGAGGCGTGGGACATGATGTAAGATAGCCATTATGAATACATCGCCGAGTCAGAGAACCACGTTTACTTTGGACTGATGAGCCACGGGGAATTCGAAAAATGCATCCCAGTGTCAGGAAACGAGACGGATTCTGAAATCTGGATTTGCAGTTTCAATTCGCCTTTACTAACGTTTGGAGCAAAGCATTGTCTGGTAGAGCTACTACAACATGCTGTTGCGTCATCCACCCACTGCAGATATGTTGCAGTTCCGGCAAACGAAGGTATTTTGTTAAAGATGTCAGTACCTAACCATTGGTTCTTCAGCTTCAAACATGAAATAGTTTTGAATGTCGTATGCAAGAGGGAACGATACCAAGCACCCATACAGGGCACAGGAGTATTCGAGCTGTTACGACCATGCGAAGCTACTACCCAAGAAATTAAAATCGCATACTAGCGAAGCTTTTCGACAAAATCAGTGTACAAGCAGCCTATTGTTAATCACTCGGACATTCTGGAAACCCTGAGAAGGCATTTCCTTTCCTTGAGATCCATGGCAACTTTCAGACCCTGGACAATAAAAACAGGTGACCATGAAAACATCGCCAGGAAGATTCTTGACGGCAAGCGCTCTATCCAGGAATTAGAGATCGATTTGAAAGTGATGGAAGCAGGAAGGAAACTAGAGGAACACAACTGGGAAATTTTAAGCCATCGTTATTCGTTTTTGAGCCTGGTTACTATTATCGTCACCCTACTCGTAATTGGCTCAATACTGTACAAGATCCGGAAAGTGAAAAACAAGGTGCTCAACATTCAACAACTAACTGAGGTAGCAGCACCTTGCGTGGAATTAGTAACGAGACCGACCCCCATCAAGAAGAAGAAAGATGCAGCAGAAGTACCAACTTGTGAACGTAGCGGTATAACGTATGCTTGCGTTTAAAGTTCTGGGTAGGTGGATGATGCATAATAATGAAAAAAAAAAAAAAAAAAAAATAACATACATATATTACAAGCAAAACATTTAGAACTTAAGACAAATAATGTGTACCTATTGTAAGTTATTTATTTATGTAACTTTTTGAAAACTAACAGGAACAACACACAAATAAAAAGTATGTATTGAGGTATAATAATGTAGTGAAGAGATGTTTTTCTAAGAAGATTGCTTTGAAGCAAAATAAAATACCATTATTGTAGAAATATTTAATAAATATATTCCATAGTACTGTATAATGCATATTTAAAAAAAAAGTCTTATTGTTGATGCATTTAAAAAAAAAACAACAATAATTGTCTGTTCCTCTGAAATATAATCAAATATAATATATTTAATGTATTTAAAAAACAAAAAGGTTACATTTTTCGTTTATCCGAAAAGGAATATAAGGTAAAATAATGGTGCTAGAATATAAATAGAAATTAAATTATTTTAAAAATAACTGTATATTTTTGTTTCAACTTACGATGTCAGTTTTTTTTTCTAACTTTATAATTTCATATCACGACCCATTATAAAATAACAGAAAACAATATTCAAAAACGTTGACGATAGTTTGCAAGTTATGTTTTTAAAAGTATAAAACAATATAAATATTTGGTAGCACTTTTTAACATATCATTCGGAATTATGTAAATTTCAAATTAAATATAGAACTAAAGAATTAAATATAAATAATAAAACACATGTCTATATAATGTTAAATGAGTTTTCTGAGTTCTATAAGAACTATGGTTAGTTGAAATGATTTACAAATTTATATTACATAATTTATGTTATGTATGTATATTATTTTTCTAATCTAATTAAAAGATTTTCTAAAAAAAAAAAAACAAAAATCCAAATGATGGTTATAAATTCTTTTAAGAAAAGTACATTATACACAAATTAAATTAAAAATACATTTATGATAATAAATTAATGCAAAAGAAATAAAGATAGACAAACCAAGTCAACTCTTTTAGTCGAAACTTCCCCATAGGGGGGAGGAATGTTGTGCCTGCATTTGGGTCACTTGGCTCAACCTGCGTTGAACTTACTCAAGCCATTGCACTGTGTCGAAACTATATTGCTGGCCTATGCAAAAGCATACGCAGCAATGTTGGTTCACCTTTGCAATTGGCACAAGAGGTAAATAACCAGGAAGTGCTAAGTGTGCATTTGGCAGTGGATGACCCAAGTAAGTTTTGATTAAAGAGGTTGACTGGTGGGTCTGAAGTTGAAAGTCAAAGTGAACGGTCGTGTTTATTTTTAAATCGGGAATTTAAATATAACGTATAACACCATACAACTTTATCTCATATTAAGGCCATTTTTCCACCTTTCAACATAATTCAGTTAGTAAAATTTTCTAAATCCCATATTTCGCTGCAAGAGCAAGTTCGTGCGACCCATTCGTGCATTTTATTTTCAAAGGATTCGCAAAATTAAATTGTTTGAAACAATCTTTTGGACGTGTACTTGTGAATATTGCAATTTGTTAATGAAGTTATTTATAGTAAATTGTTAAGTCAGATCCTCGCATATAATGTATGTAAGGTAACTACAATTTAATCACAAAAATAGGTAACTTCGTTGACGCATGAAATGAAAAATGTCAAATCTTCCGATCAACCCTGACAAAATCGAAGGAATTCGAAGTTTAGATATAAATATATGTTTCAGTAGCAAATTTTATTTATTTGATATACGTTTTTATTTTAATTTTAAAAAGTGCAGTCAAAACGGAGATTCAAAAAAAGCAGTCTGGGACTATTTTGAGGGATGACTTGGTGTTGAATGTTTTAAAACATTTCATTTGTTTGTGAAAATATATCATAGTGTACAGATTTAAACAATACTGCAGCAAATCAGTGTTTCTTAATATTTTAGATTTAGATTAATTATTTAGTTTGATTAAATTATTTACATTTACAATAATTTATTTTTACATAATTGATTATTTCGGCTAAATTTGTATTTAAAAAATTCTCAGGTCGTTTCTATTTCTTAGTGCATATGGTTGAAACATCTCTAATAAAATAAATGTAATTGAATAAGACATTAAATTTTTTATTATCTTATATATAAATACTAAAACATTCATTACTATTCTCTGTTTCGTATTATGGAGTTCAGTTGAGTTGTATTTGAGTTGTCTTAAACATCAAAAATCTACAAGCAGTTGTCTATCTACTGATGGGACTTTATTTTAGTTTATATCCGATGGCTTTGGCAATAGAAATAATGAAAAAGATTGTAATGTGTTAGTACTAGTATTTGTATTTTTATTTTAAAGAGTTTTAAAAGGCTTCTTGAATTTAGTTTTTGTTTTGTAGGTATTTTTAATTGAATTGAAAAAATAGGTATTTGATAAAAAAACACTGTCGAAGCGAAACACTTTTATTTTCATGTTCAATATTTTTTTTCCTTTTTAATCATGTTTTTGAAATGTACATAATGTAGGTAACATAATCTTTATTATTTTCCTTATTGAAAACTATATGAAAGAGAACGCAATTCATAAAATTCTATGCTCAACATATTTGTTGTTTTTTTTTACCACAAAACCACTTTGTTGGCTTTTTGCTCACAAAAAAACAAAAGAACTTTTCATTGTTTAAACAATTTAAAAATCAATTTTCTATTCATATTTATTTACAATACAATATTTATTTTTTATTTTTCGTCCTTCTCTTGGTTTAATAAATTCACGTCAATGTCCAACAGCGGTCAGCCATCAGACGAATAGGGGGAATAACATGTAGCATACGAAAACATGCACGTGCCGTAACTATTCGGGACTGATGGAAGTGTGATCATATCCTTCCGCGGCGGCCGCTAGTAACAAGCCTTTTAAAAAAAAGTTTGGCTAATATTCTCAGGCTGGTTCCTCAGGTTGGCAACAGGTTAATTCCCTGTTCCGTAAAACTTCGAATTACGTACCCTACAACAAGACTGATCTCACGACGACAAACTGACTGATCTCAACGCAACGAAAACGGCAAAACGATTTACGAAGTTTCTTATGGAACGTACGATCGTTCTATAGAGCTCGAGTTGCTCAGCAACTAGCTGATGCCCTGTCAAAATATAAAGCTGACATAACAACACTTCAAGAAATCAGATGCACAGGGAATGGTGTTTTACAGAAGAAAGAATATGACGTTAACTACAGCTGTCATACAAAACACCATGTGCTCGGGGTAGGCTTCCTAGTCAGCGAAAAAATGAAGTCTACCATCATCGGCTTTAACGCTATAAGCGAAAAGCTATGCACCCTTCGCGTGCGAGGCAAATTTACGAACATCAGCCTTATTATCGTTCACGGACCTACGGAGGAGTCCTCAGACGAAGAAAAAGAGACTTACTACGAACAAGTCGAGAGGGCCCTCAATGCCTGTCCAAGGTACGGCGTAAAAATCATCCTTGGGGATTTGAATGCAAAAATAGGTCGGGAGCCGGTATTCAGGCATTACGCAGGCACCCATAGTTTGCATGAGAACACTAATGACAATGGACTTCGAGTCTTAGAATTGGCAGCATCGAAAAACATGGTCGTTGATATCTAGAAAGCCACCTGGGTATCACCTGATGGAGTCACTCGTAACCAAATAGACCACGTGTTGATAGGCCGTCGCCACTACTCGAACTTGATGACGGTACGAACGTACCGAGGCGCCAATATCGACTCGGATTACTATCTTGTTGGTATGGTTTTCCGAGGGCGGATTGCCTTGCGAAGACGATCAGGTTCGAATCAACACGGCTGCCTTGCGCAATGAAAATGCCAGTAACACCTTTGGTAATGCGTTAGACTCGCCCTAGAATCACTTGATTAAGGGAGAGTAAGTCCTGGAGCCAGTATGCTGGGCGTAGATGAGAAGTGGACACGCCTTAAGAATACTGTCATTAGTACTGCCAACTCCATCTTATGCAGCATTCGTAGAAATCGGAATGACTGGTTTGATGATGAATGCAAGCTAGCGACTGAACGTAAGAATGTTGCGTACCGAGCAATGCAACAATCTCATAGAACGCAGGCACGCGAAGAAGAATATAAAGAGCTCAGAAGAATAGAAAAACGGCTTCACAGACAGAAAAAATCAGCCTGGGAGAAGAACTTAATCTGTGAAATAGAAAAAAGGAGCGTTGGGAAGTGTTCTTTAATGAATTGCTAATTGGTCAACACACTGCAGAAGTGGAGGCTCCACTGCTTCAAGACGAATACCCTATGTTGCCGTCACCAAGCAAAGAAGAGGTTGAGAATGCTATAGGCCGGCTAAAGAAAAACAAAGCCCCGGGAGCTGATGGTATATCAGCCGAATTATTTCAACACGGTGGGCCAGCTCTACGTCAGGCAATTCATGATATTATAGTGCACGTGTGGGAGCATGAAGAAATGCCAGAAGACTGGCGAAGGTATCACGTTGTTGAGTACCGCCTATAAGATACTCTCCTCTATCCTACAAGACCGGATAACCCCATACGCTAAACCATCTTCGGACAATATCAGTGTGGTTTCATTCCAGGCAAATCAACAACTGATCAGATCTTTACCCTTAGGCAGGCGATGGAAAAATGTCTAGAATTTAACATCCTAACATACCACCTGTTTATAGACTTTAAGGCCGCCTATGATAGCATAGGGCTAGAACTTTACAAAGCCATGAGAGAATTCGGCATCCCAAATAAATTGACACGACTATGTAGGTTGACCATGACCAACGTAACAAGCCAAGTAAAAATAGCCGGATTGCTCTCCAGACCAATCAACATCTTTAATGGTCTCCGACAAGGGGATGGTTTGGCCTGCCTCCTCTTCAACCTGGCGTTGGAGAAAGCAATCCGTGACTCTGGCACGGCAACAAGAGGGACCATCGTCAACAGGTCCAGCCAGATACTGGCTTACGCAGACGACATCGACATCATCGGAAGAACCGAGCAAGCTGTACACGATTCCTTCATCCAGATCGAGCAGGCGGCACAAAATCTGGGGCTGCACATTAGTGAAGGTAAAACAAAGTACATGGTGGCGTCGAATGCGAGAGGAACAGTTGGTCAAAGAATCAAGGTAGCGGAGCACGAATTTGAAGTGGTGCAATCCTTTAAATACCTTGGGTCAATAGTAGCAGCCAATAACAATATAGAAGAAGAAATACGCGGGCGGCTTCTCAAATCCAACAGAGCCTAATACAGTCTGTCAAAGCTCTTCAAATCCAGAAATCTCACCATAACTTCAAAACTACTGCTGTAGAGGACCATGGTCCTGCCAGTACTCACATATGGATCCCAGACTTGGGTGCTTAGCAAAAGGCACTCCGACCTCTTAGCCGGGTTCGAGAGAAGTCTTAAGGAGAATTGTTGGAACCATATGTGAGGAAGGACGATTCCGGAGACAGTACAATCATGAATTCTACGCAATCTACCTTGAAGCAGATATCGTGAAAAAATTAGGCTCGGTAGACTCCGGTGGGCAGTGCATCTAGCTCGCATGAGCGAACAGGAACCTGCTCGGAAAGTTCTTTGTGGTACATTCTATGGCAGACGACAGCGTGGTAGACCATTTTTGCGCTGGAGATGGCGTAGACCAGGATGCCCGGAACCTTGGGGTGCGCAACTGGATGGCGTCGGCTCGAGACAGGGATAGGTGGAGAGACTTGTTGACGGAGGCCACGACCGGACCCCGGTTGTCGAGCCAATGATGATGATGATGATGAAAAAATAAGTATTTGATAAAAAACACTGTCGAAGCAACACACTTTTATTTTCACGTTCAATAGTTTTTTTCTTTTTTACTCAATTTTTTTGATATGTACATAATCTATATTGTTTTCCTTATTGAAAAATATATGAAAGAGAACGCAATTCATAAAATTCTATGCTCAACATATTTGGTGTTTATTTTTTTACCACAAAACCACTTTGTTGGCTGTTTGCTCACAAAAAAACAAAAGAACTTTCCATTGTTTAAACAATTTAAAAATCAATTTTGTATTCATATTTATTAACAATACAATGTTTTTTTTTATTTTTCGTTCTTCTCTTGGTTTAATAAATTCACGTCAATGTCCAACAGCTGATGCTGATTTTGACAGAACCGACTCTTAAAAGACGGCAACATTTTTCTCTTTATATAAATATATTACAACCGCATTGTGCTATAGACACCGTACGAGACTTTTAAATAAATAATAAGGTTAATTATAAAGCTCTACGGTCTACGACGACCATGTCTCTCAATTTCATCAACGCGTTCTTGGATGTACCTTTCAACAATTTTTAGAAGCAAGATGTTGCTTCTTTTCGAATAAAATTATTTATAATAAAACCCAAAAATATCTATTTGATAAGCTCCGCTTTGCGCACTCGACTCAAACCCTCAACTTAATTACTCATCCCCATAACTACTTAAATTCATCTAGACTTTTTTTTTAAAATGCTATCAGTCATTTGAACTCTCTACCAGTCGCAATAAAGGGAATAGTAAAAAACTCCCAATTAAAAAAAGCTATTTAAATGAATTTTCGCTAATTTGAAAAAACAGCAATTTGGAAACTTGTAAAATTGTATTCTTTTATGTATTTGTTCATTAATAATTCTTTTTTTCTTTGATTTATGTAGGTACCAAAAATAAAAATAAATTATAAATTGTATAACTACTTTTTGTTGTTAATTTCTATTTATTTTAATACGTAGGTAATAATTACATATACTTTGTTAATTTCTATATTTAAATTTTATTTATAATATCTTTTGTTCTTAATTTATATAAAATTGAATTATCTGTCCATATGTTAAGTACTATAAAAGACTTATAGTCTTACTTGTACACCTGATACTAATAAATTGAAATTGAAATTGAAATTGAAATTAAGCTTAATTAAACTGTCAATCTGGTAGACGACCACTGGCCAAACCATATTTAACTTGTGAATATAGATAGATAAATGTTAATTTTAAAACTATTTTTCATATAAAGCTTTTCTAACTAACTTATTAAATAGTTACTGCATTTTCTAAAATATCTTTTATTATTTTTTTTTTAAATATATTTAAATTTTTTTAGTAATATCTGCATTCTCTGAGAGAATGTTTTCTACTCCTTCAAGTTCCAGAAGTTACACCAAACGTGATATTTTTAGTAGTTTTAATATTATTGCATTTAGATTTTTGGCTAAAAATGCACATAACGGAGATTTAGTGTTAACGATTTTTCACAAATTTCACCTAAAATTGATAACGGCTTAACCAATTAGAATTTGGTACGGTATTTAATCTAAACATTCAACACAAGACGACATTTAATGTTTTTGCTCAAATAGCCATTTAACGATTGCTACCATACAACTTTATCTCATATTTAGGCCATTTTTCCACCTTTCAACATAATTCAGTTAATAAAATTTTCTAAATCCCATATTTCGCTACAAGAGCAAGCTCGTGAGACATAGTCGTGCATTTTATTTTCAAAGTATTCGCAAAATTAAATTGTTTGAAACAATATTTTGGACGTGTACTTGTGAATATTGCAGTTTGTGAATGAAGTTATTTATAGTAAATTGTTAAATCAGATCCTCGCATATAATGTAGGTAAGGTTCCTAAAATATAATCACAAACAGTCACCGACTAGCTTCCGAACCGATAGCATCGTTGTGTATAGTGTGATTTTTTTTCTTTTGTGCCTTGTGCATACACCGGTATCTCCCGTTATGCTCGGCATAAATCCTCGTTTCTAACCCTCCAAGTGGGTGCCGGGCGGGCAATGATCACTACAGTTGTTTTGTGCGATTTTGGCAATAACAGGTGGTTAGCTAAGGTCAGGTTGAAATTGCTGAGGAGTTCCTTTACTCTTTAATAGTTCAACTCTTCAGAAATGCAATCTGACCATTGATACGAGGTTCCTGATTTTCAAGGTGGTGTGAGCGTTCTTAGAACACAATCCGTGCTGAAGAAATGGAAGGCTGGGGGAAAAGCCAGTCATTAACGAGCTCTTTCGGGTGCCTAGGTACAAGGCCCGAAATATTCTTTACCTTACCCCGGTATATCGGCTCTGCCGGGGCTGACCTTCTTTCCGTACTACTCGTGGGACCAAAATAGATTTGTTAAAACCCAAAACCCCAGACGATGACATGACGAACGATTACAGACCCCAATTACAACAACAACCAGACGTTGATATGACAGACTTTAACGAACTTGGCAGCGCGTCAGAAGACGAACTGCTTGCCTCCAGTCAGGAGACAACTATCAACGTCGGTGGCGAAGGTAGTGCTGCTCGTAGTAGTACTCCATCGTCACCAAAACCTTCGGTTAGCACGGTGAGCGGGTGCTAACCACAACACAAAAACAAGGCCGGACAAACAAACATAGGTCCCATCGCACGACTCGCAAGGCCCAATTCAATCATGCTAGTTTCGTCCTGAAAAAAATTGCGAAACGAGAAGAAACGCAAGCATTAAGCGAACGCGATCGTGAGGACAGGGAGAAGTTCTCCAAAATTGTTGACTCAAAAAGTGCTTCAGACAATCTCAGAATCTTTCTCAGGGAGGAAGATGTGGATTTCGGCATCATTCAAGAGCCATGGGTTTGAAACCATAAGATCTGCGGGCTTCAAGACCAGCTCTACAATCTCTATTACATCTCAAACAACAATAACCAAGGTAACCCTTGCACATGTATTATTGCTAAAAAACATTTAAAAGTATTTTTATGTCCTAATTTTAGCACTCCAGACCTGACAGTTGTCAGACTGGAAACAGAAGGTGTAGGTGGACTATACGTAGGATCGGCGTATATGGCCCACGATCGTATTGCACCACCCGAGGAAGTTGCCACTCTGGTCCATAATATCAACAATGCCAACCTCATACTGGGTTGTGATGCCAATGCTAGGCACACGGTATGGGGCAGTTCTGAAATCAACGAAAGAGGTGAGTCTTTATTTGATTTCATTATTTCTAACAACATGTCTATTTGTAACAGAGGCAATATCTCCACCTTCATTTTCCCGAGTACGGATACGTTTGAAGGGTGGGAAGATGTGCTAGACGTTACACTAACAAACAATAGTGAACAGGTCAGGTTGGAAAACTGGAAAGTATCTACACTGAGATCATTCTCCGATCACAGGTATATACTTTACGAATTAGGTCTTAACACTAAGCCCCCTGTCCCGTTTAGAAACCCCAAAAAAACCGACTGGAACAAATTCAGTCAAGTTGTAAGTTCCAAATTAAGAACTGTACCGAATCTTGTTTTAGATTCTGTAGAAGAACTGGAGGCGAAAGTAAGCACTTTTGAAACGGCTCTGAATGTAGCATTCAAAGCTTCCTGTCCAGTTAGGTACAGTAAAAAAACTTTTCCTCCATGGTGGAATGAAGATCTCTCAAATCTTAGGAAGATTACAAGAAAGACCTTCAATATCTGCTACGTTAGCAAACAATGGCAACCGTACAAGGACTGCCTCAAAGATTACAAAAAAGCGGTATCCTCAGCCAAAAGGCTGGCTTGGAAAGAATACTGTGAATCAATTGAAAATATAAAAGACTCTGCTAGGCTAGGCAAAATACTGTCAAAACAACACTCATGTCCATCTCTCCTCAAAAAGGAGGATGGTACTTGGACAGTGGATTCAGCCGAATCTCTAGAGGCTTTAATGACAACCCATTTCCCAGGCTGTAAGGATTACAGCCTAGTAACAGACAATGCCCTTAGTGCTCAGTCAGAACACTTAGAAAATATTCATGGTATTATAACCAAGGAAAAGATTTCCTGGTCTATTAATAGCTTCTCCCCATACAAATCTCCAGGTGTAGATGGCATTATTCCCATAATGCTACAGAAGTTGCATAACACGGCTGTACCCTGGTTAGAAGTATTATTCACAAATTGCTTCCGGTTTGACTACGTCCCCAAGTCGTGGAGACAAGTTAAAGTTATTTTCATTCCGAAGGTGGGGAGACGGGGACACGAAGCCCCAAAAGACTTTAGGCCCATCAGCCTCACTTCCTTCGTCATGAAAACACTGGAAAGAATAATTGACATATACATTAGAGGGTTTTTAGATAGAAATCCTCTTTCCAAATCACAACACGCCTACCTTAAGGGAAGGTCCACGGAAACGGCTCTTCACGAGGTGGTGCGCACCATTGAAAAAACAATTCAATATAAAGAATATACCCTTGCAACCTTCCTTGACGTCGAGGGAGCTTTCAATAACGTTCTTGCTAATTCGATTCAGGGATCTCTTGTCAAGTTCGGCGTCGATGCTTACATTACAAAATGGATTTTATCCATGTTAAGATCAAGAATCATTCAAGCAAAGTTGGGTAATGACCACATTATTAAACTCGTAGATAGGGGTACACCTCAGGGAGGAGTTCTATCCCCCTTACTATGGTTGCTTGTCATGGACACAATCCTTTGTGAACTGGACAACTGTGGTGTAAAGGCGGTGGCGTATGCGGATGACCTGGTGGTTATGACATCAGGGGCGTTTCCTACAGTGATAAGTGATATCATGGAAACTGCCTTGAAAAGTGTTGACATCTGGGCTACTAGTTGTGGACTAGGTGTCAATCCAAATAAAACCGAATTGATGCTCTTCACCACTAGGACTAAAATTCCCCCCTTCACCCTACCCCAGTTGAACGGTCACACTCTTTCTCTATCAACAAAAGCTAAATACCTAGGAGTTATTCTGGACCCTAAGCTTAGCTGGAAAATCAATATCGAAGAACGTGTGAAGGAAGCAAGTATAGCCTTCTATGCATGTAATAAAACTTTCGGGAAAAAATGGGGTGTGAAGCTTAAAATGATTTTATGGACTTACACAGCTGTAGTTCGTCCAATTCTAACATACGGATCGATCGTATGGTGGCCAGCCCTAAGTAAAAAATATAATATAGACAAACTGAAAAAGATTCAAATAACAGCCAGCATAGGTTCCACAGGTGCAATTAGAACTTGCCCAACCGATGCCTTAAGCGTTATTCTTAATCTTTTGCCTCTAGACCTTCACATCAAATACATGGTATCCTGCAGTGCAACCAGGCTTAAAGAAGCAAGCTGTTGGGCAGAAAGACCCTATGGTCATGGACAAATTTTAAAACTGTTGCCGATAGATCTTCGCTCAGTCCATATTGACTACCAATACCCTTGTCTTGACTTTGATAAAAGTTTCAATGTGCTTTTTCCTACCAGAGACGAATGGAAAAACGATACGGTGACAAATGAATATGACACCACAATTTTCACTGACGGCTCAAAGATGGTTGACGGAGTTGGGGCGGGTGTTTACTCCGACAAACTTAAAATTAGTCAATCGTTCCGCCTGCCCGACACTGCCAGCATATTTCAAGCTGAAGTGCTTGCTATTAAGGAAGCCTGTAGGATACTCAAACAAAAAACAATATCTAACCATAATATTCACAATGTAGCCATTTGTATAGATAGCCAAGCTGCAATTAAGGCAATTAACAGCTGCCTGGTGTCTTCAAAGATAGTTCATCAATGCAGAGCAGAGCTCTCAGGTTTCAGTGATAGTATAAAAATTTCTCTCGTATGGGTCCCAGGCCATAGCGACATCCAAGGCAATGAACGAGCAGATGATCTTGCTAGGCAAGGATCAGCCCTTCTCGTCTCTCAGGCGGAATCAGTAGATCTTCCACTGGGCTTCGTGAAGGGCAGAATATATGACCATTTCCTTTGAGAATCAACAAAGAGGTGGCAAGGTTTGGCAACCTGTAAAATAACTAGAAAGATATGGCCAACCTATGACAAAAACAGATCGAATGATTTAATAAAACGAAACAGAATAGACTCGGCCAGGGTCGTTGCAATCGTCACTGGCCATTGGCCAATGGGCGAACACGCAGCTAAACTGCGCATACCTTTTAACAGCTAGAAATCCGCTGGAGAAGGAAACTATTGAGCATTTCCTCTGCCACTGTCCGGCCCTGGCTAGATCTCGCCTCCAGGCATTTGGTAGCCTATTTCTCGACAACCTAAACGTGCTGTCGAACAAAAGGATAAATGATTTTACCGCTTTTCTCAAAAGCACCAGTTGGCTCTAACAAACCAAGCAATATCTCTATTTCAACTTTCACCTTGGAAGTTTTTGGAACTTTCGTTTAGGACTGGCTATTCGGACTAGCACTTACTCTATCTTTGGCAATAGCATCAGAGTACTGATTAATACCTGGTAGGTATAAACTGTCTTTGAACGGGCTTAGCCTCATATAGATCTAGTGTAAAGTTATTGGGCAGGCTCTCAGTCCAAATGGAACCACCCAGCACACAGTGTGAGCTAGGTTCTTCCCTTGTGACTGCGGGCACAGGCCAAAAACTGGTCCCCTTAGCTTTTCAAAGCACTCACTCACTTTCCATTTCAACTTTCACCTTTTAAGTTTCGGGAACTTACCTTTAGGAATAGCTTTTCGGACTAGCACTTACTCTATCTTGTGGCGAAAGCATCAAAACACGGATTTACACCTGGCAGGTGTACCGCCTTTGAACGGGCCTAGCCTCATATAGATCTGGTGTAAAGTTAATTGGTCGTCTCTCAGTCCAAATGGAACACAGTGTGAGCCAAGTTCTTCCCTTGTGACTGCGGGCACAGACCAAAAACTAGTCCCCTCAGCTTAACAGTCACTACCACAATATCACAAAAATTAGGTCAAACGAGTTATGGTATCAAAACGGCGCTTTTCCGCGCTAATTGGGTTTCTTCGGAACAGTTGTTCTGCGAAACCGCCATCTTACCTACCTACCTACCTATCTCCCGTTATACCGTTTTTTTTTCTTATTAAATTTATTTCTCATTTCGTTTTTTTTTTTTTTTTGAGAATACACACGAGTGTAATATAAAAGTGTAAGAATGGCCCACGGGCTGGGGTGATCCCGCTTCAGGCATTTACCGCTTGATGTGGAATCTATCTCGCTGACCCAACCGAATAAAAAATATAAAGCCAATCCTACGCCCATGTACAATTACCCTGACCTTAAAACAACAACCAATACTAAAAATCCCAAGTTTATAGTGATCTCTCCAAAATCAAGTGAAAATTCTATATCGTCACTCACACCATTTCTTCTAAAGAAAGGAATATGAGCAGATAACACAATTACGTGATGGAAACCTTCTCATTTTGGTCAAATCGCAAAAAGCCACAGAAACCTTCCTGAAAGTAAATAACTTTGCAAACATGTGTCCTGTTTTGTTAAAACTTCACGATAAATTCAACGAGTCCAAAGGTATTGCGTATGCCCCTTGTTTGATCAACGGGCCTTATTGCGAGTGTCGTTTTTGTATCGATAAACGACTTTTGTCGATAGTCGAACATCGAAAATTTAATTTGGTATTGCGAATCTCAATTGTGAACGAAAAATTTCGTATAAGCTATCGATTTTTGTCGTTCACATTTTTCTGATCGACTGCTTACAACGAGTTTAATTTTCTCACCAAAAGTATGTTGATTTAATTTTAAATATGGTTTTATTGTTTCTAAAATAACAATTGTTTTAACACAGAGCAATATAATAATAAATAAAGAAAAATAAAACACAACATTTGGGTTGGGTTAACAATCACTGAAACACACCAAGATAATCTTTATTTACCTAACATTATAGTATTACTCCTATAATTATTTCAAACAAAGAAAAGATGTAAATTAATAACAAATAACATGAAATAATTTTTTTGAAGAAAACAAGTATTAAAACATTTATTTTTTGTAAGAAAAACTATTCCTTCGATTTACTGATGAAAATTTGTTTGCTATCTGTCAAATGCCAAAATATAGGAACGACTGAAACATATGACAGTGATAAAACTGCAAAACAAAAAAGCCCATACGTTTGTAAGAAATGTCCCAACAAAATTCCCAACGATAAAATATTACAAGAGAACAAAGGAAAATCTTCGTGTCATTTCATAGACACACAGCAAACAAGGTGCCTTGTAGCTGATAGTTATTGCATGTGATAGGACTGCGTTATAATTGCATCATAAGAACATTCAGCCAGTGTTACACAGTTTTAAGATGATTTCCGTCACATTTCCAATATTTCTAAAGTTCTAATTTATCTATTAATTGGAAATACTTCTTGACTCAAATTAAGACTAAAAAGTAATTTTTTCTTACATGTACTATCACTGGCACTACCCCAAATGCCAAAATATAAGGTTTATTCACAATAAGAGTTTTCGTTATTCACAGTAATAGATATTTCTGTCGATCAAGTTACAAAATACCAAAACGAAAAAAAAAAAAAAATTGGATTGACTACCTTTTATCGTGTTCTTGATTTGTGAAAAGTGTTTATTTTTGATAGAAAAACCAAAAAGAAATAAAAGTGCAAAAGTTTTTTCTTTCTTTCTTTGTTCAAACTATAAATTAAATACCCATACATTGAGTTCTCTTAAACCTGGTCTCTGCCCCTACACAAATATCTTAACACTCACTTTAATCCGCTGTCATTTCTACATAACAAAACTTAATACACACATGCCATCTAACTCTACAAAACCGTCGGTTCCCCGATCTAAAAACACTGTAGCAGACTTGTCCCAAAGCTCCTCCTCTTCCCCTTTCCAAAAATTATCACATAAACATATGGATAACAAAGATAAAAAGTGGATGGATGAAATGCTTCGACAACAAAGTGAGTTTATTGTTTCGCTTTTATTTAAAAAAATGGAAGAATCCGAAAATAAAATTACCGTAGAACTAGGCCGTGAAATAAAGAGATTAAAAATAGTATCAGTGACATGAATAATCGAGTAGTTCAATTAGAATCAACAAAAACTGACATAAAAACTGAAATTTGTTCACTTACCACTGAAGTAAATGATCTTAAATCGTCATTAGCTAATGTTACTTCTGAGCTCACAAAAACTAAATCACTGCTAGTCGATAAAAGTGTTGAACTTACAAACATAAATAAACAATCTGATCACACCGCCGACGAATTAAATAAACTTAAGAAATCAATTGACTCATACGAAAATCGAATTGTGGCGCGAGATGCTTTCTTGTTTGGTATTCCATATTTGCCCAATGAAAATTTAAAATCCATCTTCAACTTTATATGCAATACAATAAACATTAAGCCACCAACAATTACTAATATTGATCGCACTCGACCGAAACTTAATTCACAGAACTCCGCAATAATGATCAAATTCAACTCACCGTTTGATAAAAATTATGTTTTAACTTCAATCGCTAACTATCGGAAAAAATATAATAAACAGCTCTGCTTAAGTGACATTCATCTTGCTATAGATAGCACCACTTCCCCCGCGTCTTCCTCTACCATTCATATACGCGAAAGCTTAACGCAGCAAAACAGGGCATTATTTAAGCGTGCACTGGAATTGAAAAAATGTAAACAACTTTCTTCTGTATACACTGCACGAGGAGTAGTGTATGTCAAACGTCAAGTTGAAGACACAGCTGTGTCAGTGGAATGCATCGAGGGACTCGAAGACGTTGCCAGATCAGCAGATTAACATGAAAATTAATATTTTTATCTTTTTTTTTTAACATCAACTTAAATTTTAATATAAATTTTATTTTTATTTTCTATATTTGATTTTGAATAGTAAAATTTATTTTATTTTTTTTTCTTATCCTTAAATCAAGTTTTTATTGATTCTTTCTTTTTTCTTTTCAAACCTTTTTTATTGATACCTTATTTCTTTTTTTGTTATATTTCTTTTTTTATCTTTTGTTTTCCTTTCCTTTTTATTGTAATAATATGATAAATAATCAAGCATTGCATTCGATGGTTAGAGTGCTGAGTAAACAGAAAAGCGGTCTCCGGGTTTGTCACATCAATGCGCAAAGCTTGTTACCGAAGATTGATAAATTTCGCTATCTTTTTGTCGAATCAGATGTTGATGTAATTTGTATAACAGAAACTTGGTTGAAGGATGAATTAAGTGATGAGATTTGTAGCTTGGAGGGTTATCGTGTATTTCGTTTTAATAGAAAGGACCTTATTGGGGGAGGTGTAGCAATTTATGTTAAAGCGGCAATTAAATGTAAACTTAAACTCTTATCTGATGCTTCTAGTAGCATTGAGTATTTGTTTGTTGATATAGTGGGCAATGAAGGTGGTTTACTTTTAGGTGCAATATATAGGCCAAATAGATACATAGACCTTTCACCTTTGTTCACACTTTTAGAGGAAGTTTCATTGGGTTCCCCTGATATCGTCCTCTGTGGATTTTAATTGTAATATTTTTAGCCCAAATGTTCTTACTCATAATATGCTAACGTTTAATTTAAGACCAGTTAACACTGATACTCCAACTCACTTCTTTCGTGACGATGCGACATTATTGGACATGTTCTTTGTAAGTAATTTAAGCGACGTAGCTTTGTATGACCAGCTTTCCGCACCCGTTTTTTCTAAGCATGACTTGATTTTTTTAACTCTGAAGTTTAGTTTTGATTTCCTTGCAGGAGTAGCAAGGAAATCACATGGCGGGATTTTCATAATATAAATGTTTGGCACTTAGAAGAGGACACAAGAGCTAAAAATTGGGATAGTATTTTTTATATGCCGTCCTCAAATGACCAATTGCAATTTTTAACTGACAACATTGTAACTTTGTTCAATACTCATGTGCCTCTAAGGACTAAGGTCGTAAAATAAAGCAATAAATCGTGGTTCACTTATATTATACGAACTTTAACACAGCAACGGGACTATGCTTATAATATTTGGAAACGTTACAGGTTGAATGAGTTAAGGCGAACGTATTGTTCACTCCGTAATAAAGTTGTTGCGGAAATACGAAAGGTCAAATCCAAAACGTACTCTAACCAGCTTAGTACCTCCTTAAACGGGCGTCAATTGTGGAAAAATCTACGAAAAGTCGGCATGGGCAAATCAAATTATTGCCCAACAGATAATATCGATGGTAATGCTCTCAACAAAACTTTTGTTTCTATGCCATCTGAGCTAATACCTCCCTCGAGCTTAGATTCTTCTTTTTCATTTATGAATCAGTCGGATGAGGATGAGCCTGGTTTCGGTTTTCGTTCGGTAGATTGCGCTGACATTGTTGAAAGTATACTTTCTATAAAGTCAAATGCCACTGGACTAGATGAAGTTCACCCTACATTTTTGAAAATGATTCTTCCGATTGTCCTACCTTATCTTACTTTTTTATTTAATACAATTCTGATGTCAGGTGTGTAACCGAGCCTTTGGAAGCTGGCTAAAGTTATACCTCTTCCTAAAATTGCAAAATGTGATGATTTTAGGCCCATTTCAATCGTACCCTTCTTGTCAAAAGTCTTTGAAAGGATCCTACAAAAACAAATCAGTATTTATCTCACTGTGAATTCAATGCTCACGCCAATACAATCTGGTTTTCGTGAAAAGCACAGTTGTATAACGGCATTGTTAAGCGTTACTGACGATATAAGGCAAGCTTTGGACAACGATAAGGTTACGTTTCTGGTGCTGCTTGATTTTTCAAAGGCTTTTGACACGGTCAATCACGTTAACTTGTGTAACAAGCTTATACAAAACTTTAATTTTTCACAAGCTGCTACGAGGCTAATTTATTCTTATTTGGTTAATCGAATGCAAGCAGTGCAAATCGGGGACAGTTTATATGATTTTCTTCCTAATTTTTCCGGTGTTCCTCAGGGTTCAATAATGGGTCCTCTTCTGTTTTCAATTTACGTCAACGAACTGCCATCAATCATCGAAAACTGCTCCATTCATATGTATGCTGACGACGTCCAATTATACATGAGCTGCCCTCTTGGGCTCATTGAGCATGCAGCTTCTTGTATAAGTGAAGACCTAGATAAAATTGGAAACTGGTCCCAGTTAAATGAGCTTATTTTGAACCCAAAAAAATCTAAATGTCTCGTGATTTCAAGAAAGTCTTGATCTCGAATATTTTCCTCCGATTGTTTTGAGCAATGCTTTCATCAATTATGTGGAATCTGCTAAAAATCTCGGGGTTACTTTCAATCGCTATTTGACTTGGGATAACCACATAAATGCACTTGTAGGTAAGGTGTATGGTGTACTACGTAGTTTATGGGTAACTCACCTTACACCTGTTAAAACACGCTTGTTACTTGCTAAGACTTTGATAATACCAATTCTAACCTATGGTTGTAAAATTTATTGTAACTGCAACTATGTTAGCAAACGTAAGCTCAGTGTTGCTTTTAATAGTGCAGTACGTTACGTCTATGGTCTACGAAGATATGACAGATTGACTGGTTTTGCTAACAAGTTGCTTGATATGCCTTTGGAAAATTATCTTAAGTTTCGTACTTTGACCTTACTCTCCGATATATTACCAACACACCAACCACAATATTGTTTTGATAAAATTAGATTTGCTACCTCGCACCGATCTCGTCTTTTAATTCATCCTCGATGTTTATTCTTAACATCCGAGCGTCAATTTTTTGTAAACTCGGTCCGCCTTTGGAACTCTTTACCACGTTGTATTAAAGATGTACAAAACACAACAAACAGTATTAAAAAGGATTTTAAAAGATATTATTCAGAAAATTTGTAAATAAAATTTTAAATTTTTTAAATTTTTTTTTAAACTTATTTGAATATTTAATGGCTTCTCTTTTTTTGTTTGATGGATTCAATATTAATTACTTATAATTTTTTGCTCTCTTTGTAAAATAAGCTTGTAACTAGATTATAAGATATTTACCTAGTATATATGCATGGTTGAAGCGAGCTTGAACTTAGGTTCACCCATTTGTAAACGGGGATGAGTTGGAACGAAATGGAATTCGACTCGATCGCACTCGAGCAGTGGTGTTGAGCCGAAAATTAAATGAAATACCTGGGTTGAAATGTTGAATACACAATTATTTCTGCATGTGATTAAATGCATATAAACGAATGAATATTTGTTGTTGAAAAGTATGCGCATAACTTGTAAGAGCAATAAAAATATTTTTTTCTCGAAAACTCAATCTTTTTGCCTTAATGCCTACAAAGCAACGCAAGTATTCTCCTGTCATTTCAACTTTTTCTCACTTAACTCAACTCCTCAAGCTTCCAACTAGTTTGCTGAAATACCTGTGTTGGAATTTCGTTTCAACTAAAACTCGATCTTTCGACTCTGCATATAAACTAGGTAACTATATCTTACTGTTATTAAGCAATCACGAAATAAAAATAAATAATAAATAAAAATTAAAATTAAAATTTATCGATGCTTTCGACTTTTATCGCATCGAAAGTTAAACGACACTCGTAATAGGGGCCAAAACCAGACTTGATTTCAAAGCCTCCGACCAACTCTCTGACTACGGACGCGGGTTGGGGAGCGCAATTAGAGAACAAAGTAAGTAACATTCCAACCAAAATGAATTGTATGCGGTTTATGTGGCTTTAAATGCGGAACTTTCAACTAGGTTGGGTTTTCCCACCACCGAATCTAATGCCCAGAGTGTTGAACCACCTGAATTCAGCAAAGGGACGCTTCATTGTAATAGCACCAGTTTGGGAGAAGACGTTTTGGATGGTGGATCTTAGAGCTTTGTTAGTTGGAGGGGGGCAAAATGATAAACGACTGGTCTATTCCTGAACAACAACTTTTCAGTAGGAGCTGGAGGCTTTCCACCATTAAAACATACTATCCGGCAATTAAACGGTGGCTTAGTTGGTGCGAAAGAAGTGCTGTAAGCCCGCACTCTCCAAAAGTTCAACACATTGCTAGGTTTCTGGCATATTTACATCTTGATGAAAATCTGGCTTATAGCACAATCTCATGATACAACAAATAAAGATATGTCTTTGCGCATGTTTAGGTTTGGCTGTCAAAATGACGTGACGTAATGTGTGCGTACATATATGTATATTTTTGGCGCAATTTATTTTACTTACTGTTTCCTGTTCCCTGATTGAATAGATGTTAGTTTGCGAATTTGAATTTTGATTTTGATTAAAATTGATTGTTTTCGTGCTAAATTTAATTTATAAAGTAGGTGTGTGTTCTGTGTTTGAGTGCAATAATAACTCAGAAAAAAAAATTACGGCTGAAACAAGTTTTCACGGCTTTCCGAAAAAGAATCCAACACTTTCTAAGCAGTGGATCAATTTTTGCAAAAGAAAAGATAAAATTAATGTTCAAACTGCCACAATTTGTAGTTTGCATTTCTTGAGAGATGATTTCAAGAATAATTTACAATATGATATGGGTAAGTAACTACTATAACTTTATTGAACGTTTAGTTTATAAAAATAACCTGTGTACATATTATATTGTCATACAGGTTTTGCAGCCGCTCGCTTTTTGAAAGATGATGCAATTCCTACGGTTCACCTTGAAAGCAAAGAACCTAAATATAAATCAGACCGTTCAAAAAGAGTTGAAACAAAACAAAACAAAGAATTGCTCAAAGGTTTGCTGGAAAATATAGATATGGTGACTGAGTTAGAGCAGCAAGCTGAAGACAATTCCCCCCAAAACATCGAAAATGCTAGCTTGGAAGATAATGAACGCAGTTACCAACAAGTACAACTGAAATTAATGATTTACGGGAAGAAATGTAAGATTTGCACATAAGTATATTATTACTACCTTTTTGTGGTCAAACTTGTTTTCATAAATGTAAATATATATAACAAATGAGGTACTATTTAATATTTTTTGAAATTTTGTTAGAAAAACTTTACGAGAAGAAAATGTGCAGTTAAATAAAGAGTTGTTAACTGCAAAAAAAAAAAAAGTGAAATCCTTAGAGACTCGAGCTAAAAAAGCGGAATTCCAACAAAACAACTTGGAAAATAAATTGTTGGAAATTTTTTCACCCGGACAAATAAAGAAACTCAAAATTGGTTCTTTAAAGAGATCAAATTGGTCCGAGGAGGATATAGCCCGATCCATCACTTTATACTCCTCAAGTTCAAGAGCTTATAAACTGCTAAGAAGGAAAAACTTTCCACTCTCCGCTGTTAGAACGCTCCAAACCTGGGCACAGAAGCTAGACATAACACCAGGAGTAATGATGCGTATTATAAAAATCATGAAAGCGGCGCGGGAGTTGACTAACAACCAACAACTTTGCGTACTAAGTTTTGATGAGATGAAGGTTAAAGAGGCGTACTGTTATGACAGATCAACAGGTACGACTTTAAAGCCAGCATCCTATGTGCAAGTAGGAATGTTAAGAGGTAAAAAAAAAAACATTTAAATCAATATGTGCAATATTTATTATTAGGATACTATATTATTGCAGGCCTTATAGCAAAATGGAAACAACCCATTTTTTATGACTTCGACTGCAAAATGACGAAGGCAATTTTATTAAATATAATTGAAAATGTCGCCAACTGTGGTTTTGTAGTAGTTGCTATTACAAGTGACTTAGGTGGCGCGAACAGAGGGCTTTATACTGAACTAGAAGTCAGTATGGATAAACCATAGTAGGAAGTTTGATAGTTTTAAGACTTAAAACTTGCAGGTTTTTGTTTCAAAATACTAAAATTTACGTATTCGCTGATGTTCCGCACCTTATAAAACTGATTCGAAATCATTTTATCGACCACGGATTTAACATCAATGGGAAGATTGTAAATAAGGAGATTATACTAAAACTTCTTTCTTTTTCTTCTGGCGAATTGAGCATTACGCACAAAATTTCTGCGAAGAATTTGAAGTTCAGGCTGAATGTCAAAAAGTAAAACTTGCTACAAAACTCTTCTCCCACACTGTTGCTAAAGCTCTATCGCGTGCAGTCAACCTTGGGCTTCTTGAAGATGAAAGTTGACAAGAGTGCTACAATTTGCTAAAATATGTAAGTAAACATCAAACACCAAGTAAATAAACTTTTATTTTCTTTTTTCCTTTTTACAGACAAACGATTGGTTCGATGTAATGAACGTCAGATCACCATGCAGTGATTCCAGAGAGAGAGTACATGCATATGGACTTCACTTGGAATCACAAAATGAGATACTAAGCAATATGACTAGTATGATACGCAATATGCGGGTAGTTGGAAAATCATCATTGCTTCCTTTCCAAAAAGGTACCAAGAAATTTAAGTTTTAAAAAAGAAGAAAAAAAAAATGTATAACATTCTTTTTCAAAGGTATCGTGCAGTCTAACATTGCCTTGGAATCATTGTACAAAGATGTACAAGAACGGTTCGGTGTAAAGTTTATAATGACTTACCGCTTGAACCCAGATGTCCTTGAAAACTTTTTCGGCATTATTAGAGCCAAAGGAGGACTTCACGACCACCCTGACCGCCAAGAATTTAAATATAGACTCCGGTCTTATATTCTTGGTCATAATGAAGGTGCTCTATCGGAGGGTGGTAACGTAGGAGTGGATGATACGCCAGACCTTAAGTTAGAAGAAGAATCATTCTCAGCTTCGTCAAATAAAATAAATTTGTTGAAAGCTATTTATATTTAAGTTTTTTTTTATATTTTTTACAGGAAAGATATAAAGAATTATCAAGGTAATTTCAAATATCGACAGCGAGCCTGAAAAAGATTTGCCAATGGCATACGATGGCCTAGAGAATCTGGCCGGTTACATTTGTCACCAGTTGAAAGATAAGATACCAAACTTGGAAGATGACACGGCAAACGGAAATTCTTGGGTACATCACTTGTGGCCACTCTAAACCATCGGCAGCAGTGATGACCCAGTTGCAGTCATTGGAAAATGTTTTCAATGAAGTAAACGGAGATGGTAAAGGGCTTTATATTACTTCGAACTATATAGAGCATATGGTGGGAATATCCAATAAGGCCAAAATAATTTCTCACGAAAAGATTAAACGACTTTTCTTTCGTTCGAGGATGTATATTAGAATGCGGAAATTAAACCGTGAAATTGTTAATAATAGAAACTCCAAAAAACGAAAATATAAAAAAAATAACAAACTAAAACATTAACTTTCTTTCACTTTCATAACAATCAAAAACACAGAAAAGGGTAAGTAGTCAAACAAATATGCATTCACATTATTTTTCTCATTTGTAATCACACAAACATTTCACGACAGCGGGCGGTACAAAGTACACATGCACTACTTATTAAAAATAATGCAAAACATAACTTATTTACAAATTGTTATAACAAAAATGGTACAATAATGGGATTAATATTAAATAAAATATCGACAAAACTCCCGGCCCGATGTGTTTTGTTTGCACTTCCATATAAATTCTCACAACAAAAATGAAAACGTCAAGCTAGTACGCTATAATGACGTAGATGCGCAGAACGAGACAAAAATAAACACTCATCGGCGCTATCTTTATTTGTTGTATTATGGCACAATCCTGGGGCACAAGTAAGCTGTAGCTACTTTTTGTATCCAGTCTCCAGAAGAAACTTGTGACAATATGGTAACTAAACAAACATTAAAGTCAATTGCACCTGCGAAACCCAGAAAAGTACAAATACCTATCTGGGATCCGCAAATTGTTTTTGATTGGCTGGGCTCAGCCAATGCCAAAGACACATTGTCAGACACATCGTACGTACAGCATCAGGGCGCCGAGTGCACGACCTTACCTTGTTAAGAACCTCAGAAGAGAAAATGTCTTTAGTGGATGATAAAGAGGTAATTTTCTTGTCAGCATTTGGATCGAAAACTGATTCTTCTTCACATAGACAGTCTGGTTGGCTATTATCAAAACACCCCAATCCAAATGTTTGTCCAGTAACTTGTGCCAAAAGGCTTATAGCCATTTCTCAGGAAAAAAGAGCAAATTCTATTGGTTTCAATAATCTCTTTATTACGTTAACGGAAGATCCAAAACCAGCATCTAGAACTGTAATTGGTACCTGGATTTGATCAGTGCTTAGAGACGCTGGAATCAAAGCAAAACCTGGAAGCATCAGATCAGCTATAGCTTCAACCAGTTGGGTAGAAAATCATTATATTCAAGATATACTCGCTAGAGGCAACTGGAAAAGCGAAAACCCTTACAAGAAATTTTACTGCAAGGATATTCAAAAGAAAGAAAACAATAAGTCAAGTCTTTTATTTTCAAATTTTCGCCCAAATTAATTTTTATTCTTTATTTATAAAAACGAATTGTAATGAAAAGAAATAATTTTTTGTTTTTTCTTTGCAAATATAAAAGAATCAGGGCCTTAAAAACCTATTTTGGTTATGAGGCCTCATCAAATTCTTTAATAAATAAAAGAATCTTTTTCACATAGCGTTTTGTACTTATCACCAGCAAATATCAAACACGTCTTCATAGCAACGCTGTGTGTTTTTCCATAGGCACATAATATGATATTTTGAATACAACAAAATTATTATTATTATTATTATAATTTATTAACATAAAATTAAAATTTATATGTTAATATAATTTCGAGCCTAGCTGCTAATGGCTTCTGACTCTTAAATTTGCAAATCGAGTGTATAACATAATTTAAATAAAAGTAAGAATGTATAATATAAAATTTTGTATGTATGTTAATATTTAGATTTGAATGTTATGTAATTTTATAAAATCGTTAATTTGTTTTATGTTAGCTGGATCAAAGTTTCCTAGAATCTCGGTGGCTGAGGATGTTGTTTTGGTTAAGCTGGCGTTTGATGTGATGAATCTACAAGCGCCAATAACAAGAATGTGATTGATGTCAATTGGAGATTGACAGCCGCAACAAATTTGAGGCTTTCCTTTTTCAAAATGTGCTGATGTGTGATAGCTGTGTGTCCCAGGCGTAGTCTCACGAAGACTGTATTCATCTGTTTCGTGGTACTGATTGGGTAGACTGCTGGGGATTTGTCAATGTATAAAAATTTATACCAGTGTTGGTAAATTTGCCAGTCGTTTAGATTTAGTTCTTTTACTTTTTTTTTATTTGACTTGATAAGTCATGTTTGGTGAGAGAAGTAAACGTCTTGACAGGAGACTTATGAGCCGAATTCGCCGCTACATCTGCATGTTTATTTCCTGAGATCCCAGCATGTCCAGGTTTTGTTGGGGTATTTTATGAGTTGGTCTCTTATTTTACTTTTGATAACCGTGCTGTTATTGGGATTTCGTATAGAACATGTAACTGCTAGACTATCGGAGCATATAACAAATTTACTATGTATTTTAGCGATTAATATTACTGTCTTTAAAATTGCTGTCTGTTGCCTCCGCTGTAAAAATAGAAGCGATATTATCGACAATTCCTATGGATACTATGGAACCGTCTTCATAAGTCGATGCGAATGATGTACTGTACTGGGTTTTAGAACCGTCAGTAAAAACAAATTTCCAGTCATTTGAACTTAAATGGGCAGTAATTTCGTGGAAAAATAGGCGGTATATGTGGTTAGAGGTGTTATTTTTTACATGTTCTGCCATTTCCATGATGAAGGAGGATTCCATAATACACCATGGTGGGAACTGCGGGAAATATTTTATATCTTTTATGACAGCTGTTGACAAACCAATTGATAAAGCTGAGTATTCGTTTCAAATGTTTTGCTTTTTTTAATGTTGACGCGTCTGCATTTATGATTGAGTGTTGGCTAAATGAAAGCTTTATGTAAAGCTTAGCTCTGGTTTCTAATACACGTTCTTTCAATGAAGGAAGACCGGCTTCCGCCATTATGTTGCGTATTGGGCTGGTAGGGAAAGCATTCAAGCTTCTACGCGCTGCTTGATGATAAGGACTTTTGATTAAGTTCAATGTAGACCATAACCTATTTTGCTGAGAACGAGAGTTGATGAACACCAATTCTGTCAAAAGCCTTTTCAAAGACAGGATTGTTACATGATTGTGAGCAAACAATGCTTTTGTTATGTAGAAGTCGATGTGGAGGAGGGTGTCGGAACATCCTCTATTGGCTTTGAAAGCTACTTGGCTGGAGCTAAGTAGATTTCTGGATTCCATAGAACGAAGAAGTCTTTTAGCAACTTTTTCTCCATAAATTGTGAAGCGCCAGGAATAAGCGATATAGGCCGAAAACCATTTACCATGTTGTTAGCTTTTTTTTGGTTTGGGTAGAGGGAGGATAGTTGCTTTCCAGTTTTTTTGGAATGATGCCTGTGTCAAGAATCTTATTGTAGAGTTGCAGAAGTCTAGCCTTAGCTGTAGGAGGGAGTATGAGTACCGGATATCATATAGGGTATGATATCCGGTCTCTACTGGGTGTTTTGTCTTTCAATTTGGTGAAACAACTTTCAAGTTCAATTAAAGAAATTTTTGTTTCGATGTATTTGGATTGAGGTGATAAAGAAATGGAATTATAAGGCAGACATAGTGAGGTTATTTTTTAGAATTGAAATGAGAAGAGAAGTTTTCATCTTTCGAACTATTTGACCATCTGCTAGCAAAAAGATTGCTTATTTCGTGAGGGTTCGTGATTTCTTTACCTTGCTCTAAAATACCAATGATAGAGTGTAATTTCCTGTAATTTCCTGTAAGGCAAAGAGTTTGTTGCCATATCTAGCATGAACTTATTGGCCTTAGAAATTTATCATAAATAGCAAGATGGCGTCAAGTACAGTAAACACATGTAACAAGTGCAAAAAAAGTATTAATTTAACTGGTAAAAATGTTATTATTTGTGACGGAGATTGTAAAAACGCTTACCATACGGGTTCTTCCTGTTCTGGATTAACGAAGCAGAAGCTTACAGACATCCTGAAGAAAAAATCAATTTGGTTTTGTAGCAATTGCAAAGCTTCGAGGGATCGTCGGTGCAGCAGCATTTTGCCACAACAACAACGGCGAGACTCGTTTATTGCAACAGGTAATATTAGCATTAACTCTGATCAATCAAAAACAAACACAGTTAATATCACTAATAACCAGCTCTCTGCTAAAATTGATAAAGTTCTTAAACTTCAATTAAATTTGGAAACTGAAATAAATTCACTTAAAAAAGTAGTCGAAGACTACAAAAAAATCACGAATAATTTAATCGAAGAAAACACCAACATACAAAACGAATTACAAATATTAAAGGAACAGTTCCACACATACAAGCAAAATATTGAGAAACACAAACAAAATTCTCTTAACTATAGTTTATGTTGTTCTGGAATTCCCGAACAAACTATTGGGCATCTGAAATCTGTTGCAATAGAAATTTCTAAAACACTTAATATCGATTTAAAACCGGATACAATAAAACAAATTTCTCGTAATCGAAAAGCCGCGGATGAAAAGAATAGTAACATAACGACACCGAAAATAATGATGGAATTCTTTGAAAAAAACACTCGTGACAACATCATGAATGCATACCATTTACAAAAAAGCCAATAGGATCCCGCAATAACAATATTAAAAGCAATAAAGCACAGCTTCTCCAAAAAAATAATCAAAAAAAAATGCCTAGCATAGCACAGTGAGTACCCATCCTCTTTCCCTCCTTGCACAAACAGTTGTATGGCTTATCATGTGCATTACATTGCAATGTGCTTTTTTTTTTAGCTCACACAATGTATGTACATGATTTGTCACCAACAACAGACGAATAGAGGATTATTGTTTTGAATTCCAGGGTCGGATCGGTTCACGTCACTGTTAAGGCATAACACTAACAGGGGCGTTGAGTCGAAACGAAGTCTGTGATTTAATTCAATTATCTTCTTAGAGCTCGTCTGTTTTAGTTTTGAAATCTTAAATATTGCAATGACTGAGAATTTCAGGGTCGATTATAGTAATATTCGTGGGTTAAGAATAAATTTTCTGTCGACGTACCTCCACACTGTTTTAAACAGGCCAGCTGTTCTGGCACTAAGTGAAACCCAAGTAGGTGAGGCTACCGATCCTACTGAATTTTATATTCAAGGGTATAACCTAGTGCCTCTATTCCTTCCCCACCATGGCCTCGCCGTTTATATCAGAAGTGATGTTGCTTACCAATTTCAACCACAGTACAGCTCTTTTTTAAATCCCCTCTTTAATTTTATGTGGTTCAAATTTTCCGTTAATAAGCACATCATCCATTACTGTTTCATTTATAGAAGCCCAAATTTGGACAGGGTTTCAACTGCTAACGAATTTGACTCACTGTCCGACTCCATTCAAAGAATTGTTTCCTTGTATCCTCGCACTGAAATCGTTATTACGGGCGATTTCAATGTACACAATTCTTCCTGGCTTCTCCATTCGAGCAAGACAACACCCGAAGGAGTGTGTGCTGAGATTTTTGCTGAGTTTAACCACCTTGCTCAGTTGGTCAATGAGCCCACTCGAATACCGGACATTGACGGCCAAGCAGAAAACACTCTTGACTTGTTCCTTACCTCTGACCCTGATAAATATGCAATAAGTGTATTATCGCCTCTAGGCCGATCTGACCATTGTGTCATATCCGCAAATTTCTCGTGCCAAAAAATCCCAGTTAAAGAAAGAGCTCCTAAGAGAACCGTTTGGCAGTACGAGAAAGCCGACTGGGACGGCCTCAATAATTTTTTCAGGATCTTTAACTGGTCACTATGCTTCCTCGATAGTGACGTAGATTCCAGTGCGGATATGCTCACAAGTTTAATTCTTTTGGGAATGAGAACTTTTATCCCGAATAGGGTTATTAATAATTTTTTCAGGATCTTTAACTGGTCACTATGCTTCCTCGATAGTGACGTAGATTCCAGTGTGGATATGCTCACAAGTTTAATTCTTTTGGGAATGAGAACTTTTATCCCGAATAGGGTTAAAAGCATCAGACCTAAAGAGAACGCATGGTTTGATATGAGCTGTAAAGAGGTTATCAGGGTTAAAGAGGTAAGTTTCCGTTGTTACAAAGCCAACCCTACTGAGGAAAATCGGAATAAGTTTAAACAAGCCAGGAAGGCCTGCAATGTCCATATTCGACGGACCAAATTTTTACATGACCAAAAACTAAGGCAAAAAATACTGCAATGTCCCAAAGGCAGTAAAAATTTTTGGTCATTTGTGAAAAACATGAAGAATTCTTCCTCTTCCTCGGTCCCAACGCTCATCGATGATGATACTCCAGTGGTTAGCTCTCTTGCGAAAGCTAACCTTTTTGCTAGGCAGTTCGCCGCCAACTCTTCGCTGCCAGAGAGTATCATGACTCCGCCAGTTCTTGAGCGCGTTAATGATTCCATGGGACAAATCTTCTTTCGCACTCGTGCTGTGGCGAGGGTCCTAAAGGATCTCAACATACACAAATCCGCTGGCCCGGATGGTATCCCCGCTATTGTTCTGAAGAGGTGTTCTTCAACGCTGGCAAAACCATTGCGTAAGCTTTTCCATCTATCCTATTCTTCTGGGCTCGTTCCGAGTAGTTGGAAAACAGCATTTGTCCAGCCTATACCCAAAAAAGGCGAATCCTCCTCTCCCTCCAATTATCGTCCGATTGCACTTACGTCCCTTCTTTCTAAGGTCATGGAAACGCTGATAAATTATCAGCTTAAGAAATATCTTGAAGAACGAAAGCTTCTTAATGACCGGCAGTACGGCTTTCGCAGCAACAGGTCCACTGGTGATTTGATGGCATATCTCACCGAACAGTGGAACAAATCTTTACATCGTTTTGGAGAAAGTAAGATTGTTGCACTCGATATTTCAAAAGCATTTGATAGAGTTTGGCACCAGGCTCTCTTATCGAAAATGCGTGCCTTCGGTATTGATGAATTCCTCCTTCGTTGGATTAGAAACTTTCTTTTGAACCGTTCCATACAAGTTGTACTGGACGGGTTCAAGTCTGAAACCCACAAAATAAATGCTGGTGTGCCCCAGGGCTCCGTTTTGTCTCCGACCCTCTTTCTCATTTTTATAAATGATCTCTTGTCTGTAACTTCTAATCCAATTCATTGTTTCGCTGACGATAGTACCCTTAGCTTTTCATATTCGTTCCCAGACTCACAACCCTCCCTTTCGGGTGTGGAACTGCAACGGCAAAATATGATAAGCTCATTAAACTCTGACTTAAACAGCATTGTACAATGGGGAATAAAAAACCGCGTAGAGTTTAATGCTTTGAAAACTCAATGCTGTTTTGTATCGTTGAAGCGAGATATACCCCCCTTGCCACTGTCCATGTGTGGCACTTGCATCAGTGAAACCGAACATCTCCAGATTCTTGGTATGTGTATCACCGACCACCTCTTGTGGAATGATCACATATGCGATGTCGCCAAAAATGCCGCAAGATGTCTAGGTTTTTTAAGACGATGCAAGAACTTCTTTTCCCCTTCTGATCTGGCTACCATCTACAAAACTTACATACGGCCAAAGCTTGAGTACAACTCCCACATTTGGGCTGGTGCTCCAGTAACGTACTTAAGTCTTTTGGACAGTATCCAGAGAAGAGCATTTAAGATGATTGGTGACCGTACCATCGTTGAGACTTTTACGTCACTTGAACATCGACGTAATGTCTCATGCCTCACCCTCTTTTACCGTTACTTTAATGGTTTATGCTCTAGTGAAATAGCCAGTTGCATTCCTCCCCTTAAGATATTCAACCGTAATACCCGCGCCTCCAGGAATGCCCATCAGTTCACCCTCGAGCCCAACTTCGGACGTACGGTCATGTTCAGAGAATCGTTCTTTAGCCGTACTACGCGAATGTGGAACTCTCTTCCACACTCTGTCTTCCCCAGTCATTGCAGTGTTCAGGAATTTAAGACTAATGTTAACCGACACCTCATCCTTAACCCTCTCCGTCTATCCCATTTTTCCTAACGCTCGCACTGTGCTTTGGCATAAAAAGGGAACAAAAACCCCTTGAGTGCGTGCCTATTATAAAAAAAAAAAAAAAAATACAAGAAAGGCAACAGAGACGAAAAATATTTGACCACTGGTCTCGTTTTTAATAACAACACTAATCATCCAATTTACATAGATGAAATATTAACAAAATACAACAGTTACTTGTTTAAAAAAGAGAGATTTCAAACGGCAAAAAAACCTTGCATTTACGTGGGTACAGAATGGAAGAATATTAGCGCGCCTCAAAGGCACCGGCCCGATCAAAGAAATTCGTAACACTGATTTCTTTAATGAACTGTGAGGAGCATTATGTTCCGTTCTCACCACAAAATTCTCTCTTTGACAGTATAAACAACATACAATTATCTACTAAAAGTACTGCTAAGATCTTGTACATCAATGCCAGATCAATAAAAAATAAAATCGATGACTTAGAAGCAATACTTAAATATTTTAAAGATGACATCGCAAATTATATGCGTTTCGGAAAGTTGGCCCTATGAATTTAACGAAATGTTTTATAAAATTAAACATTTCTCCAAAATTACTGCTTGTAGGCCTAATAAAGAGGGAGGTGGGGCAGCCATATTTATTTCAAATAAACATTCTTTTACACACCTTTTCTCGCAAAGCGACGACTTTGACAGCATTATGTGCAGCGAAAATCAATATCTGTGGATTTATTATTGAAGTTATGTGTGTTTATCGTCAACCATACCAACTCGTTCTTCAAAAAGAAAAATTTCTCTCAACCTTAGAAAAATGACTTCAATGTCGACATTTTACTGAAATGAGATTTCGAGCGAAAATATTTAAATTTATATAGAATGTCTGGTTTCTTTAATATAAATAAAATTATACCAACACATAAAAAATCGAATATAGACCACTTTTTTGGAAATGATCCAAAACAAACTGTATGTGCACACCATACAAAGCACGATCTTTTCGACCACTAAAAATTCATTCAAATAATAAAAAAAAAAAATAAGTTAATACGTTTTTTGTGAACATCGGTAA
This sequence comes from Baccha elongata, assembly GCA_951217065.1. Taxonomy (NCBI): domain Eukaryota; kingdom Metazoa; phylum Arthropoda; class Insecta; order Diptera; family Syrphidae; genus Baccha; species Baccha elongata. Next base: position 52,490 of record CATNUY010000022.1, read on the forward strand.
ATTATTAGCCTCCAATTGCAACTCTAATGATAGTTGTACCTGAAAAATCTAATAGTGTGTTTCAAATAAATTCAACGACACCATCATCAGTAAAGCAAATTATTTCTTCTTTGAAATCGTCCAAAGCAAGGGACACAGACAACATATTTACGACCCTCTTAAAAGAATGTAAAGATGAACTTTGTGTGCCCATTTCAGTTCGAATCAACAAGTCATTTGAAGAAGGAAAAGTTCCAGACGAGATGAAAGTTGCAAAAATTATACCTATCTTTAAATCCGGAGACACATCTGACTTCAACAACTACCGCCCCATTTCAATACTTCCAGTCCTGTCCAAAGTGATCGAAATTCTGTTAACGAACAATTGCTTGAATTTTTAAACAAAAATAACCTTGAAACTCGAAATCAATACGGCTTCCGAAAACAATCTAGCACTATTACAGCACTCACAGATATGGTTCCATATCTGCAGAAAAAAAGGACGAACACAATAACACAAGTGCTCCTTTTATTGATCTGTCGAAAGCTTTTGACACAGTTGACCACAGCATTTTGTTACGTAAACTATTTTGCTATGGAGTAAGAGGAACTGCATACAACTGGTTCAAGTCTTATCTGAGCAATAGGAAGCAATGTGTGAGTTCAAATGACTATAGAAGTGACGAGCAGACTATTAATTTTGGAGTACCGCAAGGGAGCATCCTTGGCCCAACGCTTTTCTGCATTTATATCAACGATCTAACAAAAGGAAGCCTAAAAGGACAACCAATATTATTCGCAGATGATATATGTCTTATGTACTCTGAAAAATCTTCGCCTGACTTAGAAACCCACATGAATAGTGATCTGGTTTTGATCTATAAATGGATGAATATGCACAAGCTATTTAAATGTGAAAAAAAAACTAAGTACATCATGAACAGCAGAACAAATATCCCTCTCAATATTAGGTTTGAGGAAAATTAAGTTGATCGTGTTGAGAATTTCAAATACTTGGGACTATGGATCGACTCTTCCTTAAATTGGAAACATCACATAAACAAGTTATCAAAAAAACTTGCCGGCATTGCAGGTGTCTTTGGAAGAATCTGCAAAAACATTCGAAACTTCTTAAAGAAACAAATTTACTATGCACTTTTTCACAGTCATCTTACTTACGGTATAAATGTTTGGGGATCTACCTTTCAACACCTGAAACAAAATTTACAAGTAAGCCATCCAGTTGCGCACCCCAAGGCTCCGGGCGTCCTGGTCTACGCCATCTCTCCAGCGCAAGCATGGTCTACCACGCTGTCGTCTGCCATAGAATGTACCACAAAGAACTTTCCGAGCAGGTTCCTCTTCGCTCATGCGAGCTAGGTGCCCTGCCTACCGGAGTCTACCGAGCCTAATTTTTGACACGATATCTGCTTCAAGGTAGATTGCGTACAATTCATGATTGTACCGTCTCCGGGATCGTCCTTACTCACATAACAAGTGAGTACTGGCAGGACCATGGTCCTGTACTGAAGTAGTTTTGAAGTTATGGTGAGATTTCTGGATTTGAAGAGCTTTGACAGACTGTAGTAGGCTCTGTTGGATTTGAGAAGCCGCCCGCGTATTTCTTCTTCTATATTGTTATCGGCTGCTACTATTGACCAAAGGTATTTGAATGATTGCACTACTTCAAATTCGTGCTCCGCTGAATCGTGTACAGCTTGCTCGGTTCTTCCGATGATGTCGATGTCGTCTGCGCAAGCCAGTATCTGGCTGGACCTGTTGACGATGGTCCCTCTTGTTGCCGTGCCAGAGTCACGGATTGCTTTCTCCAACGCCAGGTTGAAGAGGAGGCAGGCCAAACCATCCCCTTAGGATAGTATAGTGAATTTAATCTCGAGGTGTATTTCAATTGCTACTATCGAAATGTGTGAATTTATACACGTTTGTTCGTGTGGGATACCTTTCTTTATTAACAAAGCGATACCTTGCTTGGCTGTGGTGTTATGTGGCAAGTTGTGAAAATATCCTATAAACATTTTGGGAATGTATTGCTTAAACTGAATTGCACAGTGTGTTTTCTGTAGGGAAATTACGTTTGGAGATTTTTGCTTTATAAGCATGTTTAGTTCATTATTATTATTAATAAAACCTTGCATGTTCCATTGAAATGTTTGTATTTGGAATTTTATTTATAAAAATTGTATTGTCGTGGTTAAGGTGATCAGATCCTTGACTACGCTGTTCGGACGTTGAATCATCCGGACTCTCTATGGACACTAAAGAGTCTGGATTACTCAACGCACGAACAGCGGAGTCAAGTAATTGGGCGTTGGAGTTTTTATTGCATATCGACATCGTTGCTACTTGTATCTTCCTCGAAATATAGATTTTTCTCAGTCAAATTTTGAGTAAGTTGTGATAAAGGAGAGAAGTTTGCTTTAGAGGTGGAATTTGAAGAATTTATTTGAGTTTCAGAAAAGTTATTTGAATTAGGTTGCGATATTGTTGAGGTATTTAAAGTGTTTAAAGCGCTGTTTGTTTTTAGATTTAGATTTAGATTTATTCATTGAATGCATACACAGTAAGAAATACATCTTATAATATTAGTGTTATGCTAAAAAATACATTGTATAGAATAGTGTACAAGCTACTCGATAGATGATTTTATATAAATATAATTATCTTATTCTTTAAATTTGATTAATTTTATTTAGAGGAAATGACAAATTAATATACATACATACATGTTGTTAACAGATTTGATTAGTTCAGTACATTATTTAAAGATCAAATATAAAATTCATACACATATCTCAACTATTATGAAGAATTATTTGAAAATTAGGCACTTTGAAAATGACTTCGGAGTTCGAATCGAAACCTAGCTTCGCCACTTATCATTTTTAAATTTCTTGGGAGAAGATTCCACAGACGAATGGCGTTGACGAAAAATTGTTGTTCAGAGGTACGACAGGAAAACCGAGGGTGTAAAAGCACTAAGGATCTGCTTGAGGAGCTGAACTGAATCCTATTAAATAAACTAGAAGGTTGTTGTGTGTTGATAATGTTACAGAGCAGGAGTAGTGTCCTGTACCGAATAACATGATCGCAAGACAAGTTGTAAATTTGACGTGAGAAATCCGAAATACGATCAAAACGACGTAGACCAAAAATGTAGCGAGCTATGTTATTGAAGGCGACATTCAAGGTCATGGTTGATAATATGTGCGCCGTCTTCTATTAGACCAAGTGGACAACTATGAATCAACTGTACATCATCAGCAAACATTTGTATCGCACACCCCGAAATCTGAGTTGGAATTTCATTTATGTAAAGAGAGAAGAGGAGGGGGCCCAAAATAGAACCCTGGGGAACTCCTCTGACTGTAGGAAGGAATGTTGACATTTTATTGTTAGCCGATACCGATTGAACTCTATCTTGCAGGTATGTTCTCATTAAGTTAACCGCCAAGGGAGACAATCCAAATTTACTTGAAAGCTTCTGACATAATACGTGATGGTCCACTGTATCGAAGGCTTTTGAAAAGTCTAATAAAATTAAAAAAATTACAAGGTCATCATCTAAGGCTAATCTAATTTCTTCAACTACATTAATTACAGCTGTCGTACAACTATGCTTCTCACGAAATCCAAATTGTTTGTTTGACAACAAGTTTTGCGACCTGATGTGAACATTGAGCTGTTTTTGTAGAATTTTCTCGAAAACTTTGGACAGGAAAGGTAATATGGAGATGGGCCTGTATTCATTCGTGTTTCGACCTTTAGGAACTGGAATGATTTTTGCCTGCTTCCAATCAACCGGAAAAATGCCAGTCATAATAATAGTATTGAATACATGTGTTAAGTAAGTTAGTATGTATGGCAAAATTGCCTTCACAAAAACTGGGTGTATGCAATCGATTCCAACCGCATTCGATTTGATGCTAAGCAAACTATCAACAATATCTGTAGGAGATTCCTGAGTCAACGATGAATTATGAGGGAGATGTGGGAAAGGAAGCGAAACAAAGTTTTGATTTAATACATCTACATCAATATCCTCATTACACTCAATGTTTTTTCTACCTAGTCCTATTTCCCTTAGATTTTTCCATAATTGGCGTTTGTTGTGTGTTCCTAACTTTGTACGATATATTTCGATTTTGGCAGATCTTATTTTAGAATTTACTTGGTTACGAAGAGTTCGATAATTTCGGAGGTGAACATCGAGTTTATATCTTTTCCACTCTCTGTAAGCCTGATCCCGTTGAGATAGAAGCCTTCGAATTTCATTGGAGAACCAAGGACGTTGAAAATTATTAACATTTTTTCTTCTGATTGGAACATGGTTATTAAACAGGGTTAAGATATTAGAGTTAAGAAATTTAACTTGATCATTGGGCGAGGGGAGATAGAAAATTCTGTCCCACTCAATACTCTGCAGATTTTGTTCAAGGCTGAAATAATCTACCCTGTTGAAATCGCGATACTCATATGTAGCTTCAGTTGTATTCTTCCTTAAATTAAATCTTAAGTAAATAAGGTCATGTTTAGAAAATGCTGGTGCCGATAACTGATCATAATGTAGAACATCACATAATTCACTAACAAAAAATGCATCTAAGAGTGTTTGTGATGTTCCTACAAAATGAGTGGCAATGGTTGTGTTAACTGGGAATAAGTTATATGAGCCCATTTCACTGACTAGTGCATTCTCAACAAGGAGATTACTGTTAAAGTCACCACAAATTACCATTTTCGACGAGTTAAAGGATATGTTTTCTAAGAGCGTAACCAAAGGACTTAAAGAAACATAGTTGTTTGGTCTATAAACAACACCTAAAGTCAAAGAATTGTCTCCTTCAATGATATCAATAAAGACATATTCCATAGCACAACTTGCTTCCGACTTACATCTGAATTTACATTTCAAATTATTCTGTACATACACCGCAACACCCCCACCTCTTCTCCCACATCTATCTCCACGATACAGCTTAAAATTACCTAGTTTATATATTTCGTCACAATTTGTATCCAGAAACCATGTTTCAGACACACAAACGATGTCGGTGTCAGAGTTCTCAAACACATCCCTAAATTCATCAATTTTACAATATAAGCTTTTTGCATTAAGATTACACACTCGTAAACCTGTCGCTTGATTTTTATTTAAAAATTTAACCATAGACTGTAAAATTCCATCATTGCTTTCGCCTGTGTAAACCTCATGATTGTCAATTTGTTCCATTGCAAACGAGATTAGTAGTAAAAGTACTGTTTTTAAGTTTATTTATTTTACAACAAATTCGTGGGTTCGCTACGTAGTGATAAAACAAAAAAGTCACCTTCAGAGGATAATTCAGTACAAGTAAAAGATTAATTAAATTTTTTGAGATAAAGTTGAGATTTAATGCAGAAAATTATTACAAAGAATGAAAAAACAATATAATTGAGTAAAAAGTACTGAGAAAAGGAAAAAAATAAAGAAAATTAATTAAGAATGAAAAAGAATAATAACAAGAATGAAAAATAATAATAAAACAAAAAATAATAAGAAAAAACAATTTATATTCATAAAATTCTTAGCTGGCAATTCTTTCCAAGTCTTCTACTTTATCGACGCAAATCCCTCTGACATCTGACAGCGAACGCTTCACAAAAACACGGCCACGAATGGTAAACACCGCAGCTATTTTGTTAGATTTCTTTAGTTCGATTACATGCCGCACCAAGTGATTGTTTATTTTAGATAATGACTCGCGAATAAAAATGAGTGCAGTTGATGCAATGCCAATATCATTAAGGCACAATTGTTTTTTATTTGTTTTTATATGTTTAGCGATTGAAGTGAGGAAAAATTTTTTTTCATATGGCGATTTAAATTTGATTATTATTGAACTGTTTTTATTTGAGTTTTCTTTTGGGCGAGAGCGAAACAAGTCTAAAACTGCCGGTGGTTTAATATTAAGCGTGTGACAGAGATGGTTAAAGAGTGTTTTTAAGTTTTCGTCGGTGAGCAGGGGAACACCAAACATAACTGTATCACTAGCTACCAATTTGTTGTCAAGATTTGCAATTGTTGCTGAAGCATCGGCAAGTTCTGTTTTGGTTAAAGATAGCTGGACAATATTTTGCTCTAGATCTTTTTTGGTGTTGTTGAGCTCTAAGTTAATTTTGGTGACATCAAATTTAAGGGAGTCTATTTCATTCATGATTTTAACATTATCACTCTCAAGTTGTTGAACTTTAGTGTTAATAACATTTATGTTTTTGTTTACAGCTTCAAATTGACTTTGAATTGTGTTAGTGAGGTCTTGATTGTCCTGTTTCATTTGTCTTGTTAACAAGGTTATTATGAATTAACTTTGTTCTTTGAGTCTAGCATCCAATTTGGATAGCAAAGCGCTCTCATCATAAGCCATTCTTTTTGTTTTTTGTTGTGGAGAGGTTCGGGGTGAATTTGTGTTGGTTTTAATTATTTGAGCGACGTTGTCTGTTGCCGACTGCGTTTGTTGTATGATGCCGACATATATATGCGTTTTTTTTTTTGTTGGTTTTAGATTATGTATCAGGTTCGAATTCAAACAAAGGAATTTATATTTTACAACTGTTTTCTTGACAATAAAATATTTAATTTAAAATGCAAATAATTATAATCACAAGTGACATGAGGTTTATTATTTCACAATTTAATTAAATAAGCCTAAAGCAACTATTGTCAGAGATTTTTTTAAATTTGGGAGCTCAATTAAGGGAGAAAACACAAGAAAAAACTGCCCGACTATAAACACGTCTATTCTATAGCTGGCACCATACTCGTATTCCGTGTTTGGTGGAAGAAGTGCGTATGTTATTTGAGGCAGGTTGCGGGAGTTTTAAGGTATTTGAAATATTTGAAGAATTGTTTGTTTTGGTAGGAGTTAAAGCGGTGGTAATTAAATTTGTATTTGTTGATAATTTTTCAGATGTGGTTAAAGGATTGCTTGGTTGGATACTTGTTGTTTTTGGAGTAGTTTTTTTTTATGTTGTTAATTCTCTTTGGGTTTGTGGTATTTGATGGAGGAATGTTTTACTTTTTCAGAAAATGATTCTGAAGAAGAAGAACATTGGGAAGGAGTTGCATTTTGCTCTTTATGGATCTTTTTAGCTTCACTCATTGTGCATTTCTTTTGTGTTTTAATTGTTAGAATCTCTTTGGCTTGTTTATAGGCGGGACAGCTTTTAGAGGAGTAAGGGTGAGCGAGAGAACAGTTTGCGCACATTACACGAATGCATTGTTCGGGAATATGAGGAGGAAGACAACATGATTCACATTTAATTTCACCACTGCATCGTTTGCTCGTGTGACCAAGGAGTTGGCAGTTTCGACAGCGCATTGGGTTTGGTATATATTCAGTTACTTTAGCTTTATAGATACCAATATCTACTGATTTAGGAGTGTGATATAGATCAAAAGTAAATAGCATAAGACCAGTTGCTTATTGTTTGCCATCTTCGTTTTTGGTGAACTTATGATATCAGAGACTCCTTGTGATTTCATTTCTGTGATGATTTCTTTCTCAGAAACGTTGATCAAACAAAGGGCGTACGCAATACCTTTGGACTCGTTCAATTTATCGTGAAGTTTTACCAAAACAGGGCACATGTTTGCAAGGTTATTTACTTTCAGAAAGGTTTCTGTGGCTTTTTGCGATATGACCAAAATGAGATGGTTTCCATCACGTAATTGTGTTGTATTTCTTACTGATATTCCTTACTGATATTGTCAATAGCTTTCTTTAGAAGGAATGGGCTAAGTGACGATATAGGATTTTCTTTATGAACTTGGGATTTTTAGTGTTGGTTGTTGTTTTAAGGTCAGGGTAATTGTACAAGGGAGTAGGGTTGGCTTTATATTTTTTATTCGGTTGGGTCAGCGAGATAGATTCCACATCAAGCGGTAAATGACTGAAGTGGGATCCCCCAGCCCGTGGGCCATTCTTACACTTTATATATTACACTCGTGTGTATTCTTCTCAATAGAAAAAAAAAAAAAAAAAAAAAACCGCATTCGATAAGAAAAAAAAAAACGGTATAACGAGAGATACCGGTGTATGCACAAGGCACAAAAGAAAATCACACTATACACAACGATGCTATCAGTTCGGAAGCTAGTCGGTGACTGTACAACAAAATTGTTATTATGTGCTGAAAGAAAAACACACAGCGTCGCAGGAATATCTTCCTAGTGAAGATGCTATGAGATGACAAAGTCACAGACAACCTGAAGCAACGGATGATTGTTGACAGGCAGGTGGCACTGCAGGCGATAAATAATTTTTTTTCATGACATAGATGTTAGGGGTAAGTTACACAAACCATTCTTCATAGCGAAGCTGTGTGTTTTTCTTTCAGCACATAATAAAAATTTTGTTGCATTCAAAAATTCATATTATATTGTTTAAATACTAAAACATTCATTACTGTTCTCTGTTTCGCAGACAGCCACTTTAAGGAATTTAACATAAAACGAATTGACGCATATCTATTGCATTTTTTGGTTGAATAATATTAAATGGGCAATAGTAGTTTTTTACAGGTCACCAAACACACTGGTAAGTCTTTTTAAAACTTTTTATATGGAATGGTGGACACAGCAAATGGAAGACGAAGTAAATGTTATTGTTACGGGAGACTTTAATATTGATATGCTTGTTTCTAATTACAATGAAAACTCAATGCGTAACATGCTTGCGGATCAAGTCATGAAATTAATTGTAAACCAACCTACAAGAATTACAAATACTTCAAAGTCGTTGGTTGACTATGTAATTAGGAGTGTAGACAGAACAAATGTGAAAACATTTATAGACAAAAGCTAAAAAATATCGGATCATAAAACTTTACGAATTGAAGTAGATAATAAAAGAAATCGCGGCTATGATAATAAAAAGCTCATAACATTTGTTAATTATAAAACAGAAATAATGAATAACCTACTTAATTCTGTTAAATTTAGTGAATTGTTCATAAACGAAAGTGTTGAGAACCTTACGAAGTTGTTTCATTTAAAAATACTAGAATGCTTAAAAAATATGACAGTGACGAAAACTGTAAGAGGTGTTAATTCGGTGGTTTGGTATACGTTGGAGTTAAAAACGATGAGACAGGTTAAAATAACAGCATACAATATGGCAGCTTATTCAAATAATGTGCAGCTTTGGAATCAATACATATTTAAGAGAAATATTTATAAAAAGGCTATTGTTTCTGCGAAAAATAATTATATTGAAAGTCAAATTGTTTTTAATTCAGGGGACCAACAAAAATCTGGAAGGTCATAAAGGCAATGATATTAAATCAAGATAAGGAAAACCATTTATCAGCTATAAAATTCGGAAATGAAAGCGTCTCTGCAGCGAAGTCTATAACAAACAAATCAAATACATACTTTGTGCAAAGTGTAATTGAAATTAATCTATCTATAACAAATGTGCAATACGACAGTTTGTCTACACCAGTACCTTCTAGATTTAAGTTCCATTACTGTGATGAATATATGATCTGTGATATATGCAATAAGTGCAATAAAAAGAAAGACTTTGATGGATTAAGCTGTGATATGATTTACCAGTCGTTAGAGTTAATCGGACCTATCTTATTAAAAAATTGTAAATAAATCGCTTGAAACTGGGATATTCCCAAGTATTTGGAAAGAATCTGTGAAAATATAAAAAGTGTGCCATACCCGTAAGTGTGAAGAGTTTCGTCCAGTAAATATGCTCAGCTCAGATGAAAAAATATTAGAACGTATAGTGGCAAGTCAACTTATAAAGTACCTGGAAATCAATGAAATATTAGTAGAAGAACAGTCCGGTTTTCGCGGTGGTCACTTCTGTGAAACAGCACTAAATTTTTTGATTTTCGATTGGAAAAAAGTTATTGATGCAGGAAATTCTGTGATAGTCATATTTTTGGACTTAAAAAGAGCTTTCGAGACAATAGATAGAAATGTACTTATTTAAAACAGTTTGTTATGCAGGCTCAAGGTCAATAAAACGAGATGTTATTGGTTTAGCGACGTTTCGAACGTGAATACGCTCTTCTTCAGCCCTTTATTAATTTAAAATATAAACAAAATGTTTTGCCAAATTAAACATATTTAAGAACATTTATGTCAACAAAATTTACAATTAATGTAAAAAAACCCGTTGTGACAACATTACATATATAAAACAACGATACTTATGTGTCACTGTCATTGAATAAAACAAGATAAAATGATAATAAATCAGTAATGAAATAATAAAATGAAATAAAAACAATTAATTAATTACTTTTAAATGAAAACACATTAAAATTTGTCCACAGTATAAAACTTCTCAATCCTAACACAAAAGATTAATTTAATTTTGAGTGTTTACCACTGTTATCACAATCAGATCGTCTATTGACTGTGTTATTTGTGTTGTTAATGTGCAACATCTCCAGCAACATTCTTTTTGCATAGTTCCTCTCTACTCAATACTTTGACGTTTTTAAAGTCTGGTCTATGTTCGTGCTCAATACAATGAAGTTCAAGTGCAGTTTTCTGTGTCCCCCCATTCTTAATGTCAGGGCGGTGACCGGAGAGACGACTTCTCAGCTTTTGTTTGGAGGTGCCTATATAAACAGACGAAAATGCCCTCTCTTTTCCACCTAAGCAACCTATTTGGTACACAACATCTTATTTATCCATGTATCTATCGTTCAATTGGTGTTGGTAAAGAGTAAAGATTTAAGAGTTATAGCGAATCTAAAAGCTATTCTTATCAACTCTTTATTCCGTAGAGGTGCTGCTTTCATACGAGTTGAAAGAGATGGGATGAAATCCGTAAATTCTATTAACATGATTCTGTCTGATAAAGAGAAGGAAAGTTTCTTCACAAGTCAAGAATACACATGCAATAAAATAAATACAAAAACAAAAAACATTCAAAAGATGAAACTGCAAAAATTAAAAACGCATCTTAAGCATGAGTTGGGGATTAGGTCCAACGCAAATTGGTTTGTGAACAAGACTGATGTGACTTTCCCAGAAGACACAGAATGGTTGTTGTCATTAGGACAAAAAATTGCAATACCCATAACAAACGGAGAGTTTCCTCTCTTCAAAATTATAACTGACGGAGAAGAGTTAATAAAAACAATGGAACAGAGTGACCAAGAAATTGCACGTGCAAATTTTACGCAAATTTTGCAAAATCATCTCCGATAAGTTAAAACTTTACCTTTTGACAAATTTATCACCAAAATTTGCAGTGATACAGTTATATTCTTGAAGAACCACAAAGAGATATGATTGTGATAATTTATGCAACATGTATAGCCTATTAATAAGAAAGATGTAATAACAGTGGTAACCACTCAAAATTAAATTAATCTTTTGTGTTAAGATTGAGAAGTTTTATACTGTGGACAAATTTTAATGTGTTTTCATTTAAAAGTAATTAATTAATTGTTTTTATTTAATTTTATTATTTCATTACTGATTTGTTATCATTTTATCTTGTTTTATTCAGTAACAGTGACACATAAGTATCGTTGTTTTATACATGTAATGTTGTCACAACGGGTTTTTTAACATTAATTGTAAATTTTGTTGACATAAATGTTCTTAAATATGTTTAATTTGGCAAAACATTTTGTTTATATTTTAAATTAATAAAGGGCTGAAGAAGAGCGTATTCACGTTCGAAACGTCGCTAAACCAATAACATCTCGTTGTATTGACCTTGAGCCTGCATAACAAACTATTTTAAATAGATTAAAGAGGTCACTTAATAATTCCAACACGAAATGTACTTATAACAAAACTTTATGGTTACGGTATTCAAGCAAAAGAACTCGAGTGGTTTCGATCTTATCTTATGGGAAAAACGGAAAGAACTAAAGTAAATTACGAGTTTTCAAATGCATCAGGAGTAGATTTAGGAATACCTCAAGGATCAGTGTTGGGAGTTTTTCTTTTTCTTATATATATAAACGATCTTAAAAACGTACTCAAATACTGCAAAGTTATTATTTGCGGATGATACCCTAATTTACATAATTTAAAAAAATATTAATGAAATAAATGAACAATTAAACCTTGATCTTGTGAAGTTAAACGTTTGGCTACAAAAGAATAAACTTAAGCTCAACGTGAGCAAAACTAAATGAATGAAGTTTAATTGCAGAAGTGATATCAGGGTTTCTATGGAAAATTAACTTATTGAATGTGTTAATAATTTTAAATACCTCGGTGTTGTGTTAGACAGCCAATTAAAATTTAGAGAGCACGCAGATTATGTTTGTAAAAAAATTGCCAAAAAAGTGAACTATTTAAAAAGACTAAGAAACGTTCTAAATATGAAAATTGCATTGCTTTTATACAATTCTATAGTTTTACCGCTTTTTACATATTGTGCAACATTATTATATTCGTGTTCAAATGAAATAAAGGACAGATTTCAAATTCTGCAAAATAAAGCTATGCGAATGATTCTCAAATGCAGTATTTATACACCAATACAGTTTATGGTGCAAGCATTAAATTGGATGAAAATTTGACAGTTCTTGACCTTTAACACAATGGTGTTTATCTTCAAAATTCGTGAAAACATGCTACCTGGATACTTGAGAGAAAATCTAGTAAGTGTCGCAAATGTACAGCCATACAATTTAAGGAGGGGTAACAATTTCAGACCTGAAAGATTCAACAGAATCAGCTCGCAGAATTCACTTTTATACAGAGGTCTTTTATTTCTTAACAGTCTGCCTGAAGAAATAAAAATTGAACATCGTATTTACATATTTACACGAAAACTATATATATATTTTTATTATAAAAAATGTATAAAATGATTTAAAGATTTAATTTAAAAATTATTAATATTATATTTATTCAATGTAGCCGTCATGAATTGTAAATTTCTCCTAATTTTTTTTATAAAACAAATATTTATTGTAAACATTTCTTAAAACTAATAAATCAATACTACTACTACTATATTGCTTTATTTTGTAATCTTTTAGTCTTAACATCTTACTCTCATTACATAAAAAACCGACATACGTTGACGAAAAATAAACATATATCTTACAATTCACAACTTTTTCACTCGATCGCCTCCAAAAAATAAGTGAATATTTTAGAATTACATTTGCATTTTGCCCGGGTTGGTCACTTTTTCTGGGCGAATTTTTCGGACATTAAACATTTTTCGGGTGAAATTCACAATAGGCGGAAAAGAAAATTTCAATTTTTTCGAGTGTGTGGAAATTTTTTTGGCGCGAAATATAATGTCAATAAATTTTTTGCTTAAATGTTGGTGGCACCTATGATAGCTTAATACATGGACTAAATAAACAATGATTATTAATGGTTGGGTTCATTGTTTTTTCCTTTAGGGCCTCGTTTTGCGGAAGAAGTTAAAAGCTTTCAACCCACGAAAGTTGCAAGAAAGTTTTGATGATTTTGACCTTTTCGCTTAAAAACAAATAAAATTGGTTAAAGCAAATTTTTTAAATAAAATTATATAATTTGGAATTTAATTTGGTAATATTCAAGCTAAATAATGATTATTTATCTTTGTTTGTAGTGGAAGCTGGGGTACAAGTTGACCAACTCGGCATATACAAATAGCCATACTTTGCAGACACATCCATAAAATTATTTGAAACTTATATAGAAACTTATAAGAAACAAAAGTGAATATAGAGTTTTATTGGTTTTGTGGCTGATCAATTTATACATTTACAATATGAAAATCACTTTGATTCCATAAATTTATACTTGCTTCAGAAAACTCAGTTTAATAATTTTCTAGTAATCATTGTTTTATAAAATATTTTCTTAATTTTTTTATTCTAATTATTTTTTCATTCTAGTTTGTTCTTTTATTTTAAAACGTACCTAATAAAAGTTATTGTTCCTTTTTTGTAATTTAATTTGTTTTTATAAAGTTAGGTATCCATCTTCATATTGAGATATCCACATTGGTGACCCCGAATCAGGAACAATTTTATCAAATAAATTTCCATAAGAATCTCTTGCAGAAATTTAACAAGAAATATTTTTTTAAGAGAATGGTCGATGAAAAGGAAGAAGATTCGCATGCCATCACAAAGGGTGACATGCATCACGTTAGCATTAAACCGCCAGCTTTTTGCAAATAACGACCGGAGCTTTATTTTATACAAAAGAAATCGCAATTTGCCATAGCAAAAGTGACACGCGATGAAACAATGAACCACGTAATCGGTTCCTTAGATGCACAAGTTCTGATACAAATAGGTGACATTGTATGCAAGCCCCCACAAGAAGACAAGTACGCAACTGTTTAAAACGCTCTTATCGCTGAGTACACCGATCCAGACCAAAAAAAACTGCGAAAGTTGAATTGGGTGACTTAAAACCCACGCAATTTTTGAAGCGATTGAAAGAGCTCTCAAATAACAAGTTACCAGATGATGTGCTAAAATCTTTTTGGATATAACGTTTACTTGATAAAGTCCGTGCGGTTATATCAACAGGAAGTGGTGATTCAGTGGCCATGGCTAAGCAAGCTGACCAGATGATGGACATGTTAAATTACTCTAATGTGTCATCAGTGCAAATTGAATCCCCACTCCAAAAGAAGATAGAGGAGCTACAAAAGCAAATTGAAGAGCTTCGCACTTCGAGAAACCAGCCATGTAGCAGTAGAAAATTCAATCAGGACCAAAGACGTGATCGAAGCAAATCAAGACCAAAATTTCCTTTCTGCAAATTTCACTGGCGTTACGGCTCAAATGCGAAGAAGTGTATTGACCCTTGCCAGTTCAAAAAATTAGATATGACAACGCAAAACTAGAAGAAGCTCTGTTAACACAAACGACGCACAGAGCATCAACAACAAAAATTCGACGTCTATTTCTAAATGACCGTAAGTCAAATCAACGATTTCTTATCGACACTGGAGCTGATTTTTCAGTCATTCCACCAATCAAATACGACAAACCGGACACATCATATAATTTATACGCAGCAAACGGTTCATCGATTAAGACGTATGGAATGAGAATTATCTCAGTCGACTTCGGACTTAGAAGACAGATGGACTGGATGTTTGTGGTTGCTGATGTCACAAAACCAATATTCGGAATATGGACTACTGGTTGACTTGAGAAGAAAAAAACTAATTGATACGACAACAAATTTAGAGGTAAGTGCTATTGAATGTTCTACAAAAAGCGAACAAATTTTCACATTCGCACAAAATTTGCCTCAATCAATTAAACAATTCTGGAAAAGTATCAAGATCTAACAAAGCCATTTAAAGCTTTAGCTTCTTATCCAAGCACTAGTGTCCATAACCATATCGTGACATCAGGTCCTCCAATACATTCCAAAGCACGAAGACTCAACTCTAAAAAAATCGAAATAGCTAAAAGGGAATTTGACTATATGCTTAAGCAAAACATTTGTAGGCCAAGCCGTAGTCAATGAGCAAGTCCGCTTCATCTAGCACCAAAAAAAGAAAAGGGCTCGTGGCGACCGTGCGGAGAGTATCGCAGGCTTAACGCACAAACTCAGCCAGATCGCTACCCAATCCCACATATTCCCGATTTTACTCAAAAGTTGTGCAAAAAAAAGATTTTTTCCAAAATTGATCTAGAACGTGGGTATCATCAAGTTCCCATCTCTGAGGAAGACCGTGATAAAACGGCAATAATAACACCCTTCGGACTGTTTGAATTCAATGTCATGACGTTTGGTCTTCGAAACGCTAGCCACATTCCAGAGGTAAATGAACCATATATTTCAAGATCTGGATTATGTCATCGTATACATAGACGATATCTGTATTGCGTCGACCGCACAAGAAGAACATGAACGATATTTGGAAACGGTTTTGCAACGCCTCCGTGAAAATAACTTAGAATTAACTTTTCAAAGTGTGTTTTTGCTCAACAAGAAATAAATTTCCTTGGACACAAAATCACGAAAAATGGCATCGCTCCAACAACCAAAAAAGTTGACGCAATAACAAATTTCGCTAAACCTAAACTCGCTTTCGAACTAAGAAAGTTTATAGCTATGATCAAATTTTATCGCCGATCCATTCCAAACGCAGCATTTGTACAAGGAAAACTGCAGAATTTGATAAAAGGCAACAAAAAGACAATAATTCAGTGGAACTCTGAGGCAGAGGAAGCATTTAAATTGTGTTAACACCAACTTGCCAATTCCGTTTTACTAGCTCATCCAACACCAAATGCCAAACTTATTCTGCATGTTGATGCAAGCAATTTCTGCGTTGGAGCAGCGATTCACGAGCTAATCGATAAAGAATTGAAGCCACTTGGATTTTTTTCAAAACGGATGTCTGATTTTCAAAAATCTAAAAGCACTTTCGACCGAGAACTACTAGCTATTTATCAGGCAGTCAAATATTTTCAGTACCTTATTGAAGGACGAGATTGTACTATTTTAACAGACCACAAGCCCTTAATATTTGCGTTCAAACAGAGAGCATACAAATCAACTCCAAAACAAACCAGACAATTAAGCTTTATAAGTGAATTTACAACGGATATACAACACATCTCAGGAAAGGACAATATAGTTGCCGATTTTTTTATCTCGGATTGAAACAATTTTCGAAGGCGAACAAATTGATTTTGAACAACTTGCCGAAGATCAAAAAACAGATGAATTGAAGAAACTCGAAGAGGACACGTCGCTCCAGCTTAAACAAATCGAAATTCCAAATACAAAAGCCTCGTTGACGTGTGACGTTTCTACTCAACGTATTCGACCCATGTTAGAAAAAGCTTCCGAAAACATGTCTTCAATTCTTTACATAATTTGGCCCATCCAGGTAAAAATCCAACAGTCAAACTTATAAAAGAACGTTTCGTGTGGTTAAATATGAGTCATGACATCAAAAACATGGTAACTAATTGTGTTAAATGTCAAAATTCGAAGGTCAATACGCACAATCGTTCGGCGCTTGAAGAGTTTCGAGTGCCAAACCGACGCTTTCGACACATTAATATTGATTTAATTGGACCTCTTCCACTGTCTGCAGGTTTTAAGTATTGTCTAACTTGTATTGACAGATTTATCCGTTAGCCAACAGCAATACCTATTCAAGACTTGACAGCAGAAACCGTTGCAAGAGCATTATTACATGGCTGGATACAAAACTTTGGTGTTCCGGATGCAATATACAAACCAAGGGACGCAATTCGAACCTAAGCTCTTTAAAGAACTATCGAATTTGATTGGCGCAAAACATTTTCGAACTACAGCCTACCATCCTCAAGCTAATGGCATTATAAAACGCATGCATCGGACAAACTGCTAAAGTGTCATACTAACAGTGACTGGATTGACTCTCTTCCAATTGTGTTATTATTACTTCCAACTACATTCAAAGAGGACCTCAAAGCAACACCGGCGGAAATGGTTTTCGGAGAAACGATAAAACTACCAGGGAAATTCTTCAGCAAAACAACAGATGATTACGTAGAAAGCGATTTCGTTAACAACCTACGAAGTCATGGAACAACTGAAGCCTGTAGCTACATCGAATCATTCTTCAAACAAAGTATTCGTTCAAAAAGATTTGAAAAACTGTACTCATGTCTTCATTAGAGATGATTTTGTACGAGCTCCTTTCAAATCACCGTATGATGGCCCTTTTAAAGTCGTAAATCGTAACGACAAAAATTTTTACATAGAAATTGGCTCCAAAATTAAAAAAAATAAGCATCGATAGACTTAAGGCAAACCAATGAAATCCAAACCTCAGTCATCAATAAAAAAACTGCAACCTGAGTTCAAAAGTAAATCAAACGAAGCAAAGTCAAACAAAACAGAAACCAAAACTGAATCAACAAAGTCAGAAGACAATTTTATCAAGACAACTCTTGTTGGCAGAAAAGTCCATTTTCCCAAGCGTGGAAGTGGCTGATCAATTAATACATTTACAATATGAAAATACTTTGATTCCATAAATTTATACTTGCTTCAAAAAACTCATGTTAATAATTTTCTAGTAATCATTTGTTTTATAAAATATTTTCTTAATTTTTTTATTCTAATTATTCTTTCATTCTAGTTTGTTCTTTCAATTTAAAACGTACCTAATAAAAGTTATTGTTCCTTTTTTGCAATTTAATTTGTTATCTATCCTCATATTGAGATATCAACAGTTCTTTCCAGCTGACTAACTAAAAATTACCAACAAAACACGACTATCGTGTCGTCTATCGTTTACTTTGGAGAACGTTTGTTGTTTTTCCGAATTTATTAAAATGTCACAAGCTTACATACATGACAAATTGACAGAAAATACAAAAAATTTGACTTACCAAAACATAAATTAAAATAAAATAACAATTTTTTGGCCTTTTTTTTGCATTTTCCGCTTTTATTTATATAATAAAGAACATAAAAGGGATGATTTGTTTTAAACCTTCACATTTAAAACGTGTATCAGATTTATATTCTAGCGTTCCAGTATCTTTACGAAGTTGATCTTTCAAAGCCATAATAATCATGCCTAATCTTCAAAAATTTTACCGCGAACCACAAGACCTTACCATAACAACAATGATTTGCAATACTAAACAACAACCGCTTTGGAAATTTCATAGTTGTAAGAGATTCAGCATTTTTGAATAATTGCAACCCGAAGAGTATTTAATCTTTGTATAATCTGGAATGCAAAATTGTTTACATTTGGATTTCAAGCAGTAAAAAGAGTTCAAAGCAGTCAAATAACATCAGTGTATTTAATGCATTTGAGAAACTTTAAGACTGCAAAGAATGTTTAAGACTTTTTAAAGATTTCCTAAAATACAAGCAGTCATAAAAGAATGAATGCATTTTTTTATTTCAATTACTGATACTGGAGTGAAGTCAAAATTTTTGAAAATATGCAGTTTTTTGAAAGGTTGCGAGTTTGGTTAATTTTATGCAAAGTTTAAGATAAAATTTTATTTTTACCAATAAGACATAATGTCCAAATTTTGTATTCGATCTGTGGACGTTATGAATATTATACGGTCCTTATAAGTAACTCTTTTGCAGTTTTTTGAAAGGTTGCGAGTTTGGTTAATTTTATGCAAAGTTTAAGATAAAATTTTATTTTTACCAATAAGACATAATGTCCAAATTTTGTATTCGATCTGTGGACGTTATGAATATTTAGTCAACGGTCCTTATAAGTAACTCTTTCCTAATCGGTCATATTTTGCACGGACAGTGGATTTGGTTCATGGACTTTGTCACAGTACCACCAAGACAATCACCGAAAGAAATCGAAGGAATATGGATGTATGATGTATGATGGTGAGAGCTACTGATTAGACTTGTTTTACAGACGGGCAGTTCTTCTAGTGTTTTTTCCAATAATTAAGTTCCCAAACTCGATAATCTTTTGACAATATACTTTGATAGAGTCAATTTCAATAAAACCAGTGAAAAATATTAAAGTGAAAGCTAATAATACAAAAAAATTGCATTTTAAATAAATTTCTTTTCATTTTCATTAAATGAGTTGCAAATATATAAATCCCGTTGTGTCTCTTCGAACATTGGATTAAAACAAAAAAAACTACCACCACAACTTTAATTATAACATTTATGTCTGCTTCACACAATAAACGTATGATGGTGAGAGCTAATGATTAGACGTGAGAGCTACTGATTAGACGTGTTTTACAGACGGGCAGTTCTTCTAGTGTTTTTTCCAATAATTAAGTTCCCAAACTCGATAATCTTTTGACAATATACTTTGATAGAGTCAATTTCAATAAAACCAGTGAAAAATATTAAAGTGAAAGCTAATAATACAAAAAAATTGCATTTTAAATAAATTTCTTTTCATTTTCATTAAATGAGTTGCAAATATATAAATCCCGTTGTGTCTCTTCGAACATTGCATTAAAACAAAAAAAACTACCACCACAACTTTAATTATAACATTTATGTCTGCTTCACACAATAAACGTACCCGTGCAATAGACACAGTGACAAAACCTAAAAAAAACACTAATAATTCACCTCGAACTTCGCCTCAGCAAAATTCTAAAAGAATGGCTTTTGATGACAGTTCCTTGTTGTCCAAATTGGATGAGAAACTTGACAAAGTGAATTTATAATATCTCTCTTGTCTAAACAAATAAGAAACGATAACCAGGAACTAGCAAACAAAATTGAAGTTCAATTTGATGTCGTAAACAAAAACATAAATGAAATAAATACGAAAGTTCAACAACTCGAGAGTGCAAACATAAACACTGAGATTGAATCACAAAAATTGGATTTAAACAGAATGAATTCTTTCTTTTCCGTTCTTAAATCCGATTTAAATAACACTAAAAATGAACTAGAGCAACACAAAAATAATTTCTCATTAATTGAAACCGAACTTGCCGATGCTTCTACCACAATAAATGTTCTCGATAATAAACTTGTAGCCAGTGATGCAGTGATCTTCGGTGTACCCCACATATCCAACGAGAACTTGAAATCACTTTTTAATTGTCTCTGTCACACAATTGGTATTAAACCACCGGTAGTGATTGATATGTTTCGCACTCGCCCGAAAGAAAAAACAGATAACACAGTGATAATTATTAAATTTAAATCTCCTTATGAAAAAAATTTCCTCCTCACTTCAATTGCAAAGCACATCAAAGAAAAGAATATGCAACTTTGTCTTAGGGATTTTGGACTTAAGTCGAGTTCACAAATTTTTGTGCGCGAATCTTTGTCACAAAAAAATAATTATTTGGTTCGTCACGCAATTGCATTAAAAAAACAAAATAAAATTGCTGCAGTATTTACTGTTCGTGGTAGAGTATACGTCAAACGGCTGCTGTCAGATGTCAAAGGAGTACTTGTCGATAATGTAGGAAACCTAGATGGAATTGCCAGTCAGCACTAGATGAGAGTTGACACTTTATTATTATTATTTTTATTACTATTTTTTTTTTGATATACATTTTTCTTCTTTTTTTAACAAATTTAAATTATTTTTTTTTCTCTCTTTCTTCTTTATATTTCTTACTTCATAAAGCAATCTTGTGCTTCATTGCATCTCATTTTTACTTTTTGTTTTTTTATAAATACGATTTAATTAACTTGGTATTTCATTCTTTTTATTTTGAAGGTGTCTACGTGTTCTTAATTCTGGTGAAACCATTCTTTACGAAAAACTTTTATCTCTCAATATTATTATCTTGCTTGTTATGGAAGCAGTTGATTATGAAGGAGTTTCTTTAGGCAATAGCAGTGATGGGATTTTGCGGTCGATGGTCAGAATTTTAAATAACCAAGGTTTGTCATTTGAACGCACAAAGTTTATTTTGTAAAATTGATGAGTTCAGGGATGTGTTTGGAGGTTCTGATTCTGATATCATCTGCGTTTCTGAAACCTGGTTTCTGGATACGAATATTGACGCAATGTATAGTCTGGGCAATTTTAAGTTATTTCGCGCCGATAGACATGGTAGAAGAGGTGGTGGTGTGGCAGTGTATGTACGTAAAGATTTAGCCTGCAAATTAATCTGTAAGTCTGGAGAGGGGAGCGCGATGGAGTATGTTTTTATAGAAATTTAAGCTGAAGAAGGTTCTTTAACAATAGGCGTTGTATATAGACCCAATAATGACGTTAATTTAACACAATTATTTACTATTTTAGAAAATATTTCTTTACACACTGCTAAAATTATGGTTTGTGGTGACTTAAATTGCAATCTTCTTGCTGATAACATACTTGTTTCCGAATTGAGAACATTTAATTTGTTTCCTGTCAACACTACTAATGCAACCCATTTTGTTGGTAGATCGCACACTTCTAGATGTTTTTTTTGTGAGTGACATAAGTGATGTTTTACATTATGACCAGTTATCAGCACCAGCCTTTTCAAAACACGATCTCATTTACTTAGCGTTAAATTTTAGAATGAACAGCCTTGCAACCAGATTTGAGTACCGTGATTTTAACAGAGTAGATTATTCTCGCTTGGAACAGGATACTCGAAGTATTGAATGGGAAAATGTTTTCTATATACCTTCTCCTAATGATCAAATAGAATATCTAAATTCTAATATTTTAGACCTTTTTAACCGCAACGTACCCATCAGATCAAGAAATTTAAATCATAGACAGCGTCCTTGGTTTTCTAATGAAATTCGCAGGCTTTTATGTTTAAGGGATCAGGCTTACAGAATTTGGAAAAGGCATAGATTACAAGATCACCATCAAAATTATCGTACTCTTCGCAACCAAGTTGTTTGTAAAATAAGACTGGCTAAAATTGAATTGTATAGCAGAAAGCTAGGAGTTACATCGAACAAACGCCAATTATGGAAAAATCTTAGGGAAATAGGGATAGGAAAACAGAAAATTGACTGCAAGGAGAATATTGATGTGGATGCACTTAATACCAATTTCGTTTCGCTTCCTTTTCCATATCTTTCTCATTTGTCGCCTGATCTTCGTGAACCTATAAATGTTTCTTATAGAGATACTGCATTTGAATTTACTGGTGTGGAAAGCACAGATATTGTTGAAAGCTTACTTTCCATCAAATTGAACGCGGTTGGATTTGATAACATACACCCAGTTTTCATCAAAGCCATTTTACCACATATTCTGCCTTACTTAACACATCTATTTAATACAATCTCAATGACTGGTATTTTTCCGAAAGTGTGGAAACAAGCTAAAATTTTACCAATTAAAAAGGGACAAAACACAAATGAATACAGACCTATTTCCATACTTCCTTACTTGTCAAAAGTATTTGAAAGAGTTGCCCAAAAACAACTCAATGGTTATTTAAGGGCGCAAAATATGATGTCCCCAAAGCAATTTGGTTTTCGTCATCAACACAGTTGCACAACTGCTATCGTAAATGTTGTTGAAGATATAAGATTGGCCTTAGACGATGACCTTGTAACTTTTCTAGTATTGCTTGATTTCTCTAAAGCCTTCGACACGATGGACCATCATATCTTATGTTTGAAGCTCTTTTGCCAGTACGGATTATCATATTCCGCTGTTCGATTAATTAAATCGTATTTGCAAGACAGAGAGCAAGCGGTTTCTATGAACAATAAAACTTCAAGCTTTCTTCCCACAGTACGAGGAGTTCCTCAAGGTTCCATTTTGGGACCCTTGCTCTTCTCGTTATATATTAACGAACTTCCAGCGAAAATTTCGGGCTGTTCTATTCAAATGTATGCTGACGACGTCCAGTTGTTTAAAAGCTGTCCTCTCGGATTTATTGATGATTGTGCACATACAGTTAACAGCGATTTGGCGGAAATTTTCGGTTGGTCACAGGATAATGGACTTTTCCTTAATCCACAGAAATCTAAATGTATTGTGATTAGTAAGAAAGTGCTTGATTTATCTTACTTCCCAAGTATCGTGTTAAATGGTATGCCGATTGAATACACATCTAGGGCAAGAAATCTTGGTTTTCTGTTTAACAGGACGCTAACTTGGAACAATCATATAAATGCAGCCGTGGGTAAAGTCTATGGAGTACTAAGAATGTTGTGGTCATCACAACATTACACACCATTGAATACTCGTATGATGCTAGCCAAAACTGTATTAGTTCCCAATTTGACGTATGGTTGCGAAGTCTACTGTAACTGTGATGCTGACAGTAGGAGAAAATTAAATGTTGCTTTTAACAATATAGCACGCTACATATTTGGATTACGTCGTTTTGATCGCATATCAAGTTACTCGTTTCGAATCTATAATATGTCCCTTGATCATCTTCTCCGGTATAGAACTCTTCTTTTACTTTACAACATTATTCAAACTCAACAA
This sequence comes from Baccha elongata, assembly GCA_951217065.1. Taxonomy (NCBI): domain Eukaryota; kingdom Metazoa; phylum Arthropoda; class Insecta; order Diptera; family Syrphidae; genus Baccha; species Baccha elongata. The sequence goes on from CATNUY010000022.1 coordinate 76,324, forward strand.
CCCTGTACTTTATTTAATAGGATACAGTTCGGTTCCTCCAACAGATCCCAAGTATTAGTGTACCCTCGGTTTTCCTGTCGAACTTCAGAGCAACAATTCTTCGTCAATGCTACACGTCTGTGGAATCTCCTTCCAAGAAATCTAAGAAGTCCAAATGGCGAAGCACAGTTTCGTAGAGAGCTTCGAAGATATTTTCAAAATGCGTAGGTTTTCTTTTTATTTTGTCTTTCAGTTGGTTCACAAAATTTATTTAATTAATGAGATGTATGTATTAAATGTTAAAAATTTTGTTAATTTATTTTGAAAAATAAAGAATTTAAACTGTATTCAGATACCTATCTTATTCAAAGAAAAATGTATTCTAACGTAAAAGTATCTATTCGATTAAATTTATATAGATTTATATACACTTTATTGATGATGTAGCTTTTCACTTGTTGCAACTATAGCTTAGCACTAATTTATAAGATTTGTTTCTTACTGTGCATGCATTAAATGAATAAATGAAATAAAATGAAATGGAATTAGAAGACTGCATATTATTTGGCTTAAAATTGTAAAACATAGTTCAAAGAAGTCAAAACACTTCAATACATCGTGCGAAAAGTTAGTGATATTGAAAAAGGTACTCTTATAGTGACTTTTTACAATAACCCCACGATGTTCTAAGAAATCAAACAATTTTAAGACTCAAAAGAATGTAAAAGACTTATGATTTTCAGGAATGCATTCTTTTGACTTCAATTCATATTGCATTAGCTCTTTTACATCTCATGTCGAACTTAATTTTGTTACTCAATCTTTTATTAATAATAAGATAAGTGCACCAAAAAGTCTTACTTCTAAATATTCTAAGCAAAGCGATACCTATTTCGCAATCGTCTAAACTTGATCGTTTTGACGATAACATTTGGACGATTATTGGCTTACGTGAAACACATATTTACACCCAAAAACGTGATGGTCAAGACGATAATCGTTTTTTATGTTACAGAAGCAACACTATCGTTAAAACGAGATCGTCTAGCGATAATCGAATTACAGAATGACCCCCGTTTTATAGAGTCTCGCAATTACAAAAACTTAAATCTCGAGAATTCAAATCTAGCAATTAAAAAAGTTTTTTCATGTGAAATATAAATACGAGACTGCGAAAAACGGGATTTTATGATTGCGACGTTATTAAAAGCGAGATTCTAAACATGCGAAATTTTGTTATTAGAGATTTTAATTTGAGGGATATCGTACCAAAACAAATCAAGCAACATGCTTGCGTTTCTCCGCACCTGCTGCTAATTCTAATGGGACTTTTATAGGTAAAACACACCACTTATTTTTTTATCGAAATCTTTGAGCGATAATTTTTTTTAAAGTTAACTCCTTCCATAGCGCTTTTTACGAATCTGCCAAACCAGGAAATCAGACTCAATCAAAGGTCGCGACTTTAGTTCCCGGTAGTACGATTTGAAAATTGATATTTTTTTACAGGTTGAAGTCTAAATAGAATAAGATTAAGGCCCACATTATGACTAGCGAATCGAACTATAAAGTTTGCGAATTCGACTATTAAGTTCGCTTCAAATGTCAAAAAAATTGCGTCTAATTTTCGAGCGATTAAGAAGATTCGTTAATATAGTCTCAAAATGTGTCCAATCTAGGCGAATCAAAATTATCAGTGATAAGTAAGCGAACAAAAAATTAACTCACTTTTAAAGCGTTTCTCAACCACTTTTTAATGTTTATTTGGAAAATTAGTAATATAAGACAAATTAGTGACACAAAAATTGTGTACTCAAAAAAAATATAAATAAAATAGTTGTTTTGAATAATTATAAAGTATGGACTTGCCATACAGTGAAGAATAATAGGTACATGCAAATGAATTGTGTACTTTTCGCCATAAGATACCTACGAAAGATGCAAAAATATTTCTTTCCTATTGATTTCGGGTTATGAAATATTTGTTGCTTTCTTTTTTTTTTCTTTTTTTCCTTAAAACTCTTGCTTTTCTTTTGTTGATCTTTTTTCGTTTCACTTCTTTTATACTTTCTTTCTTTTTTGAAATCTTCGTTACCCCTCTTGACCTATTGCTATTCTCAAACTGGTTTTGTTTGATTTTGGTGCTCAATGAGTTATTTTGTTTTTTCACAGTTGCACAATTTTCGGACCTACCACTTCCCGAAAATCGCAGAGTACAAACTAATTTTATGATAGGCGGAACTGCGAGGCTGTATGTTGATTGAAAAAATCACTTAAGAACAAACATAAATGCATCGTAGTTTAATCGAAAAATAATATGAATGCCTACCTCCAAATATTGAAACAATGGTAAACCACTTACAAATTTTCTGGTATTTCCAAAGGTTTTAAGACTATCTCTAATCCATCTTCTCTTGTTAATATTAGCAACCCAATTGTCGATATTGCTTATTATTTTAGTAGATATTCACAAAATAATCCCGAATAACAATAATTTTACTACTTGTTGCAAAAAAATATCCCTACGATTTGACGTTTAACATCTGTATTTTCGATTCAATAACTTTTGGCAGCACTTTAGGATTAGCGAATGCACAAGCTCGCTAATCCTAATACCGTCGCAACTGAAGTTCGCTTAAACATTCGAATTCGCTAAGTAGTTCGATTCGATATTCATAATGTGGTCCTAAAATATTAAAGTGGGGAAAAATCGTTAAAACCGATAAAAAAATATTTAGGATTTGTGGTGGGTGCTAGTTTGGGTGGGTGCAGCTTTGGGTATGCAAAAATTCAAACGAATTACAGTTTTTATTTAGGTCTGCTTCCTTTTTTTCAATGTGTAAATCCACAATAAGAAATATACAAATTTCTATGCTAATAAACAACAAAAAAAGAAAACAAAAATACCACTATTTCATTTTGAATCGAATGTGAAAACTTCGAAAAATAATTAAAAATATAAATTAGACGTGATTCCTCGCATTAAAATTGAGAAATATATTGTTTTTCACCGTATATCCAACAAACAAAATTATCCGCGTGTGAGCTTTTGAATTTGCTAGTGGAAATCACTTAAAAAACAATATTCAGAACATTAAGAAACTGCGACGTGTACATAAAATATGACACGTCTTCAACTCAGCTCAAAAGAAATAACTTCTAGGTGTTCTGAGGGAAGACGATAAAAACGTAGACAAAGTAAAGAAATAGGCAGCCAGTCTGGAAATTGCTTACCGTGGTTATAGGTTAGATTTGTTCGTGATGCTGATAACTTCTAGTAATCAAATACTACCGTGGCACTCTAATAAATCTTGGTGTACACGTACGCACATTTCTCACAACTGTTTTTATTTGCGGAATAGCTAACAAGTTAAAAAAAAAACTTACCGATGATTTTGGAACATTTCCACGCATAACCACATTCTTGCTGGCTTTCTCATTAGCAATTCTCATCCTTTGGGGTGGTGCCATTATGATATGAAAATCTATGAAAAAAAAACGAAAAGGAATATTAGACACAAAATAAAACAAATTTTGACAAGATACAATTTTTATTGAGACAATAAATTAAAACGATGGTTTACCTTTCTATTTTAGTATAAAGAAAAACAAGCACACAAACGGGTAGAATACCAAGTATCGTTTAAAATTTTAATCGGAGTGAAATGGTAAATGGTATGGTATCAAGTACCTATTTTATATGCAGGGTCGAAAGATCGAGTTTGATTTGAAACGAAATTCCAACCCAGGTATTTCAGCCAACTAGTTGAATGCTTGAGGAGTTGAGTTAAGTGCGAAAAAGTTGAAATGACAGGAGAATACTTGCGTTGCTTTGTAGGCATTAAGGCAAAAAGATTGAGTTTTCGAGAAAAAAATATTTTTATTGCTCTTACTGGTGCGCATACTTTTCAACAACAAATATTCATTCGTTAATATGCATTTGATCACATGCAGAAATAATTGTGTATTCAACATTTCAACCCAGGTATTTCATTTAATTTTTGACTCAACACCACTGCTCGAGTGCGATCGAGTCGAATTCCATTTCGTTCCAACTCATCCCCGTTTACAAATGGGTGAACCTAAGTTCAAGCTCGCTTCAACCATGCATATAAACTAGGTAGTACCACTGATCTCAATAGAGATCAGTGGGTAGTACGCGCATTGTATATACATTTATATAGTAATATCACTGATCTCAATATATAACTGGATAGCGTATTCCATACAATGTATAACAGTTTTTTTGAAGCAAATTGAAGATGACAGATGGTGGATTTTATCATAATTTGACGTAAACATTGAAAAAAAAATATTTCAATGTTTACCAAACAATTTAAAAGCAAGGTGGGTTTTTTATGATAAAAAATACAAAATTAAAAGAATTAAATAATTTAGTGATTTCTTTAGAAAAAAAGATATAAAGTGTCCACCAGCATCTCACATAAACAACCAACAAATTCCTCATGTATCCCGACCTCCACCAGCTCAACAAGCGCAAACATTCCGACAACAAAATGTAAATAAGTCTCTTCCAGATGCAAAGCTTGGCATCCCAGAACATCAGCAACAACGCCAGCCGCAAAAATTTTCACATCCGAGAGCTGTTCTTCAGAACCCAAACAGACACAATCATCATCACAAAAACCATATTCCTCTAAAAACACCACTACCTACAGTTTCAGATGTTGAAGCTCCGATCATTGACACAACACACACAACTGGAACAACATCAGATAAACTATCGGCAACAGCTCAAGATTATATGATGGATTGTAAAAATATAAAACAAAAATAGTTTAACGAAAGTTTTTTTTTTTTTAGTTACTCCTCAAAATATTCGAAAGTGCCCTGCAGCCGAAGAAAAGGATGCTGACAATAATGAGCTTATTTGTGACTTTATGTCAGTGGTCATGAAAGGTGACGGATGTTTTTCAACATCGAAAGAAAAGACACCCATGTGTTTGGTGAATGAATTAGCACGATTCAACAAAGTAAATTAATGTTGCAATAGTTACAAATTATATATAACCACTATCTTATTTTATTAGATTCAACATCAATACTTCCTTACTAGGGAAAATGGACCTGCACACTGTAAACGTTTTACAGTCACCTTAAAACTGGGTGATGAGGAGTACTCAGCTGAAGGATATAAAATCAAAAAAGCCCAACATACTGCTGCTGCGGAAGCAATTAAAAAGACTAAATATAAACATCCACTTCCAAAAGCGATACGTCGTCCTGAAGAGGGTAGTCTCCGCACAACAATCACACCTACTGTGGAACTTAACGTTCTTGCAATGAAACTCGGTCAACAGACGTACTATGTCTTTGATCCGCGCACGCAGCCAGATATCCAAAATCAAAATCCTCCCAGCAATCAATTTGGATCTCAATCCGTTGGTTTACCACCACCAAATGATCAGCGATTAGCACGAAAAATTGATTTTGTCCCACCGGGAAGACAGCAACAACAACAGCAACAACGATATCCTGGTGGGAAACCAAAATATCCTGTTCATGTAAGATTTTATATTCAAATTTATTATTTTGATTTTATTCAAACTTAAATGTTTAGGGACAAATACCCTCTAGAGTTTCCGGTATTCCATCGCATTTGGCACACGCACCTCCTCCAGAACTTTATAAAATTACTCTTATAGTTGGAAAACAAAAATTCCTAGCAATCGGCCAAACATGATGCAGCATCAAGAGCCTTGCAAGTACTGAAAACGCAAGCGGCAAATAAATTCAAAGAAATCCTTACCCAAACAGCTAAGGAAGTGAATGGAAGTCACCGATTTCTCTAGTCCACGATATTGCCATCAAGCACAATCTCACTGTATCGTTTAAGGTTTTGCGTGAAAAGGGACCAGCCCACGTGAAGAGTTTCAACACAACTTGTGAAGTTGGAGATATTGTTGTAAGAAATTTAAAATAGCGCCATAATATTCTTATAAGCTTATATTAACTATTTATGTCTTTCAGACGGAAGGTGATGGCAACGGCAAAAAGATTGTAACGGGAGGGATTGGATGGTCCCGCTACAAAAAGGGAAAAAATAATTTTCAATCCATATTCAAGATTATGTTGAATTTTAAATATTATAAGAAATCATAGAGAGAGATGATATGATTCAGGTGTTAAATCCTGAATATGAATTAAAAATAATTATTTATCCTTAAAGATGGAAACTGGGGAATGGTTAAGAGGGTAAGTCGATGTAAACAATGAAATCTAAAAGAGGATGGAAAAGAAAACCCAAACGCTGGAAAAGACTGGTTCATGTCACTCAAACCTTTATAATTAACTTTATCCCATTATTACCTTCTATGTTGTTGTAGCGGACGGAAAAATCCAAAACGGATCCTATTTCATAAAAAGAGAGAGAAAATGGTCGACTGAGGAAGGCGAGGCATGAAACGATGCTGCAGATCATCACCTACTGCTTAGCAGACGATGTTCCAGAGGATCCCTTCATCCTCCTCCCCCAATAGAATATCTCTCTAAGTATGTAGATGGTATATACTTATTTTGAAGACACCACGGATTAGTAAATCTTACGTCTGACTTATAATCTGGCGCAGTCAGATGATCTCCAAGGGATCTAAAACGGATCTCCACCCATTTTATCCTGCCCTGAGAATTAGTTGATCTGACTTCTGAAGCATGAGAATTCACGAGGAGAAAATTTCCCGAAAAAAAAATAATGGTGAAGAAGAGTCTTTAATTCCTCAATCTATTATCCACGATAGACTAAATGAAACAACTCGGAAAATCGTTCGCCCAGAATTACTTTGCCTTAGTAGGATCCGAAACCTACCCATCCTATCAACTTATAGTACCTTTTCTTACGATAGGGCACGTCCAAGCCTGGATGGATAGGGTGACTACCACCACACCGCTGCTTCAGGTCTGCAAATTTCGCCGGGGCCGAACACGTCGGTACAGGGAAGTGGGTGGTGCTGCAGGAGTGATAGTCGGTGTCACATCTGTTAGACCTGGAGTCTAGCTGTTTGTTGACTCAGTAAATGTTGAAAAGAGCTATGCTGAAAAGCAAAGGGGCCGATAATGAATAGTGAGTCAGTTGAAAGAGTTTGAAGAAAAGATAAAATAAGAGGTGGTAAACGAATGTTGGCAGAAATGTCGAGATGACGATATTATTATCTCGAAGGATTACCTAACCCTACCCTCCTATGTCCTATCTCATCCTTGTATTTTACTAGGACCCTATTGTGACGGGAGAATCGGATGATGATGATTCCCCCTGGTGCCTAACTTCCCTACCTAGGTGACTCTAATGGAGACTAGTCCATTAAAGACACCACCCATTGACATCTCTACCGGCACTGAATTTAAAGTAGAAATATCCCGCGATCGTGCTAATACAAAAGAATGAATGGAATGAGTTGCGATTTTTTTTACCTTCACATGATGTATGAGTCTCGTTGGTTGTTGTAGTTGTCCTTCACCTTGGGATGGCTCCAGCCACGCCCCTCCACTTAAGTCGGCTACCTACTCATGTTTCCTGAAATTAACTCCAAGACGAACAAGAAACATCTTCCCTTAACTTTCATCCGTCTCGAAATGAAAAGAACTGACGATAATCAATTCTAAAGCAGGAAAATTTCATAAAAATTCTTATAAATTTTATTTACAGTACTTAAACTAACAAAAATATAAGTATTTATACTCTGTTCCTTAACTAAAGTATATAAATCTAATACAATAGCAAATTTAAATTATTATTTGAACTTCAAAAAAAAAACTAACATTATTTTATATTTGTATCTCTATCTAAACTACTTATTACAATTTCTAATCAGATACTTTTATTTCCATAAAATCCAAAACTACATTTGTATCTCAGATACGATTTAATCTCAAAAAAAAATATAATCTCTACGGTTTTTATTGCTGCATCTGGTTGAATACGGTGTGAGAACCTACTCATTAAAACAACGAAACCTAATTAGAAAGACACAAAAATGAAGTTTTTGTTCTCGAACCAAATTTCTTCTTAGATAAATGTTTATGAACAAAAATAAAAGAAAAGAAAAATTTACTTTTGTCTTGCTTTTGTTCAAACGAATCTCTATTTGAGGATTGGAGTAACGAATTACCTCCCCTCTGTCACGACCGTAACGATTTATTCCGGCGAACAATCGTTATGACACACAAAAGCCTAACACGAATTGACAAATCGTTAAAATGAATCATCAATCTCCGTTTAATCTTAGAATGGCAGTTTATCTCTATATTAATTTCTTAATATTAGATAAAGTAGTCGTTCTATTTCGCCAAGATCAAATGGACAAAAGATTCTGAAGTTCACGACTAATATTCGAATTAGTATGAGGACACACGAGCTAATTACGATAGGTAGGTCCCTATTTTTCGCGATCTTAAAGATGTCTTTTCAAAATTTAGGACCAAGTAGGCCAAAAACATTTACAAAATTACGACAAAATTTACGTAGGACGTCTCCACTGTTTTATATTCCCACCCGAAATGGTAAAAAAGAAAGTTTAAAACTCTTATTTATTTAGTGTTACTAATTTAAAATGTGTGGATCTGAAGGATCATTGAGAGTTTGGTAGGTACATCCAAACCTTACCTTAGCTGGAACAAACGTTTGGTTAATTTTATAAAATTTATTCAATATCAAAAATTTTAAATAAAAATATCAATATAAAAAAAAATATTCTACAAAAATATATAGAGAGGGGTTCGACGAAGGGAGGGTGCACCATACCGACGTGAAACCATATGAAAGACAAAATTCATAAGGTACGTTAACTTTTGTTTATTTTTCAATAGTATTCAATGTTAATTTTCTTTTTCCCCAATTTCAGAATGTTCAGAAAAACTCAGGGATGGGACCAATGAATGATGTACAGGAGTCCGATTTCAAATCGACTCTTGTAATTTATTTTTAAATTCCAAGAATTTTACAGCATTAAGTTTTTTATGGACCGATACCAAACGAATTGAATTTCCGTCTTTACAATTCAAAAAAAAAATTTACGTACTTTAACAAACAAACGGAAAACTTCAGCATAATAACCATCAGTGGTAAGTACTCATATTATCTTTCATGAGTTTGTATTTGACCTTAACTTTCGTATTCTCTCACAGAAGGATCAAGACCGAATGAAATAGTTAAAATCACTTACACTCAGCACAAAAACTATTTTTCTTTAAGCCACTTTCATTTATTGGCACTATTCAACAATATTTTATTAGAAATTGGTTCAAGTCTTCAATAGGCAACTTAAAGTTCGGTATCAAAACCTCTAAAGCAGACTTGAAGTAATTTCACTCACAAATATTCGCTTGTTATTATTAGCAGAAGGCTATTTGCATCCTTAGTACACTTAACCACTTCAAGTAGGTACACTTAGTTTGTTTAAATTAAAAAACAACTAAATCACCGAATTTTACTTTATTATTAATATAACCGACACGACCGAATAGTAATTTCTTTATTTTTACCTTTTTTTGTTTTCTTTTTAGATTTTGACATAAAGATCTTTTAACGCGGATGTAGTTAGTGATCAAGTAAGTATTCAGATTACAGAACCGGATAAATTTAATAAAAATCTTTTTTTTTCAGATGATAAAGTATTGGCTTATAAGACTAAGCCAAGATTCTCACACGGACAGACTTTTAGTTATTGTAAATGCATATTATAATTTACGATCCAAGAGACTATAGAAATTTCAAAAATAATTTTATCATTAATAAACCTTCTTATTTTTTTTTTTTTTTTGGATTGAACGATTTAATAATATTGACTTATCGTACGTTATAAAAAGAACCTATATAATTTCACAGTATTTTTTTTTTTGCAATAAACATTTTTGTATGGACCAGCCAAAATTATTACTCTTTTTATTTTTTTATTCTTAACAACTCAAGGTACGTATTTTTTTTTTTTTTTTTGGATAGTGTATAATTCACCTCTTTGCATGTGGGGGTGGTTATCAGTTTTCTAACCAGACATAAGTTTTACAGTATATTACTAGAAATGAAATCTACCTACTATATAAAGAAATAATTTTTACTGCCATACCTCATAGCACTGATACATATGATTTGTACTTATTCTGCCCTGCCTATAGGTGACTCCAACAGGATTTTTATTCTCGGTAAACGAACGGTGAATAGATTCCGCTAGCCGTTATGTAGCGGGGTCCAACGACGCAAGTAGTTTAATACTTTTTATGGTGACTGTACTGGCCGCACAATACATCCACTATAATCTGCATTAAATTGTATACCATTTCGTCCAATTGGTCTTTATAGTGCCCAAAAATCAAAAATGTTTTATTTAATTTTTGACGATAAAAATTTCTTAATTCCTTGTAGTATCTGGTAACTTAAACCAGGCAAGATTTCTGGCGTTAACGAGCACAAGTCGATTTCGTGACGAAGCGACTAAAAAGATCGCTTTAGCGACAGCTGCAACCAATCGATTTTGGTCGTTTGCTTCGACTTTGATACGCGTCGAATTTCTGCCTGGTTTGCTTGAGATGTGGAAATGGGTATTCCTAATTGTTTTCTGAATTCCCAGTAGGAAATCGAATTTTCTGGAATTGGATTTCTTAGTGGGAGTTCCGCTGAATCGTCTGCTTTTCCAACTAAATAATCCAAATTTTCCCTGGGATGATTTGGATGATGCTGTTCTTGGGGGATGATTACCAGTCGCTCTGGTAATCCCACATTTTCTTGACCAAGATCGACACTCGTGTTCAAGCGGTATATTCGGTCGAACAGGAATTCGATACGTGGTCGAAGAAAATGATGTCTGCCCTCATATATCAGAGTGATATCGCTTATCCAAATCCCTAGCTTGAAAATGATGTCCAATACCGCTAATCCTTGCGGTGAAATTTTTCCCGTACTTTAGCAATATATCACGCGGTTTTCACAGTGTCTTTTTTTATTGACTTACACTTTAATGATACTTTTGATAATTCACTAGAAAGATTTTGTTTTAAACGTTTAAGCTGACGACGAATGAATGAATAGAAACTTTTCGGGTGGGTTCGTTGCGCTACCCTTATATTAACGTTTCCCTTTCCATATTATTCCTATGCTTCGATTGCTTAGGCAGGGGAGCGTTCATATATTATTACATTTACATAATGAATGTGTTTAACAAGTTTTGTAAGAATAATTTTACGCAACAAGTTGATTTAGGTTGTCTAGACCGTGGGAATTTATTTATTCATCTTCACGAATGATTTTTTTGTTTATCATAATTTATTTTCTTGTGTAGGTTCGAGTGAATTACTTATGGTGAAGGTGAGTTCTTTTGTCCTCAATTAATATTGACAGAATATTTATGTCTCGATAATGTATGATCATTTATTTTGGTGTACATAATATTTTTATGCGTAGAAACTACAACAGGTTGTTAGATTTGATCCGTTTAGGACTAAGTAAATGTGCCTAACCTTTATAAGGAAAATGTATTAAGTGTTTTGACTACTTTCAAGTAGTATTTTCTGAACTTTTCTAATTCCTTTTTCTAGCTGACCTTATTTGAACGTAATTTTTTTTCTGATCAGAATAATATTTCTTTACGTTAAATTATTGGAGCGTGCTAAAAAATATAAATCGATTTCGTTTATTCGATCAAGCGAACTCTAACTTTCAGAATACGAACTTAAGATGCAAAAGAGATTTTGACAGACCACTAATTTATCTGACTTTCGTTGTTACGGCCTAATGAGTACCATCGCTTGTCAAATAGTTTCCTCAATAAATTCTTCTCGAACTTTCTAATAAATGTCAAACTCTTTACTACTTCTTGTCATTTATGATTCTGCATCATTTTGGCAAATGTTTATGATTATTGGTCATTGACATAAATTTATTTCTGTTAATCGTCTACTAAATATATCTCTATTTTTTTTATATTTCTGAACGCTTTCATGTTGTTGGATGAGGTGTCGCTACGTGGCCTCCATTTCATATTTCGTTCTACTTCTCAAATCGTTGCCCCCACGCTTCTAGTTCTATCTTCACTTCATTCTTTCAGCTGTAGGGTGGGAGATATTTTTGGCGCGTTCTACCTTGCCCCTTTATTTATACATACGTTCCACTCCACATATTTGCACAGCTGATCGAACAGGGATGCATTAATTCAAGACGTGTTCGAATGCGAAAAAGGTTGCAATATGTACTAAGAAATGTTGTGAGCGTGTCTGTACTAAAATGCGTTCGATGAAATTTTTCGACTTGGTTCCCCAGTCTAGGTGAATTGAAAGTTTATTCATATTGTTTTGTGTGTTAGTCACTGTCGGGGTGTGTAGGTAATTTTCCTACAAAAAAAATCATTTTCGGAGGTCCTTCGTGTGTACTACTGACTCGAAACCATTTGAGTCCTTGACTTTATAAAGATTATTGCCTACTATTTTTATGACCTTAGTTTTTATGAATTTAGGACACAGCTTAGCATTTCGATGCTTACTTGAATCACTCAAGACAAAATTGCGTCGGAAAACATCATCGCCTATATTGAATGTTATAACTCGACTTCGAAGATTGTAAACTTTTTCATAACTGTCGTGCGCTTGGTTGAGAGCTGTCTTCAGATATGAATGAAGGATATTCATCCTTGCGGTTTTTGGTAACCAGTCTATCTCAGACTGGTTTAGTCCGCCTAATTTTTTTAACAACGTATAATCTGCTCCGTGCTCAATCATGCGTTGACCAAATAATGCCTCATAAGGAGTCATACCAATAGCACTATGTAACGATGTGCGTAAAGCACTACTTATAAACGACAGATGTTCGTCCCAGTTGAGTTGTTTTACATCAATATATGCTCGAATAGCACTCAGAATGGAACGATTCACTCGCTCGCTCGCATTAGCTTGTGGTGAGTATGCAGCTGTCCTAATGTGGTTTATACCGAAATTTCCCAAGAATGTTTTGAAATCATTGCTGATAAATTGTGAGCCGTTGTCCGATAACAAACTCTCTGGCACTCCAAATATTAAGAATATATCATCTACTAGGAATTTCACTACTTCAGAAGTAGTTGCCTTCTTTAAAGGTTTATTAAAGACGAACTTGGTTAGTTGGTCTAACGCTATTATTATAAAGGTATTACCTCTTCTAGACCTGGGATATGGACCTAAAAAGTCTATGTACATATGCTGAAAGGGTCTATCTACTTGAAAACTTTTACCCATTTCTGTACTTAGAACAGAGTTTGGTGCTTTTGATGTTTTACATATTTCACAGTTATTTATAAATAATTTGACTTGGGAAGCCATTGTTGGCCAATAAAATTGGTTACGAAGGAGATACAGGGTCTTGGTGATACCACCATGCGCTGCCTGAGGCGGGCAATGAGCCGAAATTATCAACTTTTCGCTCAGCTGCGTTGGGATCCATAGTTTCCAGGCTAAATCGTCCTGGATTGGGTTCCCCGTTGCGTGTCTGACCTTCTTATATATAAAACCATCGGATACCTGTAAATCAGGCAGGCGTTCCTTATTTTCGTTGATGTGTTTTATAACTTGGAGGTATTCCTCTGACTTAAAAGAAGAATCTTTCAGATCCACGTGCAACGCTTCAGGTGATTTCGAATTCCCGCTGGGCATATCCAAGGAAGCTAAACGCAATACCTCCACTTCATGCACTCTTGACAGGGCATCAGGCACGACGTTCAAAGTTCCTTTTCTATGTTCCACCGAAAATTCGAAGCCTTGAAGCTTCAAACTCCAACGAGCTAAACGTCCGGTTGGGTCCTTAAGACTCATCAACCATCTCAGGCTTGCATGATCCGTGATCACCAAGAACCTGTAACCTTCAATATAGGGCCTAAATTTATAAATGCCCCTTACGGCTGCGAGACATTCACGTTCTGTCACTGAATAGTTACGTTGGGCACTATTTAACTTCTGTGAGTAATAATAAATCGGAAATTCTGCGCCAGTCTCATCTCTTTGGCACAGCACGCATCCGATTCCAGTAGCGGAAGCATCGCACAAAATTACGAATTGCTTACTGAAATCAGGATTGCGGAGAACTGGCGCCGAAGTTAAAGCAGTTTTGAGTTTATTAAATGCTTCCAACGCCTGTTCATTAAATACGAAATTGCTTGCTTTTTTAAGGGTGTCGGACATCGGTCCAGCTACCTCTGAGAAATTCTCGATGAATCGCCGGTACCAACCAGCCATTCCAAGGAATCGACGTACTTGACGTACCGTCGTTGGTACCGGGAAATCGAGAATTGCAGATATTTTGGACGGGTCTGCTTTGAGGCAGCCACGCCCTACGACATATCCTAAATATTGAAGTTCTTCGAAACAGAAACGTGACTTTTCTACATTTATAGTGAGTCCTGCTTCAGCTAGCCTCTCTGCTACAACTTTTAAAACAGAAATGTGTTCATCAAATGATTTGGAGATGACCAATAAGTCATCTAAATAAATAAATACTTGGTCTCTCAAGACGGACGGAATAACCTTATTCATCAAATTAGTCAGACTCTGAGCTGCGTTGGAGAGTCCGAACGGCATCACCTTAAACTGATATAACGGGCGACCTGGTATTGAGAAAGCTGTTTTCTCCCTTGACATCTTCTCCAGCGACACTTGCCAGTATGCATCTTTCAGATCCACGCTAGAGATATAACGTGTTTCCGAAAGACGTGCTAGCAAACCTTCTATATGTCCAATTGGACTCGCATCCTTCTTTGTGACGGAGTTGACTTTCCGAAAGTCCAAGCACATTCTGTTTTTTCCGGGTTTCCTTACCAGTACAACAGGTGAGGACCATGGGCTTGAACTTTCTTCGATCACTCCCAAAGAAATCATGCGGTCCAATTCGGCGTACACCAAGGCTTGTATCGCTGGAGAGATAGGATAATGTAGTTGCTTAATAGGCAACGCATCGCCAGTATCTATTACATGCTCCATAAGGTGAGTTCGTCCGAGTCCCCGCTCAGCGAAAGAAGGAAAAAGTTTTATTGTGTTTTTCAACACGACGGACTGTTCTGTAGTTAGCTCACACTCAGAGAATTTTGGTTTCTCCAAAGCTACCTCAGAAATTATATTATTAAAGGGTATGATATGGGGCGCTATTTCGAATAGGGCCCAAAAATTTACTCCTAAATAGAGTTTTTGTGTTAAGGTAGGTACTATGAATAAATCTATGACATGGGATTTGCTGTTAAAAAGGACTTTAGCTTTGACTACTCCTACTACGGGTTGTTGCTTACCGTCAGCAGTAGATATATTCGTAGAGAATTTTTGAAAAGGAATATTTTTGTTTTCGAGAAATTCTAAAGCTCCTTTACCGAGACAACTAACGCTTGCTCCCGAGTCGAGCAAACCATACCATTCTTCATTGAATATTTCTACCTGGACGTAAGGACGGGGATCGTCCTTATAATTGGACAATTTAGTTGATGAAACAACTTTATAAAGTTTTCTTTTATTTATAAATTTAGTTCGTAAAGTATCTATTTTCTTCAAGTGATTTGGGTAAGTATAGATTCGCTTTCTGGCAATGCCATACTCTATTTGTCTTTGGTGCAAAGACTTCAAAGGTCTAAGTTTAGGTATTTTAGTTATAGTAGATGGTAATTTCTTAATATTTTTCGTTTCAGGGTTTTGTAAAATTGTTATTTTATCGGTTCTATTTATGTTTATAGAGGACTCCCCTAGTGGCCCATCTTGGCCAACTCCCTCTCGGATGAATGTTGGCTCTTTGTCGGGTTTCCCGAACATGACTTACAATTGGGTGATAACACATCGGGTTTACCGCAACGATAGCAAAAGATTCTTCGTTGTAGATCATCACAATCTCGAAACACATGACCGGATTTGAGGCAATTCCAACATTTAGCGTTTTCGAAATTTGGCTTCATATCCCTGTTCCTCTCACGATGGAATGCTTCTATAGCATTAGACATTTCAGTCGGTTGAAAATCTGTTTGAATTTCAATCTCATGGACTTGCTTCCTTGGTGGGTTATTGTATATCGGGGGTGCTCTAGCTCTCATTGGATCGTATTGAGCCAGGTATCGCTCCATGTCCCTACAAGTGAACACCAAGTCTGCAAGTCGAGTCGATTTGAAAGTCAACAGAAGTTCTCCCATACGTCTTCGTACATTCTGCTTGATAATCTCTGCCAGTTCTTCATTTGGCCTCGGATTCTTCATTCGAGAGTTGAGTTTTAAGATTGCGTCGTAAAACGTGTCAAAGCTTTCGCCTTGAGCTTGCTTCCGCTCGGCCATCTGTCTCGATAATTCAGAATCTGTCTCCAGCCCTCGATACTGCTCTATTATCGCCAATTTTAAAGCTGCCCATGATGAATGCGGGTTATTCTTGAGATACATCCAATACCATACTTCCACAGTTCCGCTCACGAAATGGTGGAAATTCGCCACTATTTCTTCCCATGTCGCGCCGTAACTGTCCTTTACCCGATCAAGTCGGAAAAGGAATTCATCCACTGGCATGTTCTTAGCGTTGTATACTATGCCCCATTTGTGGTAATGTGGAGAACGTATAAAAGATGTTGCTGGTGAAGGTGCTGGATTTCTCACATTTCGATTTATTGACGTGTTGTCAAATTGAATCTGGTCTAGTCTTTCATAAAAAGTTGGGTCATACCTTCGAAAAGGTTCAGCTCTAGGCGGAGATACATTTCGTCTTGGCCACTCCCTAGGGAATCCCGGTAGGTTGTTTCGGTTGGTATCAACTCTAGGTGGAGTGCCATTACTTCTCTGCCGTTCGCCTAGCGCTTCTCTGACCGCTTCTCTGATTCTTTCTTCTGATATTTCTCTAGGTATTTCTCTAGGTATTTCTCTAGTAATTTCTCTAGGTCTTTCTCTCGATGTTTCTGGAACATTATTCCTGTTTGTTATATCTGGGATCGGATCTCTTCGGACATCGTAATTTCGGGTATCTGGTGTAGGTAAATCGCAAAGGGGTATGGCAGCAGCTGCTGGCCGTGCTAATTCGCTTAATTGAGTCAGAGCATTTTTGACCGCTATGTCTACTCTTTCCAATATCTGGGCTTGACTACGCGCTAGTGTCTCTTGTAGACTTTTACGATCTTCAGCTCTGCTGAGACCAATCGTCGCTAACGCCACTTCCTTGATATAGTCTTCCCATCTATCCGCTTCTTGATTTAGCTGTTCCTCTGGATTTCCTCTTGGAGTTCGATGTTGCTCCAAATCAACTACATGTTCTTCCTCATCTTCGTCGCGTCTATCGTTTGAAGGACCAGCCACATCTTCGACCTGACTCATATCCGCCACTGCGTTATTGTCCATGGTCATATTGTGGAATATGTCATGGTTTTTGCGATAACGCGTATCGTGTGGTTCCGGGGTCGCTGGTCGGTGTGGTCTGTTAGGTAATTGCGATTTAGGGGGTCTACCTCCCTTATTCTTCTTTGTCGAAGATCCGTTTTTATTTTTGTTGACCATTTCAATTATTACGAAGTGTCGACAACCACGGCAAAAAAAATATTTTTGAGTGAATCAAAAGACTTTGAAATTTTTAAATTTATAAGAAAATTTTACTTTTACTAAAAAGCGTGCTTAATACTTAAATCTGAATCTATCTCTAAATCTTATGATTTTACAAAATTCTCTCTTACTTCAAACTTACTACCTATGCTTATCTAAATCTTACTATCTAATAACAAAAAAAAACTACTAACTAAATCCTACTATCTAAAGCTTATTATCTAAACCTTACTATCTAAACTTACTAACTATACTTAACCTACTTTTTCTTAGGGTAAACCCTCTTAATATTCCTAAACAAAATAACTTCAAAAGAATTATTATAATCTTCAAACTTCAAATCTAAACTAAATTTCAATACCTAAATTTTTATTCTTCATAACAATTTAACCTTCACCAAATAAACAAAATCTAAATCTAAAACTGAATAACTAAATCAAAAAAAAATCAAACTATATACTAAATGTTAACGTATGTGCCACCAGGCTAAATAGATCTTCAAAACTAAATTTGAAAAACTCGAACTAAAACTAGATGCTAAATGGGCCACCAGGCAATTTCAAGACTAAATCAAAACTAAATCTTAATTAACTAAAAAGGGTGCCACCAGGCAAAAACTCAAAAATCAAAAACTATAATTGCCACCAGGCATAAACTCAAAAATCAAAAACTATATTTGCCACCAGGCATAAACTCAAAAATCAAAAACTATATTTGCCACCAGGCATACTGAATACTAAATCAAAAAAAAATTTTTCTAAATTTTTGCTTAAATTTTTCACTTAAATTTCTTAATTGTTTTCTCAATTCATGGTAGTTTCGGAGACGTGACTGAAACTTCCCAATGTTTCAGGACCAACTCCACCACAACTCATATGACTCATTCCATTTTCTCCATATCAGACAAAAAAAAATTTTTGCATCCAACATTCCTAAAAATCTATTAAGCTTCTCTAATTAATTTGGTTTGGCTCTGACTTCTCTCTGCTGCTACGGTCCTAAGGAAGTAGATAACATCCCCTAGCGGACATCAGACCAGAAACATTTAACGAAACTAACTAATTTGTTCTGTCCAATAAACTTCTGAATTATACTTTCGATGTGTAGTAAAAAAAACTAAAATCTTTTGAATGTTTTGTAGTTTGAAATTGGTAAATCTTTCGTTTAGCCGTCGTTATTTGGCTTGCGCTGCAGACGTGAACAGGAATGTGTTCAACTATTCACCGGACGTAGTTGCAAACAACTAAACAGTTTTCAAAAAGACATAAGTTTCAGAATTGAGATTGGCTTTCATGAGAAGCGACAGACTATTGGACTGAATACCCGTCCAATACGGACATCCCTATGTAAGCTAACCTTACTGAAATCTCTTCATCAAATGTTAAGAGAGTGGAGTGGAATTTTGACAGGTTGTCGCTACAGACGTGATCAGGAACTGGTTCGACTAATTACCGGTCGACACTTAAGTCAAAAACCATCCGATGTTGAATCTCATTAACATCACCAACTCCATAAAAAATCGAAATTGATTGATTCAAACTGACGTTCGAATGAATTTTCTACATCATCATAATATTACACTTCGAAAGTTGCTAAAACAAATTCTATCAAATTTTTCTTCAAACACTATCAACACTATCATTACTCGGGCCCCACACGTATGGGCGCCATTATGGAACGGGAGGGATTGGATGGTCCCGCTACAAAAAGGGAAAAAATAATTTTCAATCCATATTCAAGATTATGTTGAATTTTAAATATGATAAGAAATCATAGAGAGAGATGATATGATTCAGGTGTTAAATCCTGAATATGAATTAAAAATAATTATTTATCCTTAAAGATGGAAATTGGGGAATGGTTAAGAGGGTAAGTCGATGTAAACAATGAAATCTAAAAGAGGATGGAAAAGAAAACCCAAACGCTGGAAAAGACTGGTTCATGTCACTCAAACCTTTATAATTAACTTTATCCCATTATTACCTTCTATGTTGTTGTAGCGGACGGAAAAATCCAAAACGGATCCTATTTCATAAAAAGAGAGAGAAAATGGTCGACTGAGGAAGGCGAGGCATGAAACGATGCTGCAGATCATCACCTACTGCTTAGCAGACGATGTTCCAGAGGATCCCTTCATCCTCCTCCCCCAATAGAATATCTCTCTAAGTATGTAGATGGTATATACTTATTTTGAAGACACCACGGATTAGTAAATCTTACGTCTGACTTATAATCTGGCGCAGTCAGATGATCTCCAAGGGATCTAAAACGGATCTCCACCCATTTTATCCTGCCCTGAGAATTAGTTGATCTGACTTCTGAAGCATGAGAATTCACGAGGAGAAAATTTCCCGAAAAAAAAATAATGGTGAAGAAGAGTCTTTAATTCCTCAATCTATTATCCACGATAGACCAAATGAAACAACTCGGAAAATCGTTCGCCCAGAATTACTTTGCCTTAGTAGGATCCGAAACCTACCCATCCTATCAACTTATAGTACCTTTTCTTACGATAGGGCACGTCCAAGCCTGGATGGATAGGGTGACTACCACCACACCGCTGCTTCAGGTCTGCAAATTTCGCCGGGGCCGAACACGTCGGTACAGGGAAGTGGGTGGTGCTGCAGGAGTGATAGTCGGTGTCACATCTGTTAGACCTGGAGTCTAGCTGTTTGTTGACTCAGTAAATGTTGAAAAGAGCTATGCTGAAAAGCAAAGGGGCCGATAATGAATAGTGAGTCAGTTGAAAGAGTTTGAAGAAAAGATAAAATAAGAGGTGGTAAACGAATGTTGGCAGAAATGTCGAGATGACGATATTATTATCTCGAAGGATTACCTAACCCTACCCTCCTATGTCCTATCTCATCCTTGTATTTTACTAGGACCCTATTGTGACGGGAGAATCGGATGATGATGATTCCCCCTGGTGCCTAACTTCCCTACCTAGGTGACTCTAATGGAGACTAGTCCATTAAAGACACCACCCATTGACATCTCTACCGGCACTGAATTTAAAGTAGAAATATCCCGCGATCGTGCTAATACAAAAGAATGAATGGAATGAGTTGCGATTTTTTTTACCTTCACATGATGTATGAGTCTCGTTGGTTGTTGTAGTTGTCCTTCACCTTGGGATGGCTCCAGCCACGCCCCTCCACTTAAGTCGGCTACCTACTCATGTTTCCTGAAATTAACTCCAAGACGAACAAGAAACATCTTCCCTTAACTTTCATCCGTCTCGAAATGAAAAGAACTGACGATAATCAATTCTAAAGCAGAAAAATTTCATAAAAATTCTTATAAATTTTATTTACAGTACTTAAACTAACAAAAATATAAGTATTTATACTCTGTTCCTTAACTAAAGTATATAAATCTAATACAATAGCAAATTTAAATTATTATTTGAACTTCAAAAAAAAAACTAACATTATTTTATATTTGTATCTCTATCTAAACTACTTATTACAATTTCTAATCAGATACTTTTATTTCCATAAAATCCAAAACTACATTTGTATCTCAGATACGATTTAATCTCAAAAAAAAATATAATCTCTACGGTTTTTATTGCTGCATCTGGTTGAATACGGTGTGAGAACCTACTCATTAAAACAACGAAACCTAATTAGAAAGACACAAAAATGAAGTTTTTGTTCTCGAACCAAATTTCTTCTTAGATAAATGTTTATGAACAAAAATAAAAGAAAAGAAAAATTTACTTTTGTCTTGCTTTTGTTCAAACGAATCTCTATTTGAGGATTGGAGTAACGAATTACCTCCCCTCTGTCACGACCGTAACGATTTATTCCGGCGAACAATCGTTATGACACACAAAAGCCTAACACGAATTGACAAATCGTTAAAATGAATCATCAATCTCCGTTTAATCTTAGAATGGCAGTTTATCTCTATATTAATTTCTTAATATTAGATAAAGTAGTTGTTCTATTTCGCCAAGATCAAATGGACAAAAGATTCTGAAGTTCACGACTAATATTCGAATTAGTATGAGGACACACGAGCTAATTACGATAGGTAGGTCCCTATTTTTCGCGATCTTAAAGATGTCTTTTCAAAATTTAGGACCAAGTAGGCCAAAAACATTTACAAAATTACGACAAAATTTACGTAGGACGTCTCCACTGTTTTATATTCCCACCCGAAATGGTAAAAAAGAAAGTTTAAAACTCTTATTTATTTAGTGTTACTAATTTAAAATGTGTGGATCTGAAGGATCATTGAGAGTTTGGTAGGTACATCCAAACCTTACCTTAGCTGGAACAAACGTTTGGTTAATTTTATAAAATTTATTCAATATCAAAAATTTTAAATAAAAATATCAATATAAAAAAAAATATTCTACAAAAATATATAGAGAGGGGTTCGACGAAGGGAGGGTGCACCATACCGACGTGAAACCATATGAAAGACAAAATTCATAAGGTACGTTAACTTTTGTTTATTTTTCAATAGTATTCAATGTTAATTTTCTTTTTCCCCAATTTCAGAATGTTCAGAAAAACTCAGGGATGGGACCAATGAATGATGTACAGGAGTCCGATTTCAAATCGACTCTTGTAATTTATTTTTAAATTCCAAGAATTTTACAGCATTAAGTTTTTTATGGACCGATACCAAACGAATTGAATTTCCGTCTTTACAATTCAAAAAAAAAATTTACGTACTTTAACAAACAAACGGAAAACTTCAGCATAATAACCATCAGTGGTAAGTACTCATATTATCTTTCATGAGTTTGTATTTGACCTTAACTTTCGTATTCTCTCACAGAAGGATCAAGACCGAATGAAATAGTTAAAATCACTTACACACTCAGCACAAAAACTATTTTTCTTTAAGCCACTTTCATTTATTGGCACTATTCAACAATATTTTATTAGAAATTGGTTCAAGTCTTCAATAGGCAACTTAAAGTTCGGTATCAAAACCTCTAAAGCAGACTTGAAGTAATTTCACTCACAAATATTCGCTTGTTATTATTAGCAGAAGGCTATTTGCATCCTTAGTACACTTAACCACTTCAAGTAGGTACACTTAGTTTGTTTAAATTAAAAAACAACTAAATCACCGAATTTTACTTTATTATTAATATAACCGACACGACCGAATAGTAATTTCTTTATTTTTACCTTTTTTTGTTTTCTTTTTAGATTTTGACATAAAGATCTTTTAACGCGGATGTAGTTAGTGATCAAGTAAGTATTCAGATTACAGAACCGGATAAATTTAATAAAAATCTTTTTTTTTCAGATGATAAAGTATTGGCTTATAAGACTAAGCCAAGATTCTCACACGGACAGACTTTTAGTTATTGTAAATGCATATTATAATTTACGATCCAAGAGACTATAGAAATTTCAAAAATAATTTTATCATTAATAAACCTTCTTATTTTTTTTTTTTTTTTGGATTGAACGATTTAATAATATTGACTTATCGTACGTTATAAAAAGAACCTATATAATTTCACAGTATTTTTTTTCTTGCAATAAACATTTTTGTATGGACCAGCCAAAATTATTACTCTTTTTATTTTTTTATTCTTAACAACTCAAGGTACGTATTTTTTTTTTTTTTTTTGGATAGTGTATAATTCACCTCTTTGCATGTGGGGGTGGTTATCAGTTTTCTAACCAGACATAAGTTTTACAGTATATTACTAGAAATGAAATCTACCTACTATATAAAGAAATAATTTTTACTGCCATACCTCATAGCACTGATACATATGATTTGTACTTATTCTGCCCTGCCTATAGGTGACTCCAACAGGATTTTTATTCTCGGTAAACGAACGGTGAATAGATTCCGCTAGCCGTTATGTAGCGGGGTCCAACGACGCAAGTAGTTTAATACTTTTTATGGTGACTGTACTGGCCGCACAATACATCCACTATAATCTGCATTAAATTGTATACCATTTCGTCCAATTGGTCTTTATAGTGCCCAAAAATCAAAAATGTTTTATTTAATTTTTGACGATAAAAATTTCTTAATTCCTTGTAGTATCTGGTAACTTAAACCAGGCAAGATTTCTGGCGTTAACGAGCACAAGTCGATTTCGTGACGAAGCGACTAAAAAGATCGCTTTAGCGACAGCTGCAACCAATCGATTTTGGTCGTTTGCTTCGACTTTGATACGCGTCGAATTTCTGCCTGGTTTGCTTGAGATGTGGAAATGGGTATTCCTAATTGTTTTCTGAATTCCCAGTAGGAAATCGAATTTTCTGGAATTGGATTTCTTAGTGGGAGTTCCGCTGAATCGTCTGCTTTTCCAACTAAATAATCCAAATTTTCCCTGGGATGATTTGGATGATGCTGTTCTTGGGGGATGATTACCAGTCGCTCTGGTAATCCCACATTTTCTTGACCAAGATCGACACTCGTGTTCAAGCGGTATATTCGGTCGAACAGGAATTCGATACGTGGTCGAAGAAAATGATGTCTGCCCTCATATATCAGAGTGATATCGCTTATCCAAATCCCTAGCTTGAAAATGATGTCCAATACCGCTAATCCTTGCGGTGAAATTTTTCCCGTACTTTAGCAATATATCACGCGGTTTTCACAGTGTCTTTTTTTATTGACTTACACTTTAATGATACTTTTGATAATTCACTAGAAAGATTTTGTTTTAAACGTTTAAGCTGACGACGAATGAATGAATAGAAACTTTTCGGGTGGGTTCGTTGCGCTACCCTTCTATTAACGTTTCCCTTTCCATATTATTCCTATGCTTCGATTGCTTAGGCAGGGGAGCGTTCATATATTATTACATTTACATAATGAATGTGTTTAACAAGTTTTGTAAGAATAATTTTACGCAACAAGTTGATTTAGGTTGTCTAGACCGTGGGAATTTATTTATTCATCTTCACGAATGATTTTTTTGTTTATCATCATTTCGTCCCCTCAGAAGCAAAGTGGCTTATCTCAAAAAATGGAGTTTTTCAGAAAAGCGATTTGAAATATTTTGATTCATAAAAAATTAATTTTCATCAAGAGTTTATGCGAGGAGCTCAAAGTCGTAGAACAAAAAAAATTTACTTTTTTGTCCTCTATCAAATGGTATAATTGATTTTAAAAAAATCTTTAAAAAAACAAAAAAAAAGTGAAATTTATGTCGTTTTGCATACAAATAAGTACTATTTTTGTGCTTTTTTTTCCGAAATGCTTTAAAAAGTGTCGTTTTGTATTGAAATAAAACCAATAACTTTGTTTGCTAACAAATTATTATTTTCTTTTATTAAAACACTGATTTTCAGTAAACAAACAAAAAAAAACCGATAACACTCTTCAGGAGTATTTTTTAACAAAAACAACAATCTTAATTGATTGAACAAACAAAAAAGAAAAACTTAGTAATTATTTAAAATAAACATTAATTGAACAAAAAAAAAATACTGTTCTTCAGTCTTCAAGTATCTTTATCAGTAAAAAATATACTAAATGTAAGTGTATATAATAAGAAAATAGGAACTTCATTTAACAAATAATTATATAGCTAAAGAAAATTAAGATTTAGATTTTTGATTTATCACATTTCTTTAGACGCTTTTGATTTTTGAATAAAAGTCTTTATAGAAGGATGGAATTTGATTTTTATCGAACAGTTTCAATAATCCTTCTTTCTTTTTTGAAGATACACCCCTATCCGAGTTTTGTAAGATATCAAGACAAAGATTAGATATTCCTTCAAATGATCTAGTGTTGTTTGCTCTTATTTGGATGCGACGAAAAATGTCTTCGGCGTATGACAATTTAACATAAAGAACGCCAGGATCATCTTTTTCAAATCTCATTATTCTAACATCCGTCATTTTAACTTGTTTTCTGTTGTCATCTATGTTGTAATTTGATCCCAATTGATCAGATAATGTTTTGACATCATAGAACTTTGTCTCATCTAGCTCATGAACATGAAATGTTTTTCCTGTTTTTTTTGCTGTGCGAATGATCGTGACGTATTGGTCAGGAGTATAGATAGGTCCTGATTTCAACGCACTTTTAATACTACGCTCAATAACCGAATGAACTGAGTCTCCCTCATTTTGCGTATGACCTTTAATAAGGTACTTGTGAGTTATGCTGTTCAAATTAGGGAGTATTTGTACCGCATAAGCATATAAAGCAATGAGAAATTTGTTTTTTTGTTGTCCACAGCAATTGTCGGAATAAAAAACCACATTAAACGATCCGGTTGAGTTTTCTTGAAGCTTTTTCAAATACATGAAAACACAGGAACCAATTTCGTTGGCCCCCCTTCCGGCAAGGCCCTCGTGCCAAACAAAACAGTCCACATCTTTATTCTTCAGTTCACAGATTGTAAAATTGAAGACATTAATCTTGGACACGTAGTAAAAAACACTTGAGTCTCCTTTCGGACATTGTAGAACAGCTTGAAGGTCATATACAGCTACAATGTTTGTTTCATTGGCAGATTGCTTATCTCTTTCTTTCTCTGCTCTTGAAAGTTCTTTTTCTGCCAAATGTTGGTCATGCTTTTCTTGCAGGCTTTCTTTATTAATGCTGTTTTCAAAAGCAATGCAGTCTTCACACTGATCTTTTTTGGGTCGGTGAAAACCTATGTTGAAGTTATTCACAAACACTCTTTGGAAAACATTATATTTAGCAAAAGGAATTTGTTTTTCCTTGCATTGCTTAACATAGTTTCGATGAATCTCTGAAACTGTCAAACCACCATCAATGTATTCCATATTAGATTTCGACCTACAATAATGGCTGGGAATACGGGGTATTGATTCAATGTGATCAGCTATTCCTTTCAAAATAAATTCGTCAGTTTTATTTTTTGGGGCGCGCCTACCTCTCAAGTCCTTTTGAACGATATTGGTGACAAATTTATCTCTTTTAGCCACGACAGTGCGTATGGGTCTATCATTGATTCCGAGAGTTGATATGAAAATTTTTTTGCAAACTCTAATTCTTGAGTTCTCAAGCGTCAAATAAAATGCATTATTGTGCTTTCGTTGCTTTCTGGAATTGGGAGTGAGCTCATTCTCTACCCGAATGTATCGATATTTTGGTTTAATGTCCATAATGGAAGACGCAAGAAAACATCGTTGCTTTTCGATACATCCCAAGTTCCAATAATTGGTAAATATTTTAGATCGACTCTCTTCATCTATTTTTGACGGACACCCAAGCAAACACCGACAAATGGGACCTATCTTTCTTGCTTCAATGAATCTTTTATTTTTTGAACTTGAAATATAGGCTTTTCCAAATCTCCTTCCATCATACGCTTTAGTTCTTGTCCATTCACTTTTTGAAATTTGTCTCTTTTTTGAGTTCCGCTTTTCTTGTTCATTGGATTCTATAACTTGTATCGGGTTTGAAGCTGGGGTATCATCCATAGATTCCGAAGAACTGCTTGAAGAACTAAAATTCGGGTCTTTACATTCGTCATCTGAGGAAAAATCACCAAATAAATACTTACAGTGGTTTCATAGGTATTGCAAGTATTTTGTTCTGGAACGTTTTCCAGACGTGAAACTGTCCATTCTGGCTTATTTATATTGTTCATATTTCTCGCCAGTTTAACGAGCAATTGAGATCGGTTCAATCTACTTTATAAAACAAAAATTTGGTCGTATCAGAATAAGAATGGTCTAGGATTTTCGAAAACTCAAAAAGCATTGACAAAGTGACACTTCTTATTCTGCAAAAAACATTTTTTTTAAGTATTTAGCTTGTACTTTCTCATCCAAAATGACATATTAAGGATAATGACATTTAACATTCGAATAAGTAAAAATAATTTTGACATAAGATAAATAATGCCAGTTTGGTTTTCAAAAAATTAACAATTCAGTTTGATTTTTTTTAAAGTAAAATGAAATAACATGAATAAAACATTTAAGCACTAAAATAATTGTAAAAATAATTTATGAGAAATGACGTAAAACGAAAAGTGTCACTTTTCCTAAAACTTTAATTTCATACTTCAATAATATTTTTTGAAGATAAGTGTCACAAATAAAAAAGTGTCAAAAATATAAACGAAAACTTACCTTTTAGTTTCAGTGTAATCTGACATTTTAAGATTAGAACTTTTTCTGCAAAAAACAACACAACAACACACTATGACGACTGACATGAAACTGAAAATGTCATTTTACTGATGAATAGTTCAGGGATGATATCTAAAATGCAAAACGACACTATCGCCCTCACGCCTTCAGTTTAAGAAGTATTATAATGACGGTTTGACAGAAAAATAGAGTTTTTTTTTGTGATTTTTTCTGTATACTTAACTCAAAATCGACAAATTTTGAGATAAGCCACTTTGCTTCTGAGGGGACACAATTAATATTGACAGAATATTTATGTCTCGATAATGTATGATCATTTATTTTGGTGTACATAATATTTTTATGCGTAGAAACTACAACAGGTTGTTAGATTTGATCCGTTTAGGACTAAGTAAATGTGCCTAACCTTTATAAGGAAAATGTATTAAGTGTTTTGACTACTTTCAAGTAGTATTTTCTGAACTTTTCTAATTCCTTGTTCTAGCTGACCTTATTTGAACGTAATTTTTTTTCTGATCAGAATAATATTTCTTTACGTTAAATTATTGGAGCGTGCTAAAAAATATAAATCGATTTCGTTTATTCGATCAAGCGAACTCTAACTTTCAGAATACGAACTTAAGATGCAAAAGAGATTTTGACAGACCACTAATTTATCTGACTTTCGTTGTTACGGCCTAATGAGTACCATCGCTTGTCAAATAGTTTCCTCAATAAATTCTTCTCGAACTTTCTAATAAATGTCAAACTCTTTACTACTTCTTGTCATTTATGATTCTGCATCATTTTGGCAAATGTTTATGATTATTGGTCATTGACATAAATTTATTTCTGTTAATCGTCTACTAAATATATCTCTATTTTTTTTTTATATTTCTGAACGCTTTCATGTTGTTGGATGAGGTGTCGCTAGGTGGCCTCCATTTCATATTTCGTTCTACTTCTCAAATCGTTGCCCCCACGCTTCTAGTTCTATCTTCACTTCATTCTTTCAGCTGTAGGGTGGGAGATATTTTTGGCGCGTTCTACCTTGCCCCTTTATTTATACATACGTTCCACTCCACATATTTGCACAGCTGATCGAACAGGGATGCATTAATTCAAGACGTGTTCGAATGCGAAAAAGGTTGCGATATGTACTAAGAAATGTTGTGAGCGTGTCTGTACTAAAATGCGTTCGATGAAATTTTTCGACTTGGTTCCCCAGTCTAGGTGAATTGAAAGTTTATTCATATTGTTTTGTGTGTTAGTCACTGTCGGGGTGTGTAGGTAATTTTCCTACAAGATCTCTAAAAAACGTGCTGCCGAGAAGATGCTGGAGAAGTTGAAAAAACTACCACCACTATCTCCATCTAATTCGCCGCCAGTTAAGCGAATAAAAGTGAAGAACTTCAAGAGAAAAACATCACCGACTCCAAAGAAGAAGAATTCAATTAGAGAAAAAACCGAAAGTGAATGCGCCGAAGATACCAATCCTAAATCAAGGTATATATCACTGAAGATAATGAAAACGAAGAAAATAATAGTCAAGTTGCAAATCTTAATCCAGATGCAAAAGCTTTTCGAAAAGTTAAATTTACTGAAAATAATAATTCAAATGAAACTCCAGATGCAAATACTGTTGCTGCCAATGCAAATGGTGGTCCATCGGGAAGACAAATTGTACATGGAGTTATTTTGTTGAGGCAACAGAGTAAAGGTAATAAAATAATAAATAATAATAATTATTAATTTCACAAAAAAAAAACATAAATATTTTCTTATTTTAATTAAAGAATCTGAGGAAGTTGAAAATATCGAAGCAGTTGAACAAACACCATCAGTAGAAGCAGAAAAAACATCTTCACCACCTGTGCAGGTTCACCAGCTTCTAAAGTGCAAGACGTTTTTAAAGCACAAAGTAACCATAAAATCGTGGATATACAAACAAATCTGCAATTGCAAGAGACCATTACATTTTAAAACCATTACCATTGTTAAACTGATGAAAAATTCAGAAAACTTGGCATGTTCCGCGCTGTACTTCCAAACCTAATTTCCATATAGGCATGATTTATACATATTTCGACTCATGTTACTGTCAGGTACAAACTGGCATCCAAAGTTTTTGCTGGCAGTCAATATATAAAAATCTGACTTTCAAAAGTTATATATGTAGTATTAACAATTTCATAGTAACATGAAGTACTAACGATTTCATGGTACTTTTTGAAATTCAGATTTTTATATATTGACTGCTACCAAAAACTGTTGATGCTTTTTTGTAGCACAGAGTAATTGGTGTCAGTATATGTTTAAATCATGCCTACATATATGGTTTGGAAGTAAAGCGTTAATGTAAGTTTGTAGTGTACCTGAATATGTGACCTGTAATTGAAATAGGTCACCTAAATTTTACTCTCTATAGGTATTTATTTACACTCTGTTTTATGTATTTATTTACTCAAATTGTGTGTTAGATTGAAAGAATTGCAATTTGTATTTAAGTAAATAGATAGCAAAAGTAAGTTGATCTGACTTGAATTACCTACCAATGTTTATAAATTAGTGTTCATCTTTAAAAATTTAACAACTACAAATGTAAATTCTGCTTTTATATGTTTCAGATCATGCTTTTTTCATTATTGATCGTTTAAAAACGTTTATTGTGGAATTATTTTATTGGCTTTTTTCATGTCCAGGAAAATTGTATTACATTTTTGATTAGATGTTTAAATACATAATTAAAATTTAAAAGAATAAACAGAAATGAATTTTGTATTGATACACAGAGAAAAATCAACCACTTAAAAGAAGAAAAATAACAAAAAGAAAGCCCTCAAATCTTTTGAGGCTCAAATCTTTTGAGGATTTCCTTCGACGATTCTGTGATTTGTATTTAACCATTTAAAAAAAGAAGGGAGTCTTTTGTCTTCTAAATTATACAAATAGCATTGGAATTAATTTTATGTAATTAAACGATTTAGAATTGTAATCTTAATAATTGGATTTTATCATCATCACCATTACTTTTTATTAAATAATAAAATAAAGTGAAAGTTGTTCATCCATTTGCATTGAAACATATTCATCGTATAAGCGAAAATAGCAGGCGGTTAATTTATTGAAACAATAAAAATTTGTTACTTACACCATATTAAATGTTTTTTTTTTTTTTTTTTATTATTGGCTCAAGCTACGATTCTTTCTAAATGTTTTTCAAAAGTGCAACGACTGGGTGGCTCGTTGTTGCTCCATAATAAAAAAACAAATTTACTAAAAATCCGGTGGGTATTAGATCTAGGCTTTAAATTGTTCGACATAAAAACATTTATGGATTGATGATGAAAAAAGTTAATGAAGGAATTATTGTTTAAAAACGTGCATTATGTAAGGTTTTTTGTTTAATAAAAGTGACATTTAATCAATTTATTTATCTATGATGTCCTTTTTTGTTTTTAATACATCATTTTCACTTTGAAGCATGTAAACACTTTCATACAATAAAAAAAAATACTACAAGGGGATGCATGAGAAAAATTATGTTGACAGAATATAGACGCAAGTAATTCTATTGCGCTAAATAGTTCATTTTGTCCAGTGTGCGGTGCACCGGTTTATTCTCTAGGTTTGCTCACTAGAGACCATTAGAGACATAGGTTGTGTTCACTTAGGACCAGCCGAAGTTTTGTTCTGTCGTGGACTTCTTACAAGCTATGCTTCCGACATAGGATTCCGTCTGGTTTCTTCAGGTTATTTCTTTAAGTTTGCTCACCAAAGACATAGGTTGCGTTCACTTAGGACCAGATGAAAAGGATCATTCTATATAGTACACCTCCTACATGAATCCTCAAAAGCTTTTAAACAAAATCAATAGAGAATTGCAAACGAATTCACATTGACATGAGCTTTATTTTTGATATTTTCTAAAACAATAAACCCACGTAAGAGTTTGGCCCAGAGTATAATAAGACCTCTTTTATTTGATTTTATAAATTAAATATTTTAATTAAAATACCGAAATGCAAATGTTATTTTAAAAGGAAAAAAAGAAGCTATTAACAGAAATCAAAAACTAATTATAAAAGAAATACAAATTCTCATAAATATTCCCTATCTCCATGCTTGTTTTAGAATTTTTCGAGCTGATAAATGCTTTACCACCAGCGAACCAGTCGTCAGGGCAATAAGGACGATTGTTATTAAGAAGTAATCGAAGTCTTCCTTGAGCAAATCAAAAGTTTTCAATGGTGAAACTCGTGTGACAAATAAATCTTAAAAAAAAATAAATTTTAGTTTACGTACAATAGAGAACATACTTCAAATTTAAACACATACCCAATCCCGTTGCAACAACAAGACACGTACTTTCCAAGCCACTTGGAGCTGTGAATATATTTTTTAATCTTGCGATAGATTGTAGTTGACAATATTTTCTGTGGGAAGCGGCAGTTCTGGAATATAAGGAATCGAACCGACTTCTCGTTCTTGATTATAGGCATAGTAACTGGTCTTCGGGGATCTAGCAGTACCCATGGCATCTCCACAATAGCACTACTTGATGTTCCAACTGAAAATAAATTATTTGAAATGAGATTTCAAGTTTTTATTTTGAAGAATTTGCTTACAAAGAGAGTCAATCCAACGAAAGAAGAAACCAAATTAAATATATTTGGAACGCCACCTCTTTGAGCTTCTCGTAGGTTTCCACTAATAATTGTATTATTTAAGGTCTATGTTGCAGAAGAAAACGATGCATCAGCATAACTGATTCACGATACTCGCAAGAGATTATCACCCGTGCATCTTTATTGCTCTGTGAAATTAAAATTTCTAAAAAAAGGGACAAAATAAAATATTGTTCTAGAAATAAAAACTTATTTAATATTAGACCTTTGGAGCGTTGCTACAATCCTTTGGCAATCGTCTGTTGTTTCGATAATTTCGATTTGGTTGTTCCGCAAGGGACTACGAAAGTTATAGGCATATTTTAGATGATTATTTTGACGATTTTTATTACAATACAAACAAGACCGAGACCAATTGTTTTGGCCCAAGCGGTAGGTATTTGAAATTTTTCTACTTTCAGGAATGTAGGTTTTTGTTAAATTTTGAGTATTTAGTCCAACTTGTTTTCTTGGGCCCACTGATCTCTCTATGTTAAACAATAAATTCTTAAATAAATTAATAACTTATTTTTGGGCAAAATTACTTTTTATTCTGAAAATTACCACACATTTTAAATTGAACGATTTGCGTTAATTTTTACTTTATTAAAAAATATTTTCAATCTTAAACACAAAGCAAAACGCCATTTTCAGTATTTTGACATTTGTTAAACTGTTATAGTGGTATACTGTTATACAAAATTGGGGACTTTTTCATAATATAACACATCTTCAAATTGCTTCATCTTTTTTATATGCATCCGCTATCCAGTTATATATTGAGATCACTGGTAATATCATGCTCAGATGCCTTAGCAACATTCACTCTACAACCATGCAGCGCTCCTATATTCCTTGCGCAGTACTAACCCAATGGGGGAACGAGAACGCGTTATAATAAATTTTTATAAGTGGGAGAGATTGAAAGATTTTATTTTTTTGACGTTTCTTCTTCGATTCTGAATAAAAAAAAGTGATGAATTTAGGAAATAGAAATATAAAACTGGTTCTTGCAAAGGTAAAAAAAAAGGAACAGACAATTATTTATTTCTTCAAGAAACGTTTTTGAATGTATGCTTGAAATAAATATTTTACACAAAATGCAAGGTTGTGTGTTATTTTTCAGGATGTATGTCAGCTGAGATTATTTTACAGGATATGCTAGACTGTGTGTGGGCAAAATAAAAGGCAAGACAAGTGTAGATGCACTTCTTATATAATCATAGATGGGTATGATTTTTTGCGACCAATTTGAAAACAAATAAATTGCAAGTTACAAATTAGGTCAGTGTGTATTTTATATGTAAGAAATATAAAAAGAATGTTTACCTGCATCGGTTAACATACCTATGTAGGTTTATGTTATTTTTTGTGTTTTATCGATAGGTAATAAAAATGATCAATTTATAACAATCATTAAATAACTAGAACGAATAGTTAGGTTTGGTCAAAATAAGAAATAGGTAGATAGGTAGGTATATTGTATGAAATATTGCAATGGTCTATCTTCACCTGTTTAGGCAGGAGAGCTAATTGAAAAAAAATATCGACTTAGAATTGAAACAAAATTATTAAAAATTAACCATATTTTTGGTTAATTTTTAATAATTTTGTTTCAATTCTAAGTCGATGGCAATAAATTACATCTTGTTTTAAAGTTTAAACTTCATACTTTGATTTAATGTTTGATGCTAGTTGATTAACCGAATGGTTTTTAATAAATAACATTTCAAAGTCAATTTTAAAAAATAAAATTTTTTATTGTCTTAAAATTGAAAAAAGTTTTGCATTGAGTGCAATTTTTGTTACCAATGTTCAACGCTTTTACATCAAGGATACCTATGTCACATTTACGTTTTTTACGTATACCTACCACTGAAACGGTAAAAGATACTTCAAATATGTATGAGAACAAGTTGTAATTAGGTATAGGTAGGTACTCAACACCTCTGAAACGGTGAAAGATACTTCAAATATGTATGAAAACAAGTTGTAAATAGGTATAGAGGTAGGTACTCAACATTTTTTGTAAAAAGATTATCTTTACAAAAGTATTTAATAATTTTTTATGAAAATCTTAAAATTAGGGAGAAATTCGAAAATTAATGTGACAAGGTCTATTTTTTATTCGTGTTTTTCCTTATAACTTCTAAGACACTATCACTACAAAAATAATTTTTATACCGTTTTGTAGATACCACAAATTGCAATAGAAAAGTATTTAATAGATTTTTCATGAAAACGCACACAAACTTAGAAAAACGCAAAACCACGAAAAAATCTTAAATTCAAGATGGCGGCTGCTGCACAAGACCAAATTTCCCGCAAAATCAGTTTTATATTCAGAATAAACTCTCCTACAAAACTGCATTCAAACTTAGAAATCTTAAAACTTTTCTCAGAAAATATTTTTTTGAGAAAATATGCGCCTATGCAGACTGATGGTGAGTAGGTATGAATTTTTTTACAGGAGGTGTTGTGTGTGTGGAAACAAAATAAAGGCCAATAAGTAAGTATTGATGAATTTTGTTTATTCTGCAGCTGCGAAGTATCCAAATATGAACTCCACATTTGTCTGACTTAGGGCACTCGCTTTTTTGTTTTTAAAAGAGCATTGAATTTATAATATTTTTAAAAAAAGTAGCTTGAATAATAAAAATAAATCACACCATTAAGCTTTGCTTGCAAGCATTAAACGTGAAACTGCGGTAAAAGAGAACACACAAAAATGTGCCGAAAATTCTGTCTTTCTGTCTGTCAGTCTAGTCGTATCGCTCAAACCAAACGGCTCAACAGAATTTCTACTAATGTGTTATATAAGGTTTGTAGACTATTTCTTAGAGGGGAAACTGCAATTTTTTTTGTTGATTAAAAATAATATAGTTAACAGTTATCAAAAAGCTATTTTTTCTCAAAATAGATTTATTTAGACAAAAAAACAAAAGGAATTCTTAAAAATTCACTCATTGCATATCTAAGGAAGTATATTTCAAATTTTATTTAATTATTCCAAGAGACGTGAAAGTTACAGATTTTTGAGGCGCCAAACTCCATTTTGGCGATGATCCGTTACAATCCCATAGAAATGTATAAAAATATATTTATAATGACACCTCTTTATAAAGAACTCTGTACCTGTACACTTGTGCATTTTGTCTTAGCTTTACATTTGAACAAATAAATAAAAATGTATTAAATTAATAACTATCAAAAACTTGACGGTTTACAGAAACTTCTGTGTGTTGGGCCTCCGTACCTCTTGATTCATCCCTGTTCATTACATAATGATGGTGCTTTAGTTTTGTAGTAATCCTTGAGGAAACTTCCTGATTGTGCTTTGATAAAAACTCCCCCGACTTTCCTCTTTCAAACTAGGTCACCCATTTGTTTCAACTTTAGTTGAGTCGTCGTGGAGCATTTATCGCAAACATACACACACACATACTTTGATCCTGCTTTACCTCTATACCCTGTATACTCCTGTACAGAGAAATAAATTTATGGTAATTTTATTTTCAATCAGAAAAATTGTTTTACACGAGTGCAAATAAAAAAAGAAAACAAGTACAAATGTCAAATATATACAAACACACACCTAATACAAACAAAAATAAAAATAGAATCCTTCCTTTACCTTGGTACTTGAATAGGCGGAAGCCCAGGTTTGGGATAGTGACATCCTGCTGGCAATTATTGTGCTTCATGTTTGTAGGTTCTGCTTATGTGCGTGAGTTAACCCACAATTTATATCGCTTTGATTTTTTTCTTCCTGTATGGCAAATAAATTATTTCCTTTTTTTTTCAAGGATGATGGACAAACAAGGGATAGAGACGGAGACATATTATATCGTAATGAGTTTATAGCCTTAAGTGACATAGAGAAACGAAAGATTAATTGCTATATGAATTGATTTAGTCTTGAATTTTTCGTTTTAGGTTATTTTTGAAGCAGTTAGAATTGATTATGAAAATATATAAAATGTATTGGGAGCATGTACCTATTGTTATCTTATCTTGTATCAATTTAGGGATTGTTTTAAATTGTAGTTTCCAGTTGAATTGGATGAAAACTTTGAAACTATCTAATATGGTTCAAAAGATTAGAGTAACCCAGGTACAAATTCTTAAATAATTTGTAAGATACCTTTTCGTCAACAATTCTGCAAACTTGCTTTTATTAAAAAAAAACTATATAGGTGCTCATGCCATTCGTGGTTTACCCCTGAAAAAAATAATTAAATAAATAAATAAATAAATTATATTATACTTAGTAATTTAAGGGTGTTCCAGGATTTTACATTGTTATAGGTGTTTGTCTCTAATTTTCTGTCGCAAGTTGACGGAAATCTATTTCAATATACCTTCAGTTCCTGTTTGGCAGCTGAAATTAAAAAAATATTTATGTATGTAAATAGACAATTTTCTGTTTAATGCAAACTATAAAAGAACTTACCAGCACCAGAAATCTTGCCATCGATAGGATTGAGGGCTTTTTCTGTAACCAAAAGGTGAGATTGTGTCATCGAGAATTCCTTCAAATGCACCGCCTGAAAAGAAAAGCAAAAAGAAACTGATGAGTTTAATTAAATCAAATGCAGTACATCGACCGACTAACAAACCGACCGCACGTACTTTACCCACTGACATCTTATGACTGAATGAATTTCTAAAATAAATTAAATATCTCTTTCGCACGATTAACACAAAAAAAAATAACAATGTCTTCTTGTCGGTGGGCGCTTTTTTCCAGTGGCCTAAAGCAGAAATACCAGATTCAGATTCATGCCAATACTATAATGTTTATATACAATGGTACGCGTTTAGATTTTGTTGGTCCGACTTTTGATTTCTGGTTCTAAGGAGAACGAGCACCATTGACGTAGTATATATGGACCGCCCATTGACGTACTAGATATGGACCGCCAGTCGGTTGAAATTTTCATACAAATAGCCAAGAAAAGTTGTTCCATCTTAAAACAGCCTAAAAACGCCATCATCGTTTAGTGTTAAATACGTGTTCTAATTTCGCCATTAGAATTTAAATGAAAACGATAAAATATTCATCTGTAAGTAACTCATGGCATAAGTAGTGGATGTGTTTTGTAAAATAAAAGTAGTTTGATAATAATTTCCACCAAAGTATTTCAATAGTAATTAATTAATTAAAAAAATCATATCACTGCTATGCAGATTCCCTGCTAGTAGTTGATGGCGCCCCTAGTTATGTTGGAACACGTGTGAAGTTGGCTACTGGCGGTCCATACCTAATACGTCAATGGGACCGCCAGTCGGTTGAAATTTCCATAGGGCTTTTTAACAGGCGGCTATATACTCATAATTACGTAGAGTTGCCTCTTTCACACCACAGTAGTTCTTAAAGGGTAAGATTCTGTTAGCCTCCAATTCGTTTGGGGTGATTTTCTTGGTTTGACAGACTCGTTAAAAGCTGAAAAGGGGTTTAGGGCCAACCATAATAGTCGTAAGCAAACGAAAGCTAATGTCATAGTTCTACGTCAAGTTTCCTGAAGTGCCGCCATTACCTTCAGTCGACCATAATGGTCGAACGCACACGCAAGCCATTTTCACATGTATTTGGCTGGCTGTCAGATTTACGTACGTAAACTGCGCTCTGGAGCGCTCTTTACGTACGGAGGCAAAAGTGAACGAAAACTTGCCGAAACTGAGCAATCCGACATTATGTGCGCACTATACAAATTCCTTGTTCTCGCTAATTTCGTACGGCACAGTACATACTAATTCTTCTATTATGGTTCTGCCTTTTAGAGGCTATAGCGGATAGGGCTTTTTAACAGGCGGCTATATTCTCATAATTCCGTAGAGTTGCCTCTTTCACACCACAGTAGTTCTTAAGGGTAAAATTCTGTTAACCTCCAATTCGTTTGGGGTGATTTCCTTGGTTTGACAGACCCGTTAAAAGCTGAATTGGAGGCTATAGGGAATTTTACCATGTTGTCAAGAAATAAATGACAGCTCACACTACGCGGATGACAGACTGAAATTATATATCGCGCTTTTTTCAAACTGTGAAACTTATAATATTGCAAGAGTATTTTGTAAATAATCTCTTTTTTCATGTAAAATTTGAGATTTACTGGAATAAAAAGTTAAATAATACACCATTCACAATTTTCGCGCACAACATTAAAATTTCCACTCTTGTTTTCAATCAATTTGTCAACAATGATAAAATAAAACTCAGCTGTTCTCCGCGTACTGCTGATTTTTACACTGGTTCTGCGAACGAGAAAGAGATATATTGTTGTTACCACTGATCTCAATATATAACTGGATAGTGGATAAACACCAAAAAGTTGTGCCTATTTGAAGAATTGTTATACAGATAAACAAACCAAAATGGTTTGTTTATCTATATAACAGTATTAGGACAGTTTCTCAACCGCCAAAGTGGTGGGTTGTTTACTTTTGTGGCTGGTGCTCGTGGTTGGTATTAATAAGTTTTTAATTTTGCTTTTATTATCTTTATTAAAACAATAAAGATAATAATTTTGCTTTTTTATTTTTTAAATTCATGGTTTTAATTCTTCAGTTCGAAGAAACATTCCCCAGGATTTAGATTTCACGCGTCTGCCATCGAGTCCTGTGTCTGCCTTTAAGATGCCAAAAGAAATCAATTCTATTTCGAAACCCATTCGTACTCAAAAGAAGGTTGTCGCCCTCACCGAGAATAGAAAAGCACCATCAAAATACAGAAAGAATCAGCAAAAAGCTGCATTTAACGCTTAGAATGACGACGACATAGTAGGTGATGGTAAAGAAGTTTATTAATAAAAAACAACCTGAAAGGCGGGCGAGAAAAATTCGAGACGCTGTAGCTGGGTTGACGAAGAGTTGGACACAATGTGTCTGCAAATCCATCAGCAAATCATGGTAAGTTATTATTCGATTTCCCATTTCATTTATAAATTCGTAACGAAGGATTTAATAGTGGTTTGGAAGAAATTCTTAAAATATGTCAGTATGAAGACAAACTCAAACTTCACATCCGCAGCAAGCAAATCAAAAACGGAATCTATTCTCGGCGCTTATTATTTTGACTAGAAACATGCGAAAAACCTGCATGTGTCTAGGCGAAATAATTTTGTTTTTTTAGATTGTCTTAATAACGTGGTAATAAACATTTATTATATTTCAATTATTATTTCTTGCTTTACATTCTTGTGAAATTCGAAATTATTGATTTTGAACATCATGATAAGAATATAAGTGAACATTTTTATTTGCATTCAACTACTGATATACAGAAAAAAGAAAACGAAAATGAAAACAATAAAAATGACGATATATTTGCAAATTCATTGGAACAATACATAGAATCGCAATATGCTTTTGATCGAATTGAAGAGTATATTAGATGTACGTTATGTTTTGTTTCAGTACAACCAGATAATTTATCAAGACACATGCAAGAGGTTCATAATACACCCGAATCCCATTTCATTTATAAATTCGTAACGAAGGATTTAATAGTGGTTTGGAAGAAATTCTTAAAATATGTCAGTATGAAGACAAACTCAAACTTCACATCCGCAGCAAGCAAATCAAAAACGGAATCTATTCTCGGCGCTTATTATTTTGACTAGAAACATGCGAAAAACCTGCATGTGTCTAGGCGAAATAATTTTGTTTTTTTAGATTGTCTTAATAACGTGGTAATAAACATTTATTATATTTCAATTATTATTTCTTGCTTTACATTGTTGTGAAATTCGAAATTATTGATTTTGAACATCATGATGAGAATATAAGTGAACATTTTTATTTGCATTCAACTACTGATATACAGAAAAAAGAAAACGAAAATGAAAACAATAAAAATGACGATATATTTGCAAATTCATTGGAACAATACATAGAATCGCAATATGCTTTTTGATCGAATTGAAGAGTATATTAGATGTACGTTATGTTTTGTTTCAGTACAACCAGATAATTTATCAAGACACATGCAAGAGGTTCATAATACACCCGAATCTTTAACGTTCGTTGCAATCAAGAAAGAACCTTGTGAAGAGACAGAACAATTAGAACATCCTCCGTTGGAAATTGAACTTAATCAAACCCCAACAGCAAAGTTTGATTCACAACCCGGTCTTCGATGTCCGACGTGCGATAAAGGTAATTAGTCATCTTAATTTTAAGGAAATTATTTAATGTTTTCTCTTTCAGAATTTGTTCACCTTTCGCGGCTTAATGAACACATGGGAACCCACAGTGATGAAAGACCATATATTTGCTTAGTGTGTGGCAAGACCTTCCAAGACGTCATGGTCACCTAACAACTTTAAATGCAAGGAGTGCCCACTAACGTTCTCAAGTAGCTTTAACCTGAATGTTCATTTGCAAGAACACATTAGCGAAGAGTTTATTAAACGAAGACAATTTACAGCCAGCTCAGAATGATGGGCCTTTATGTTATATGGGTATCCAACAAACAGAAAGCAGTACAACTGATGAGGCCCATTAGTGTACCCTCTGTCTTACAGGTAACACATACATATAACAGGAACTAAATTTCATAATTAATCTTCTAAATAATCTTGACAAAAGTATTTTTATTTCCACGATATTTTTAATGTAAATATAGCTCAACATTAGGTAGCTACTTTCAATGACAACAATTTTTTAAAGCATTTTATAAACATCACTTATAAACAGATTGTAAAGAAAATATTTTACTTGAGTAAGGACTTTCAAACATTTCTATAAAGTAAAAAGCTCTTTATCTTGGTATCTATTTGAATTCTTGGTCTATAAATAACAGTAATGAAAAATCTATTTTGTCTCGAAAACTGCATGTAACGATTTTGATTAAATTTTGCATCTGATACGGTATTAAAAGCATGTCCAAAAAGCGATCCGACGCACTTAAAGTGATACATTTGATATTTAGGGAATCAAGATGCTTTACTTACTAGAAAGCACTATAGGGTTCAAAATATAAAAAATAACATATTTAATTAAATGTAATTACTTTATTATAACTTTTGAACAAAATTTAAAATCCCAAGACAATATTTCGTTGAATTCGAAATAAAATTTAAGACCATTTGGCTTAAATAATTTCAATTTCAATTTTATTTTTTTTTAATTTAGTAGTATTATTTTTCGCACATTCACTTCGCATTTGAAAATCTTTTTCATACTTATTAGTATTTAAAACAATTTCACATCTCATGGAACACATGAAGGTCAACACCAGTGATCAACCATTTATTTGTTCTCTGCGGCAAGGGTTTCAGTAGTAATGATGACCTCTCCACTCATCTTCTCATAAGGCATAACTATTCCAAGTCTTTCAAATGTGACCAGTGCGCACGAAAATTTATAACTATCTCAGGATTGAAGACACATCTAGTGATTCATGCTGGTTACTATCAACAGATGCTAAAAGCAATTCGCCGTGAAAAACTAAATACGAAACCTGATAACCAAGAATTATTAAGCTATTCGGAATACGTGCCTCAGTGTCATATCTGTAAAAAAGGTAGGTTTCTCACAATAACAATCAATATTCGATATTTTATTTTGTTTTTATTACAGAATTTACCAACAATTGGGTTCTTAAAGAACACATGAAAATTCACACCAATTAAAGACCATTTATCTGTCCAATTTGTGGACATGCTTTCTCCAAGAAATATAATCTCAAAATTCATATAATGGCACATAAAAAAATAAAACCCTTCAAGTGTGAAAACTTTTCGCTATCGTTTATCACAAATGCTGGACGCAATCACCATATGCGGACACAACACAAAAAAACAAAATTGGATTTATCGAACCCTGAAAATTTGATACTCTATGTATTAAATGGGAGGACAAAGCTCTAAAGTCATGACTAAGGAACTTCAAAAATGTTTTAAAATCATACATATTTTTTAAAAATATGCTTCCTTTATAACCCATAAGTTTTAATTAGACTAAACTAAGAAACAAAGTTATGTACTGCATTTAAGGTTAAGGTAAAAGTTAGTTTTATAATAGTTCTTCCTTGACTTTAACGACATACATAAACGATTGATTGTATTATATATCTGTGAATTTCGGCATCCAATATAGTTCCTGTTATAATTTTTGCAGGGTAATGTCAATATTTTTATTTTTAAGTAAAGGTCTGGTCTTACTTGTGTTTATTAAAAGTGTTCCTCTGTTTTTCTTTTAAAATCCTTTCCCTAAACAAAGTCTGTTTTATTTTGGAAATTGTGTCGTTAATGTTTTTTTTCTTTGTTTCATCAGTTGAAATACATAATCAGTTGAAATATATAAATTTAAAATACAACTAGTACTTAAGTTTAGTTGTAAAAAAGTTCAAAATATTTTATAAATAAAAAAAACGAGATTTTTTGAAAATAAGTAATTGATAGTTATTTTTTTATAATTTTAATACAAGTCTATATGAATCAGAATATTGGGAAATTCATCAAAGCTCACAGTTTAACTAAGTCTGTTCATTTACTATCCCATCAGACGAAACACCTTGCCTATGAATCTTAATAGCACAACTATGAGTCTTTTATCCTCATACTTCTATGAGAAGTATATATCTATATCCATATAAAATCTACATAAGATACATATATCAAATTGCAATTTTCTTGTCCGGTGGGTGGGTAATACCACAATTGCTTGCAAAAAAAAAAAACAACTTCATTCGAATATTAGCAAATTTTATTTTTACAATATAATTATTTACTAAAAAATAAATCCTTTGATTGTACATAAAGTAATTGTTTTGCCTTTTGGAAGCAAGGAAATATTTGTAAATAATATGAGCAAATTAAACTTAAGAATTTTGTTTGTATAATTTTACCTAATTATGTTCATGATTTGTATTTTATTTCAGAAATAAAAACGATTGGACATGACATTCGATTCTCACGGTCGTCAAACCACAGACAAAACGGATGTGCCTTCCGAATCGGCTTTTTTGGCTGAAAATCCTGATGAAATGTAAACTAATGTTTGATAAATTATATTTCTACCTATATTATCATGATTTATTTTAAACAGGACGCCAAAAAATTAATATCATCATTTCCAGTCATGAAATTACGGTCTTTAAATTCGAAAATTTCTAATC
This sequence comes from Baccha elongata, assembly GCA_951217065.1. Lineage (NCBI taxonomy): Eukaryota > Metazoa > Arthropoda > Insecta > Diptera > Syrphidae > Baccha > Baccha elongata. Next base: position 119,660 of record CATNUY010000022.1, read on the forward strand.
CGAGATGGGTGGTTCCGTTCTTGCCAGAACAAGAACTTGAGCATCTACTAAATGCGGCAATAAATTTAACTTTGGCCGGTAATTATAAATAATGATAAACACCATAGTCATAGTGTATCAATATAAATATCGTAGCTATAAGGCATTTCTTATAATCTCGACAGAGGTCATAACACATTAGTAAGGTATAAACACAATAATGTATTATTTTCGCATATAAGAAAAAAATTACATTCAAAATCAAAAATTTTTTTTTCGCAATGATAATTTGTTAATTATTCAATTTAATAATTGATTTATGTTTTTTTAAATAATTTGTTTGTAATGTTTATAAAAGAAAACATATTTTATTAATTACATTAAGCTGTTATTATATGATTGTTAATAAAAATTTATTTAAACTCAAAATTTTATGCGTTTGTTATTTTTAGAACAATTTTATATTGATGTCTTCTGATAAGCGAAAAGATGTTTCTACATACATAAATCATGGTGAAATTTTATTTTGGTGATAGAAAGAAAAAACTGAAACTGTTGATGGAAACCCAAAACTCATAATGATTTACCCAGTGTAGATATAATATAAACGGACAAAGTGGATTTTGCAAAATTAGGCTCTCATTATGATTAGCGAATCGAACGTTTAAGAAATCCGAGATTTCTTCATATTTGAAAAGCGGCAACGATCAAATAATAAAAAATTGTTTGTTATGATCTGATTGGATAACTTCCTGAAAAATGTTTGAATGTGACTGATGCTGATTTGGTTTGGCCTCCGCTACTATACAAACGATATTTCGTTCATTTAATCTATGGTCCCATACTTTCATTTGTGATCGCTACAATTGAAAATATGTGTACTTTCATTTTTCCCAATAAAGTTTACGACAGAATTTCATCATATTGTTATTTATTATTTGAAATATGTATATGTATGTATATTGAGTAGCATATCTTTTTTTAAATTAATATTATGCAATCTATTGCTTTGTGAATTTAATGTTTTATTAAAAAGTACAATACAAAGTAGTATCTTAAATATCTATGTCGAATGTCATTTTGTCTTTTATAGTAAATCAAATTTAAAAATTGTTTTGACCTGGATATTGCTTTACACAGTTAATACCTTAGAAAAATTTGTTTACGTTTTTTGCGTAATTAATAGGTACTTTCAATAAAAAAATATTTTGGTATGTTATCGTTGGTATTAAAATTGTTTTTGAACACAGATCGTCGTTTGCGCCTTATATTTTACTTGAGTTTTTCCTTTAGCCAATCTTCTTTAGCTTATCCAATTCACGAATTTTGTATACTCTCGTCAAGTCGACTTCACGTTGGAGAGCACTCTTTGTGCACGCATACATCATTTATAGTTAAATCTGCCAAATTGTAAATAATGAGAAATTATTTGAATTCATTGTTTAATAGTTAAATTAAATACGAAGTGAGTAGTGACGTAAGAAGCAAACAAATCTTCAATACTGGTGAACACGGTAAACCGTTATAGTTACTGTCCGTACAATAATGTAGGTACTGTCATGTGAAATTTTGGCTCAAAAACGAAATAGACTTTTTCAATAAAATATGTTTTATTAAAAAAAATATAAAGTAAACATTGTATAAGAAATAAATTCATATTCATTCTTGAATAATTATGCAGATTTTTTCATTTTCGTTTTTTCTTTACATCAATTACAGTTTAAAAAATTTAAACTGGTGTCTAGTAAATTTATATAGGTGTCTAGTGTTTTTTGTTGAACAATAATAAAATTGTTCTACTGGTCTTTCAAACTTGCGGAAAATATACGAACAGTAAGCTTCACGGGGATCCATTCCCTTTCAAACACCAACACAGTAGTGATATGGTGGTGGTTCCATGGCAGCCGTTACCCAATTGATACCCGTATCACGCTGAAGGCAGACGTTTGAAATGCTGAATTCACCTTCTGCATTTCACCACAGGGACCATATTCTTGATTCAGATGCATCGATTTTTAATAATATTTTTTAAGGCTTCTTCGGCTTTGGACGTTCTTCATATGAACACATAAGTTCATCTTCTCCATCAGGGCAATCCATTACTTGTAATTTAATACAAAAGAAATGTCTTTTATTCCGTCAAATTTTCATGTTAACTTCTAACTTCCTTATCACAAAGATGATCAACTGTAATGCATTTTCCGCTCACACATCTTAGCTCGTTTCCTGAACATGAAGGAGGTTGTGTCGGTAGTTTACTTTTACTTTCATTTTATTCAATTCGCTCACATTACTACAGTTATGGGAAATTTTCATCTTATTTTCCGAATCACTTGTCATCATAATTTCCTTACTATCCTGGAAAATTGCTATAATTGGAAAGATATTTTAAAAGTTAATATTGTTTTTAATCATGATGGAGAAAGTGACCTGTTTTGAATGGTTTTTTCGATATCTTTAAAATAAAGCAACATTTGTAAGATAATTTTTAGAACAACAATAAAAAATAATCATCCGTTTTTCGGTACAAAGGCGATTTTCGAAATATGGTTTTATGTCATAGCATCCAACATAACAATTACATGGAAGCTGAAAAAAGTAGATTTCGCGATGTTCGCCGTTTTTTGAAGGAATTTTCAATGGGCCTTTAATAAAACTGTTATTTCAAAAAGAACTAATAACTAAAAAATAAACAGTTTTCTCATAAAAAAACAAAACTATTGTATCTTTACATAAAGAACCACAAACCATTGATTCTGAAACTCATAAAAAACTCTAAGCTTAAAATCTTACCTAAAATATGGGATATTTTTACTATGCCGCTTTTGATTTCCCCCAGACTTGTAATTCCTCGTAAAATGTTGTTTCCACTAGCTGTTGCCAACGATTCGTTGATTTCACTTCCTGCAGCTAAAGGATCTTCGTCAGCAATAGCTGTAAAGCTATTTTCAACCGTATAGTTTGGCAGAAGGAAACTAGCATATGAGAAGATTCTCGGATGTTGTTTTGAATCTTCTTCATCACTTTCCGAAAAACAATCACGCTCATCAGAACCATCGACACAATCTTCATTATTGTCACAACTATAATCATCCTATAGGCATTTCTCATTTGATTTGCAACGAAACTCTTCGGGGCTACAAAAAAGGCAACCCAATTCGTCTTCTCCTTCGCTGCAATCCTTAATATTATCACATTGCCATTGGTTGGGAATACACGATAAGTCTTCACATTTAAATTCATTGTCATAGCAATCACTTCTTTGCGTTGGATCTTCGCAAATATTATGATCATAGGAGTCTGGATATTTATCACAATCGAAGGTATATGTTAGAATGTCCGAACTAGCAATTAAACTGGAACAGGATTCTAAAATGGCTAAAAAGAACAATATTGATCAATAATTGTTTGTGATGAAATATATTTTCTAATTTACATTTACAAATCCTTTTACATGGCTGAAGAATACCAATTTGTGTGGGACGGCACTCTGGCACATTACTTGAGCAAACAAATTCAATGGCCCTAGCAGAGCATTTGGACGATATAAGTGTTTCTAAAACTTCCAATTCTGCTGAATTCAAAAACAAACTTTTCGCATTTGAAGACGTTAAATTGTACTGAAGAATTCCTCGACACATTGGCAGTGATGTAGATTGGCATTGAATTTCTTCAAACGGTCTGCTGCTTGGAGTAATATATTCTGGGACTTCATGCAGGATTTCTGGAACGGTGGGTTAATTGCTTTTAACCAGATTAATCAGATTTCACCTTTTTTTAAAATCATCAGCGCAGTTGGATCTTTTGCAATTTTGTCGGCAGTTTATAAATAATTGTGTACGATCGCTATTGGAACAGAGGCAACAACCGATGGATATCAAAACTATTGTTGTTAGGAAGATGTTTTTAAAGAAAATTATTGTTAATTAAGATTTTTTTCATAATTTCTTTAAAAATAAATTTTGTATGTTTTGGTGCATTTTGTATTTTTCAACATTGAAAAAATATGGAAAAAATTTGCAAATATTTTAAGAGCCCTTCACCAAAATACATTTCACTTTTTTAGCAAAAGAAAATATCAAGTGGATACGAAATTCAACAAAATTTATTTTAAAAAGAAATATAAACTAATTTCACTTTGAAAATATAAACAACTTACCTATCCAATTGTTCCTCGAAAGAAATAACGAATGGCGTAATTCGTGGTTGTTTTTTTTTTGGTGGGAAGAGTTGTCAAATAAAATAAACAAATACCTGAATGTCATCTTCAAATGGGCACACAAAAACTGTTATACTTTGTATGGAATACACTATCCAGTTATATATTGAGATCAGTGGTTGTTACCTATAAAGCCCTATACGTGTGGCGCTGAAATGCGAAACGGGTAGTCAAAATTAGAATTAAGTTATCTTTGATCATTAGTCAAAATAAATAGCGGCCTATAATCCAAGAAAACTATGCGTTTTGCCTGGCCTTGGTTACGCACAAAACAAAAACACCACCTAAAGAACTTTGATCAAAGTTAGACATTAGAAATTATGATGTTATGCTCGTGGCCAAGCGAAGTTATAAGAAAATAAAAACAATAAAAAGACTAAAAATAGTCGAATTAGATTTTATTAAGTGGAGTATTTATGAATGAAATTCAATATTAAAGGTTTTGTGGCCTTTACTCCAAGCATTACGTTTCGCCCTAGTTTGATGGTGGGCTCATCAGCTAGATGACATCAAACCCAATCTAGTACGCAATAATTGTCAATGATTACCGACTGCTTTATAAAATTAACAGAGAAAACTCCCTGTGAATTATATTATTCTAAAGAACTTTGATCAAAGTTAGACATTAGAAATTATGATGTTATGCCCGTGGCCAAGCGAAGTTATAAGAAAATAAAAACAATAAAAAGACTAAAAATAGTCGAATTAGATTTTATTAAGTGGAGTATTTATGAATGAAATTCAATATTAAAGGTTTTGTGGCCTTTACTCCAAGCATTGCGTTTCGCCCTAGTTTGATGGTGGGCTCATCAGCTAGATGACATCAAACCCAATCTAGTACGCAATAATTGTCAATGATTACCGACTGCTTTATAAAATTTACAGAGAAAACTCCCTGTGAATTATATTATTCTTAAGAACTTTGATCAAAGTTAGACATTAGAAATTATGATGTTATGCTCGTGGCCAAGCGAAGTTATAAGAAAATAAAAACAATAAAAAGACTAAAAATAGTCGAATTAGATTTTATTAAGTGGAGTATTTATGAATGAAATTCAATATTAAAGGTTTTGTGGCCTTTACTCCAAGCATTGCGTTTCGCCCTAGTTTGATGGTGGGCTCATCAGCTAGATGACATCAAACCCAATCTAGTACGCAATAATTGTCAATGATTACCGACTGCTTTATAAAATTTACAGAGAAAACTCCCTGTGAATTATATTATTCTAAAGAACTTTGATCAAAGTTAGACATTAGAAATTATGATGTTATGCTCGTGGCCAAGCGAAGTTATAAGAAAATAAAAACAATAAAAAGACTAAAAATAGTCGAATTAGATTTTATTAAGTGGAGTATTTATTTAAACCTTTAATATTGAATTTCATTCATAAATACTCCACTTAATAAAATCTAATTCGACTATTTTTATTCTTTTTATTGTTTTTATTTTCTTATAACTTCGCTTGGCCACGAGCATAACATCATAATTTCTAATGTCTAACTTTGATCAAAGTTCTTTAGAATAATATAATTCACAGGGAGTTTTCTCTGTAAATTTTATAAAGCAGTCGGTAATCATTGACAATTATTGCGTACTAGATTGGGTTTGATGTCATCTAGCTGATGAGCCCACCATCAAACTAGGGCGTAACGCAATGCTTGGAGTAAAGGCCACAAAACCTTTAATATTGAATTTCATTCATAAATACTCCACTTAATAAAATCTAATTCGACTATTTTTAGTCTTTTTATTGTTTTTATTTTCTTATAACTTCGCTTGGTCACGAGCATAACATCATAATTTCTAATGTCTAACTTTGATCAAAGTTCTTTAGAATAATATAATTCACAGGGAGTTTTCTCTGTAAATTTTATAAAGCAGTCGGTAATCATTGACAATTATTGCGTACTAGATTGGGTTTGATGTCATCTAGCTGATGAGCCCACCATCAAACTAGGGCGAAACGCAATGCTTGGAGTAAAGGCCACAAAACCTTTAATATTGAATTTCATTCATAAATACTCCACTTAATAAAATCTAATTCGACTATTTTTAGTCTTTTTATTGTTTTTATTTTCTTATAACTTCGCTTGGCCACGAGCATAACATCATAATTTCTAATGTCTAACTTTGATCAAAGTTCTTTAGAATAATATAATTCACAGGGAGTTTTCTCTGTAAATTTTATAAAGCAGTCGGTAATCATTGACAATTATTGCGTACTAGATTGGGTTTGATGTCATCTAGCTGATGAGCCCACCATCAACCTAGGGCGAAACGCAATGCTTGGAGTAAAGGCCACAAAACCTTTAATATTGAATTTCATTCATAAATACTCCACTTAATAGAATCTAATTCGACTATTTTTAGTATTTTTATTGTTTTTATTTTCTTATAACTTCGCTTGGCCACGAGCATAACATCATAATTTCTAATGTCTAACTTTGATCAAAGTTCTTTAGAATAATATAATTCACAGGGAGTTTTCTCTGTAAATTTTATAAAGCAGTCGGTAATCATTGACAATTATTGCGTACTAGATTGGGTTTGATGTCATCTAGCTGATGAGCCCACCATCAAACTAGGGCGAAACGCAATGCTTGGAGTAAAGGCCACAAAACCTTTAATATTGAATTTCATTCATAAATACTCCACTTAATAAATTCGACTATTTTTAGTCTTTTTATTGTTTTTGTTTTCTTATAACTTCGCTTGGGCACGAGCATAACATCATAATTTCTAATGTCTAACTTTGATCAAAGTTCTTTAGAATAATATAATTCACAGGGAGTTTTCTCTGTAAATTTTATAAAGCAGTCGGTAATCATTGACAATTATTGCGTACTAGATTGGGTTTGATGTCATCTAGCTGATGAGCCCACCATCAAACTAGGGCGAAACGCAATGCTTGGAGTAAAGGCCACAAAACCTTTAATATTGAATTTCATTCATAAATACTCCACTTAATAGAATCTAATTCGACTATTTTTAGTATTTTTATTGTTTTTATTTTCTTATAACTTCGCTTGGCCACGAGCATAACATCATAATTTCTAATGTCTAACTTTGATCAAAGTTCTTTAGAATAATATAATTCACAGGGAGTTTTCTCTGTAAATTTTATAAAGCAGTCGGTAATCATTGACAATTATTGCGTACTAGATTGGGTTTGATGTCATCTAGCTGATGAGCCCACCATCAAACTAGGGCGAACCGCAATGCTAGGAGTAAAGGCCACAAAACCTTTAATATTGAATTTCATTCATAAATACTCCACTTAATAAAATCTAATTCGACTATTTTTAGTCTTTTTATTGTTTTTATTTTCTTATAACTTCGCTTGGCCACGAGCATAACATCATAATTTCTAATGTCTAACTTTGATCAAAGTTCTTAAGAATAATATAATTCAAAGGGAGTTTTCTCTGTTAATTTTATAAAGCAGTCGGTAATCATTGACAATTATTGCGTACTAGATTGGGTTTGATGTCATCTAGCTGATGAGCCCACCATCAAACTAGGGCGAAACGCAATGCTTGGAGTTAAGGCCACAAAACCTTTAATATTGAATTTTATTCATAAATACTCCACTTAATAAAATCTAATTCGACTATTTTTAGTCTTTTTATTGTTTTTTTTTCTTATAACTTCGCTTGGCCACGAGCATTACATCATAATTTCTAATGTCTATTTTTGATCAAAGTTCTTTAGAATAATATAGTTCACAGGGAGTTTTCTCTGTAAATTTTATAAAGCAGTCGGTAATCATTGACAATTATTGCGTACTAGATTGGGTTTGATGTCATCTAGCTGATGAGCCTACCATCAAACTAGGGCGAAACGCAATGCTTGGAGTAGAGGCCACAAAACCTTTTATATTGAATTTCATTCATAAATACTCCACTTAATAAAATCTAATTCGACTATTTTTAGTCTTTTTATTGTTTTTATTTTCTTATAACTTCGCTTGGCCACGAGCATAACATCATAATTTCTAATGTCTAACTTTGATCATTCTGTAGAATAATATAATTCACAGGGAGTTTTCTCTGTAAATTTTATAAAGCAGTCGGTAATCATTGACAATTATTGCGTACTAGATTGGGTTTGATGTCATCTAGCTGATGAGCCCACCATCAAACTAGGACGAAACGCAATGCTTGGAGTAAAGGCCACAAAACCTTTAATATTGAATTTCATTCATAAATACTCCACTTAATAAAATCTAATTCGACTATTTTTAGTATTTTTATTGTTTTTATTTTCTTATAACTTCGCTTGGCCACGAGCATAACATCATAATTTCTAATGTCTAACTTTGATCAAAGTTCTTTAGAATAATATAATTCACAGGGAGTTTTCTCTGTAAATTTTATAAAGCAGTCGGTAATCATTGACAATTATTGCGTACTAGATTGGGTTTGATGTCATCTAGCTGATGAGCCCACCATCAAACTAGGGCGAAACGCACTGCTTGGAGTAAAGGCCACAAAACTTTTAATATTGAATTTCATTCATAAATACTCTACTACATAAAATCTAATTCGACTATTTTTAGTCTTTTTATTGTTTTTATTTTCTTATAACTTCGCTTGGCCACGAGCATAACATCATAATTTCTAATGTCTAACTTTGATCAAAGTTCTTTAGAATAATATAATTCACAGGGAGTTTTCTCTGTTAATTTTATAAAGCAGTCGGTAATCATTGACAATTATTGCGTACTAGATTGGGTTTGATGTTATCTAGCTGATGAGCCCACCATCAAACTAGGGCGAAACGCAATGCTTGGAGTAAAGGCCACAAAACCTTTAATATTGAATTTCATTCATAAATACTCCACTTAATAAAATCTAATTCGACTATTTTTAGTCTTTTTATAGTTTTTATTTTCTTATAACTTCGCTTGGCCACGAGCATAACATCATAATTTCTAATGTCTAACTTTGATCAAAGTTCTTTAGAATAATATAATTCACAGGGAGTTTTCTCCGTAAATTTTATAAAGCAGTCGGTAATCATTGACAATTATTGCGTACTAGATTGGGTTTGATGTCATCTAGCTGATGAGCCCACCATCAAACTAGGGCGAAACGCAATGCTTGGAGTAAAGTCCACAAAACCTTTTGTATTGAATTTCATTCATAAATACTTCACTTAATAAAATCTAATTCGACTATTTTTAGTCTTTTTATTGTTTTTATTTTCTTATAACTTCGCTTGGCCACGAGCATAACATCATAATTTCTAATGTCTAACTTTGATCAAAGTTCTTTAGAATAATATAATTCACAGGGAGTTTTCTCTGTAAATTTTATAAAGCAGTCGGTAATCATTGACAATTATTGCGTACTAGATTGGGTTTGATGTCATCTAGCTGATGAGCCCACCATCAAACTAGGGCGAAACGCAATGCTTGGAGTAAAGGCCACAAAACCTTTAATATTGAATTTCATTCATAAATACTCCACTTAATAAAATCTAATTCGACTATTTTTAGTCTTTTTATTGTTTTTATTTTCTTATAACTTCGCTTGGCCACGAGCATAACATCATAATTTCTAATGTCTAACTTTGATCAAAGTTCTTTAGAATAATATAATTCACAGGGAGTTTTCTCTGTAAATTTTATAAAGCAGTCGGTAATCATTGACAATTATTGCGTACTAGATTGGGTTTGATGTCATCTAGCTGATGAGCCCACCATCAAACTAGGACGAAACACAATGCTTGGAGTAAAGGCCACAAAACCTTTAATATTGAATTTCATTCATTAATACTCCACTTAATAAAATCTAATTCGACTATTTTAGTCTTTTTATTGTTTTTATTTTCTTATAACTTCGCTTGGCCACGAGCATAACATCATCATTTCTAATGTCTAACTTTGATCAAAGTTCTTTAGAATAATATAATTCACAGGGAGTTTTCTCTGTAAATTTTATAAAGCAGTCGGTAATCATTGACAATTATTGCGTACTAGATTGGGTTTGATGTCATCTAGCTGATGAGCCCACCATCAAACTAGGGCGAAACGCAATGCTTGGAGTAGAGGCCACAAAACCTTTAATATTGAATTTCAAAAACACCACCTCCAGTTGAAAATGATTGCAACCGTGATCTTGCTGGTATAATTCACAATAGCTTTCTGTCAAAAAAGTTATGTTAGCTGAGCTAGCAAAATCTTTAAGTTGCATAATGACAAGGTGCTTTTTGCTGGACATCATTCTTTCGGGCTCACAAGCTAGCACCTTTCGAAACGCAATGTTTTCTTGAACTATAGGCCGCTAAACGCTTTTATTTTAAATAATTATTCTAAAAAGTCCACAATAAACTGATGCCAATGGCCAGTTTCTTAAAACACTGTTAAATATTTATTGGCTTCTAAAATCTTAGAATGGCATTTTTCTATTTCACCAACCACTTTCAGTTTTAAAAAAGCCAATAAACTAAAGTCCAATTTTGTTCCAAATAAATTTTAAAGGTGTCTTGAAAATGCAAGACAAAGACAACGTTGAAATGTTTCGACTGATATGCTCTCCTCTCGCTTGTTCTAATGAAAGTGACCCATGTGTGGTGAATAAAAATCCATGGTTGGCATCAAGTTTCCTCATTTTCAAAAATTCACCTCCTAATGATGGTACACACTATTTTAAGTTGAAGGGCAAATAATTTTATTACTCCGTTAACTAAAATGCTTTTAGTTGTATTTCGGTGAAACTGAGCATAAGTCTATTACTTGGTTGAATATTTGTAATATAAAAATAAAATAAATAAATTTTCAAAATGCGCTACGGGTTGTCAAAACTAGCACTAATTTATGTGTGCTCTTTAGTACAAACTTGTGGCGACCTCATGACAACAACACCAATATTCACTCTCAGATGAAGCCAAGTAATTCAAAAACTGAAAACCAACTGCTTGTTCACCTCAGAAATAATTCATTCCTAATTCGATTCCTTGGCTTGCTATTGTCTAGACAAACTACGCAGAAGATTATTTTTCATCCTAAACTTCAAGTATATTTTTTCTAACTACTATTGTTTTTTTCTAAAATTTTAATTTTAATAAATATATAAAGTAAAATAGTTATTGTGAATTTAAATTGTTTCATTGGCGACAAACCCGCCAAAGTGGTGACCCCGACGTGATTTATCACAATATCTATTTGTTAATCTATCACCAAAAACTTTTTTTTTCGTCGAAATCTTCCAAAAATGCCGTCTCCTAATGGCGACGGAGCATCTGCTAATGCAGACGGCCATGGATCGGACATTTCATCTGGTGCAGCTGCAGCTGCAGCATCTATCGACATTCCAGAGATTGCTGCCATATAAAATCTTAAAATTCCGCCGTTTCGGAAGATTAACCCAGCCTTGTGGTATGTGAAAGTGGAAGGGCAATTCAACAACAACCGAGTAATAAGCGATTCCAGTCGTTTCAACGTAATTGTAGCTGCTTTGGATATACTCAATGAAGTGTCGGATGTTCTGTGTTTGCTACAGAAGTATTCGAGGACACTAGAGCCAACACCGCCCTCTATCGACGCCTAATAGAGATCGAGACCACTCTCTCAACCTTGACTGCTCTGGTAAAAAAATTAAAACTGGGCCAAAACAAAAATCGAGCTCAGTCGAGAAGCAGATCGGTCTCCAGAACTAGGAACGACAAGTCAAAAGAAGGACATCCAGATACTTGCATAAAAGATTCGGTGACAAAGCGCGAAATTGCGACACGAACCTTGCAATTACAACTCACAAAAAAACTAGCAAGCCTGTTGTTACCAAAGGCGGGTGACAACAGTTCAAATCTTGACCAAGAATGCCGCCTCTACATCTTTGACAAGAAACGCATACAAAATTTTTACTCGACTCTGGATCCACCATATGCGTCTTGCCTCGCTCTAGAGACCGCAAAACAACAAAGGAGAAACACCACTTCTCGCAGACAACAACTCTCCAATCAACACATATGGACACAAAACCCTTACGTTGAACCTCGGTCTCCGGAGAGCAATCAAATGGCCATTCATCATTGCAGACGTTAAGACAGCAATAATTGGGGCAGACCTGCTCGCGCACTATGGACTCATAATTGACTTGAAAGGCAAACGAATCATCGACAAGACAACGTCACTAACTGTGCCTGGTCAGGTACATACCACTGAAGTCACCAGATTGCTCTCCATCAATCACTGATCTCAATATATAACTGGATAGCGTATTCCATACAATGTATAAGAGTTTTTTTTTTTGAAGCAAATTGAAGATGACAGATGGTGGATTTTATCATAATTTGACGTATACTTCGAGAAAAAAAAAATATTTCAATGTTTACCAAACAATTTAAAAGCAAGGTGGGTTTTTCTATGATAAAAAATACAAAATTAAAAGAATTAAATAATTTAGATTTCAAGTACTTTTGAATATCAGATATTTATATATTGACTATTAATTAATTAATTAATTGTTTTAATTATTACAATTAAAGACATTCTCGTTCTTACATGATTTTTGTACTAATCTTTTTTCAGGGCAAACGCTGTTCCGCTGAAATATCCTTCCACTCAACCTTCATCAAACCAATGAAAGGTTATTCAATTATCTTCAGTGATTCTGGCCTTCAGTTCGAGGATAATGAAATTGAGAGCACTTGGATAATGCCAAATAATGTTGTATATATAGAGATCAGTGCCATCAATAGACCTGAACCCTACATTAGTCTGGTAAACAAATTCATCCTGGCAACAATTTTGGTTCCAAGTCACAGGTCATCAACTTGTAATCCTCCGTCTCCTCCCGTAGAAAAAAAATTTTACACACGCTTTTCTATACATGAATACGTGTGAACAGCAAAATGCAAAATTGTAAGAATAATGGCCTAGCCAAATTTGACAGTCCCATTTAAAATGCACGGGCACGCATACAGAGTTAAATCTCTGCAGTTTTGAAAGTTTTTAGGCAAAAGTGGGTGGAGCCTCCTGAGTTGATATTTCTATTTATTTATTATTCTATGTTCCAAGTCGAAGTCCAACACAATGCAACACTGCATAATCAGAAGGCTCTTACTGGCACTGAGTGCTGAATGGTGCAGCCACTATAAATACGAGTGCAACATGCGGCAAGAAGTTAGTTTGAATTTGAAATTAGTCGCGTACAAGTCGGTAATATGAAAGTGATAAAGTTTGAATTTAAAATTAAGAAAGAAGAAGGAAATAAAGAGTGTTTTGAAATATTAAGTGGAATTAAAAGTGAAAAGACGTAAAGTGAGTTGTATTAAAACGGAAATAAGTTTTATTTAATAAAACGAACCTAGATAAAACATAATGTTAGGTTTTAACTAGGTTCGTTTTACTAAATAAAAATTATTTCCGTTTTAATACAACTCACTTTACGTCTTTCACTTTTAATTCCACTTAATATTTCAAAACAGTCTTTATTTCCTTTTTACTTTCTTTATTTTTAAATTCAAACTTTATCACTTTCAATTTAACGACTTGTACACGACTGATTTCAAATTCAAACTGATCTCTTGCACCATTCAGCACTCCGCTTTAGAATCTTAGAGTACAGTGCCAGTCAGAGCATTCTGGAGCTTTTTAGTCTATGCTCTTTCGTTAAAAAATGGGGTTTTCTTAACTTCGTTGTGGCTGTAACTTTAAATTGGAATCACAATGGTGAGTTTACGCATCGTAAAACAAAAAAAATAGAACGGAGAACATCTTATAGAACACGTTACATTGCCCTCCTCCTAAGATTGTTGGCCCCAAACAATTTCTTCACCATCTTCTACACTATAGCAGTATAGCCGGTCAATGTGAACAACTTTTGGCTTGCCTCTTAGACCTCGCTGAATTCGGTAAACCCCATCATTGATCCTTGTAACAATACGGTAAGGTCCTTCCCAGTTTTGTTGAAGTTTTGATGACAGTCCCTTTTGTCGATGAGGATTATACAGCCATACTAGATCTTCCTCGTGGAAAGTTTCGTTGTGGCGTTTGCATCATACCGTGTTTTCATTCGGTCACTAGCTAGCTTTATTTAAGTGCTTGTCCCGTCATGGATGTCAGTGAGTTTTTCTATTAGGCAATCCACGTATTCCTCTTCATTTCGTTTTTCGCCCGTTGGATATCCGAATTTAATTTCGCTAGGCAACCGGATATTTGTACCGAATACAATTTCTGATGGAGTGTGACCAGTTGTGCTGTGCATTTCGGTATGCCTACATACATATTCAGTATTTATTTTATGCTGTCCATATCGCCCAACAACAATGTATACCCAGCAGCAGGAACAACTAAATACACAAGATATTAACCAACAACAACATACACCAAACGAAAATAAAAGCAGCAACCAAGCAGTCAGCTATACCACCCACCACCCATCGCGTCAGCAGTAGGCACACAGCGACTATGCATTCTCTAGCACACATCAGTGACAAACATGAGTGATTACGTCATCCCATATATTTATTTATATTAAGTATATTTTTTTTATTGTTATTTTTATTCGTCATCTTTCACTTCGCACCGTCTTACTTCAGAAAAGTTGACGAATAGAAGTGAAAAATGCACTTGAATTATGAAGAAAGTCTGATACACAGAGGTTAACGTGTGGCTTGAGATAGCAACATATAAAAACCTTGTACACACTTTAACCTAAGTAAGCTTACTAGGAGCCGAAGTGGTTATAGGTAACGCAGAGATGCACATAGTACGATACTTAGTACTCGTACATAGTACTCACTACGTTCGCTTGTTGGTATTAAAAGTTAGGAATACTGGGATTCACTCCTTCAGAGTGCACCTCAGTACCCCGGTGAAGGTTGTCCGTTTGAAACTTACCTCGGCTTAGCATCGCCGTAAGTACTGAATAGTAGTGGCCGCGATTTGATGAACCCATATCCACTCCTTTAGAGTGTATCTCGGTTCGGGTTTTTCCTTGTAACCCACCGTACTTAATTTTGGGAGTAGCTTTGCCGCAAGTACGTCCGTAACTTCATTATTGTAGGCTGATTTTCCCACGACACTTTTAGTCGCGAGGCATTATTGTAGACTATTTTCCCACGACACTTCTTGTCGCGAGGCATTATATAAGGCTGATTTTCCACAACACTTTTAGTCGCGAGGCATTATTGTAGACTATTTTCCCACGACACTTCTTGTCGCGAGGCATTATATAAGTCTGATTTTCCCACGACATTTTTAGTCGCGAGGCATTATTGTAGACGATTTTCCCACGACACTTCTTGTCGCGAGGCATTATTTAAGGCTGATTTTCCCACGACACTTTTAGTCGCGAGGCATTATAATAGAGTAACTTTTAACTTGCATTATCATAATTGGTCAGAGTTCAAATCTTCAAAACCCGAGTTTTATTTGCTTTCTTTGGGTAAAACCCTGGACACCCACGAGTTTACTTCAGCCTCGATAAAAAAGCATCACATTTTGGCGCCCGAGCAGGGACCTTTAGAGGATTCATCCGAACTCTCACCGCCGACCGACCAAGAATCTTCTGAAGGTACCACCGGCCGCCCTCTTCCGATTACCAATTACCAGTCCGCCGCTACCAAAAGAATAAAAATGGTGGAACCTGAAGAACAACTGATTGAAGATCATAACGCTCTTCATACACCTGATGAAGAAGTCTGAGTTGCAGGAAGCTCTTGAATCCAGAAATTTGGATACTGACGGGAATATGAAGGCACTCCGTCAACGGTTGAGTCAATATCTCAAAAAGATTAGAGCTACAGGAGTGACAACCGGTTCTACATTTAATTTGTGTGAGAAATAGGAGAGTGTAGTCGAACAACGACTTAATGACGACGAGTCTATAGAACCACCAGTAAATAATACCGAAGAACCTGCAGTCACCACAGCTCAACCCGCACCTGCTTCATCAGAGGAATCCAGTTCACCATTATATACGCAAACCACATTTATGGTTCCGCCGAAGGAAACTACAAGCCTTTTCCGCCGCCAGTCCAGCATCAAACAGTCAGCGCTGAAGATATACACCACCAGCATAATCTCGAGGATTCCCGAATCGGCCACCCGGTTCACTTTCCATACACGGTACCTCCATTCAGCTCAAACCAACGGTACGAGCAGACACCGCTATGAAGCGGAGGTTATGAACACCGTACAAAAGTGGGGGTTAAAGTTTGATTCGTATGGAAACCCACTGGAATTCCTCGAGAGGCTGTTGGAACTTACACGGTGTTATAACATCCCGCCTGACGACATGCTACGAACACTTCCTGAACTATTCCGTGGGAGTGCGTTGGAATGGCTTCGCATCAAAGAAGATAGTTTCACCAAGTGGAATGATTTTCGTGAGACATTCATTCGTCACTTCCTGGCCGCCCGATACCTCCATAAATTGGAGGAAGAGATACTGCGCAAACGGCAAGGCCCACGTGAATGCGCAAAAGAGTTTATCATCGCTGCTCAATACCTGATAAGGCAGCATCCACACTTGACAATAACCGAAAATTTTGATCGAATATTCGACAATATGCGCCCCAAATATCGGTACTATATCCGTCGCCGAGATTTTACCACACTAGATGAGTTATCTACTATGGCTGAAGAGTTCGAGTCTATCAGGAATGATGAAACGAACGCACGTCCGTCAGGTCTAGCCGCTCTTCCCACCCCACAAGTTCCACGAGGGCCGCCGGTAGTCGTACCTTATGATAGGGATACGCATTGCTGGAACTGCAAACAAAGAGGCCACCGCAAAGAAACATGCCGTCGTCCGTTTCGACTGTTTTGTTCATTTTGTGGAGAGGACGGTAGACTGACGAAAGATTGCCATTGCCACCGAAATCCAGTAGCCGTTGTTAACAATATACCTGGAGTCGATCCCCGTTATTTTGTACCGATAAAGATCAATGAAGAAGAATATCAGGCACTTCTCGACACTGGATCATCAAAAACGTTTATTGGCCCAGCATTAAGAGAAAAGTTGATTGCCCTTGGATTGCCGATACGGAAATGCGACCGTCCGGTCCATCTAGCGAATGGCGAACCCGTCATGACCTTCGAGCACTTCACGGTAACGTTCTCGTTAGGTGGCAACGAGTTGACTGGCGAGCTTACCTATTTACCTGCTCTAGAGGAAGATGCGATTTTCGGAATGAATTCAAGGAATCAGGCCAACATTCAAATATATTTGGGAGGCAAACTTATGATAGGTAGCAAAAAGTACCAGAGAAACGAGAACCTTTCTGTCTGTAGAGCCGTGTCCCATTTACCAGAGTATCAACAACAGAGACTAGATGATAGCTATGGAATTACCTAAATTCGACAACATAGTGGGAATTTCAACCGTACCGCCGCACCGAATTCGTTTGAAAAAGGACGAACCCTTCAAACAACTCTATTATCCGCGTAATCCAGCCATGCAAAAGAAAATAGACGACGAAGTCGATGACCTGTTGAAAACTGGTAAGATAATCCCATAGAAAAGCCCGTATAGTTCACCAATCATACTAGTGCGTAAAAAGGAAGGATCATGGAGGGTCTGCATCGATTTTCGCCAGCTGAACGAAGTGTCATTCAGAGATGCATATCCGTTGCCATATATAGTGGCTATTTTGGACAAACTACGTGGAGCAAAGTTTATGTCTACGATCGACCTCAAGCAAGGCTACTGGCAGATTGCGTTAGAACCAAAATGCTTTCCGTATACCCCTTTCACAGTTCCAGGCCGTGGTTTATTTGAATGGAATGTTATGCCTTGCGGCCTACATTCTGCTGGGGCCACGTTTCAGCGTGCAATGGATGCGATTTTTGGCTCAGACATGTTAATTAGCCATGTTTTCGTCTACCGATAATGACAACACACTTGGAGTTAGAAGTGTGTACACATTTTCTCATGAAACTATATCTCGGGCAATCATGGCAATGCATTTGGAGTGTATATTTTTTATGTGGAATGCTTGTGAATGGGCAACACGTATTTTCAATGGATACAAATGAATCGTTTTAGGTTGATATGACGTAGCAAGGGTTAGAATATTATATGAAGACATGGCGCTAGGCACATGCTCTGAGGTTTCAATTATGGAAGCTCGAGAAGGGAAATGATCACTGGTGCGGTCCCTTCACACCACCCTCCTGGGGGAAAAAGATGAAATCTCGTAGCGCGAGGTTTCCTCTTTTTTGTGTCATTGTACAATTTTGGGATCAGTTGATAAAACATTTTCTTTCTTTTCTTGTTGAACAAAATTACTTTGTTTGAGTCTTACAATTTTGTTGAATGGAATTACATTGTTTAAAGATTTCAATTACATGATGATTATTGTTTAAAGTTTAATGATTTCGATTTCATGATGATTATTTTTTTTTTTTTTATATTTGTTAAGTATTTTCAAATCTTCAGTATTTTCAAATCTTACAGTTTTTTATTTAGAACGTTCTTTATTATCTCTACGCTAGAATGTATTAATATATTTTTCTTCTAATTTTTCTTTGATTTTAATCTATTTTGTTTTTACACTTTAATTTCTTGTTCCTTGTTTTTTTGTATTCTTATTTTACTTAAAAATTAAAAGTTATTATTTTCTATTTACATTTTATTTTAGTTTTGCTTATTTTTATTTTACTTTAACTTTCTATGATAATTATTTTAATTTTATTTCTTGTTTATTTTTACGATACTTAATTTTTCTTTAGTCGTGTTTTGTTGGTAATTTTTAGTTAGTCAGCACTGGAAGGAACCAACAAAACGCTATATTCACTTTTGTATCCACTTTCTTATTTTATTTCAAAGTTGGTATTCTTGACTATATGCCAAGCCGAAGTTTCAAATAATTTTATGGATGTGTTTGCAAAGTATGGCTATTTGAATATGCCGAGTTGGTCAACTTGTACCCCACCTTCCACTACAAACAAATAAAAACAGGATAAATAATCATTATTTAGCTTGAATATTACCAAATTAAATCCCAAATTATATAATTTTATTTAAAAATCTGCTTTAACCAATTTTTATTTGTTTTTAAGCGAAAAGTTCAAAATCATCAATCCTTTTTTGGAACTTTCGTAGGTTGAAAGCTTCTTACTTCTTCCGCAACACGCTGCCCTAAAGGAAAACACAATGCTTGCGTTCGCGTGCACAACTATTGTGGTTCGCATACTTTACTGTTGTTGTAATTCCATGTTAAAACACAACTGATCGACCATATAGCTGAGGCGGGGAAATAAATCTGAAAGTATCCTAAAATTTTTAGTATACTCACGAAGCCAAGGGAGGATTGGCAAACAGCTGACTACGAATATGTGTTTGTGTGTCTTTTGACACCTATCCGGTTTAGGTCGTTCGCAAACTCATACGATACAGAAGTATCCAGGTAGCTCTTTTGGTGTGCACCCGAACGTGCGCAATGAACACAACCATTAATAATCTTTTTATATGGAGTCCATGTCTTAAGCTGTCGTAGGTGCCACCAACCTTTAAGCAAAAAATGTATTGACATTATATTTCGCGCCAAATATTTCCAGGCATTCCAAGATTTTATCTTCACTTTTATGTTCACTTTAATTACTGACCAATTTATCGACACTTTTCGTATCCCATACAAAATTTTGCTAAAGTGACTAAACACTTACCAACAAAACACGACTTTTATTACTAAAACTAAACTTTAAATTTCTATGTTATTATATATTTTTTTTTTTTACTACTAAGACTTTTTTTTTTTTTTTTTTAAACTTAACTTAATTTAGACTAATAAAATTTCTATATCTTTATATTAACTATTAATAACTTTTTTCCTTATATGCGCATATATGTACGTACGTGCTAGGGTACGTGCGAGGGCTCTCTCCCTCCTTTTTTTTTTTTAGATTAATCTAATGCGAATAAGCATTGTTTTAGTATGTAAACATAAAATTTCTTTAAACGATTTTTGTGTACTGTAACTTTTTTTCCTTCGTACTTGATATCGCAGTTTACACCATCTTCGGACAAAACTTCGTATGGCCCTATGAAAATAGGATCCAATTTTCTTCTATTTTCATTTCTTAATAGGACCAAGCTTCCTGTTTCGAAACTAATTGGTTTACTCTTAGCTCTTTTATCGTACTCAGTTTTTCTTGTATTTTTCTTTTCTAGCAGCACATCTCTTGTATCTCTATGAGTAATTTGTAGCTTTTCTCTTAGTTCAATTACATAATCTTCATAATTGTACCTGGGGTCCACTTGTTTTGTCAAATTTGAAGGCAATGTACATTGACGTCCAAATACTAGTTCAAATGGGGAATACCCTGTTTCTGCATGTACTGCGGTGTTATATGAAAACACATAGTATGGTAACCATGTACACCAGTCTGTGTAATTTTTGTATTTGCTCTATTTTCAATAGTTTGCACATATCCTTAAAAATTCTGTTGATAAATTCTGTGCCTTGATCAGAGGCTATTATCTTTGGAACTCCATATCTAAGAATAAAGCATTCTACTAGTCCTTTAGCTACTGTGTTAGCTTCTTTGTTCTCGATTGGGATGGCTTCGATGAATTTAGTCAGTTCATCTTGTAACGTAAGTATGTACCTGTATCCATTAACTTATTCATCCAAGGGACCTACTAAATCTAGATAAATTTTATCAAAGCATGATTCAGCAGTTGACGTTATTTCCATAGGCTGTTTTTTTGGGTGTTATATATTTGTTTTTCTGACACACTGGCCAATGTTTTACATAAGTAGCTATGTCATTTTGCATTCCAGTCCAGAAATATTTTTGTTTAATCGTTTTAAGCATGCGGTTTATTCCTGCATGCTCACTTGTTGGTAGTACGTGGTAATCATTGAGCAATATTTTCTTTTTGTGAGGATCGGTAATTTCTATATATTTATTTATGAGGTGCACCTTTATATTACTTTTTTTAAACATATCTCCCAAGATTTTCTGTAACTCATGAATTTTATATTCTCGACGGCCGTCTGTGAGTTTTTTAATTTCTTGTTTTGTAATGTATAATTTATTTATTAATAATAGTCCGCAGATTTTATGCACTTCCCTCGACAACAAATCGCAAAATGATGTCGATAGGGCGGTAGTGCTTTTCTTGGGCTTTCTTAGGAGTATACAATTCATCTCTGGGATGTATGCCAACACTTTGTTTGGTCCCAGGATAATATATATATCTTTTCGATATTCGTCGTCCCCGAAACTGTTACATATTTTTAGCTCAATTATTTTATGCCCATGTTCTGGTGGTTTAAGTAATTCGGTGATAATACGATTATTTTTTTCCGTTTCCGTTTCGGTTTTTTCATTTTCTTGAACCAATTTTTCTGTCTTTGCTTTTGACCTTGTGACTACGCATATTTGGAGTTGTTTAAGGTTGTCTGAATCTAACTTTATTCTTCTCAAGGTATCAGCAGCGCAATTATCTTTTCCGGGTGTGTATTCAACTGAGAAGTTATATTCTTCTAGTAGTAACCTGAATTTGGTCAGCCTACTAGAGGGTTCTTTTAGAGAAAAAAGGTATACTAGGGGTCTATGATCAGTTATTATTTTAAATTTTCTGCCAAAGAGATATGGTCGAAAATGCTTTATTGCCCATACTATAGCTAGTAACTCTTTTTCAATTGTGCTATAATTCTTTTCGGCATTATTTAAAGTTTTGCTAGCATAAGCTATAGGTTTTTCATCGAAATTTGAAAGTACAGCCCCTAAAGCAAAGCCTGAGGCATCTTACGTTTTTTCTATTGAGAGGTATGGCTATTGTAGCAAAGTTTGGTATAAACTTCCGATAATAATTTGCGAAAGCTACGAATCTTCTTACTTCGTCAGCGTTAGTGGGAGTGGGATAATTGTGCATAGCAGCTGATTTTTCAGAATCTGGGTGTATTCCCTGGTGGGAAATGACATGTGCTAGATAAAGAACTTCTTTTCTGAGAAAAGCACATTTACCAGGATGAATCTTTAGATTCACTTCCCTTAGTCGATTAAACACATCGATCAAATTCTTGTTGTGATCGGTAAGGCTTTTGCCAAGAACTATTAGGTCATCAAGGTAGACAAAGCAACGTGAATAAGTCAGTCCAGCCATAGCTATGGACATCATTCTCGAAAATTTGCTGGGAGAAATTTTAAGCCCCATCGGAAGTCGTTTCAGTTGAAAATGGCCGTCTTCCGTTGAAAATGCTGTCATAGGTCTGCTTTTCGGTTCAAGTTCCATTTGATAATAACCTTGGCTTAAATCAATACACGAAAAATACATTGCTCCTCCTACCATATCGTAGATGTCACTTATATTGGTTAACGGGAATTTGTCATCCTCTATCCGTTCATTGACGTTTCGGTAATCTATTACCATGCGGAACTTCTGTAAGCCAGTAATAGGATCCTTCTTCTTTGGTACAATTAGGATCGGAGAGTTCCAAGCAGAGACAGATGGTTCTTTTATATCGGTTTCAATCATTTTATCTATTTCTGTCTTTATGTCTTGTTTTTGTGTATGCGGAAGTCGGTAAAGTTTGGTATATTTGGGTGTAGCTCTTTCTTTTAGTGTAATTTCCGCTTGTCCTACATGACTGTATGTTAGCTTATCACCTTCTAGGTGGAAAATATCGTGATATTTCGTGACTATAGCCTTAATTTGGGCTTTTTCTTCACTATTTAGTGTTTGGAAATTTATTTCACTTAATATGTTTTTAACTCTGGTAGGTGATACTGTAGTTTTCAATTTGTCTGGTGAGACAAGATTATATTCTGAGGCGGGTAGTGATTGTGGTTCCGCCCATTTGAGGTTTACACATGTTTCGCGGGTGTTCAAAATTTTGATTGGAATTTTTCCTTCTTTGGCCTGTGATATGGATCCGGCCATGTACACACCCTTACACAACTCTTGGGGATGAAATATTCTAGGTTCAGTATATTGTGTATCTAACCAGTAGGTTGCTTCGCATCTTGGAGAAACGGTTACTGTGATCAAGCTATGATGTGACAGTATCGGTGTCGATATTTGCCTGTAATTTATTTTCAATTTCAGAAGTAGGCTTTCAAGATCTATTACTGCACCAAATTCGGTTAAAAAGTTTGCTCCAATAATTCCGTCAACGGGTATCGGAAATGAATCAGGTACTACATGAAATTCATATGGAATGTCGTTACGTCCGAAGTGCATCGTGTTAATACATGTGCCTTTCGATTTTAGGTCTCCAGATATACCTATGATAGTGGTGATATTTTTCTTGTTTATTGAAGCGTTCCCCTCGATTACAGAGCTTTTGATTACGCAGATAGATGCACCTGTATCTAGTAAGCATGTTACGGGTTTGTCATAATTGAGTAGTACTTGTACATAAATGCCGTTTTCTATCCTCGCTGTGTATATGGCGTTTGGTAGGGATTCTATAGACTCCCCTCTGATGGGTCGGCTGTCCCCTCGGTGGGTTGTTCGTTTCCCAATGCCCTTAAGTTGGGGTAGTTTATTCGCTGACCGTTTTCCCTGTTATTACGGGGTTGGTTATTGTGTGGTACATTGGTTCTATTGTTAGCTTGAGGTTGATGTCCCTGTTGGTTATAATCCGTTTGGTAACCTTGCCTATAATTGTTATTTTGGCGGTGTTGGTATCCTGAGCGGTTATATGTATTAAATTGACTATTTTGGGAACCTGTTCTATATTGGTTTCGTGAATTATTTTGCATATGTTGGGAACCCATTCTATGATTATTATTTGGATATGTGTTATAATTCTGGGTGCCTTGTTGGTAATTATTATTGACTTGCCTGTTGCTTCTTATTTCCCGAACTCTAGATCCTCTTAATTGGTGTCCCCTGAAATTTTATTGCCGTTGTTCGAAATATTTTAGGGTCGCTGATTGGTTTGACCCTTAATCAATTTCTAGTAGATTCTGGGAAGCGCTTTTTAAAGTTGTGTGTCGAGCGCTGTCTAGTACCAGTTTAAGTCGATCATTCACTCCTCGCTTTAGGAATGCTAGTCCTCTGCGATCGTTAGCAGTGCTCAGGGTAGAATACCAAGTATCGTTTAAAATTTTAATCGGAGTGAAATGGTAAATGGTATGGTATCAAGTACGCGTTTAGATTTTGTTGGTCCGACTTTTGATTTCTGGTCCTAAGAAGAACGAGCACCATTGACGTGGTATATATGGACCGCCAGTCGGTTGAAATTTCCATAGGGCTTTTTAACAGGCGGCTATATACTCATAATTACGTAGAGTTGCCTCTTTCACACCACAGTAGTTCTTAAAAGGTAAGATTCTGTTAGCCTCCAATTCGTTTGGGGTGATTTTCTTGGTTTGACAGACTCGTTAAAATCTGAAAAGGGGTTTAGAGGCTATAGTGGATAGGGCTTTTTAACAGGCGGCTATATTCTCATAATTCCGTAGAGTTGCCTCTTTCACACCACAGTAGTTCAAACTGTGAAACTTATAATCTTGTAAGAGTATTTTTTTAGTTAAGAAATACACCATTCACAATTTTCGCGCACAACATTAAAATTTCCACTCTTGTTTTCAATCAATTTGTCAACAATGATAAAATAAAACTCAGCTGTTCTCCGCGTACTGCTGATTTTTACACTGGTTCTGCGAACGAGAAAGAGATATATTGTTGTTACCACTGATCTCAATATATAACTGGATAGTGGATAAACACCAAAAAGTTGTGCCTATTTGAAGAATTGTTATACAGATAAACAAACCAAAATCGTTTGTTTATCTATATAACAGTATTAGGACAGTTTCTCAACCGCCAAAGTGGTGTGTTGTTTACTTTTGTGGCTGGTGCTCGTGGTTGGTATTAATAAGTTTTTAATTTTGCTTTTATTATCTTTATTAAAACAATAAAGATAATAATTTTGCTTTTTTATTTTTTAAATTCATAGTTTTAATTCTTCAGTTCGAAGAAACATTCCCCAGGATTTAGATTTCACGCGTCTGCCATCGAGTCCTGTGTCTGCCTTTAAGATGCCAAAAGAAATCAATTCTATTTCGAAACCCATTCGTACTCAAAAGAAGGTTGTCGCCCTCACCGAGAATAGAAAAGCACCATCAAAATACAGAAAGAATCAGCAAAAAGCTGCATTTAACGCTTAGAATGACGACGACATAGTAGGTGATGGTAAAGAAGTTTATTAATAAAAAACAACCTGCAAGGCGAGCGAGAAAAATTCGAGACGCTGTAGCTGGGTTGACGAAGAGTTGTAAGTTATTATTCGATTTCCCATTTCATTTATAAATTCGTAACTTCTTTCAGACGAAGGATTTAATAGTTGTTTGGAAGAAATTCTTAAAATATGTCAGTATGAAGACAAACTCAAACTTCACATCCGCAGCAAGCAAATCAAAAACGGAATCTATTCTCGGCGCTTATTATTTTGACTAGAAACATGCGAAAAACCTGCATGTGTCTAGGCGAAATAATTTTGTTTTTTTAGATTGTCTTAATAACGTGGTAATAAACATTTATTATATTTCAATTATTATTTCTTGCTTTACATTCTTGTGAAATTCGAAATTATTGATTTTGAACATCATGATGAGAATATAAGTGAACATTTTTATTTGCATTCAACTACTGATATACAGAAAAAAGAAAACGAAAATGAAAACAATAAAAATGACGATATATTTGCAAATTCATTGGAACAATACATAGAATCGCAATATGCTTTTTGATCGAATTGAAGAGTATATTAGATGTACGTTATGTTTTGTTTCAGTACAACCAGATAATTTATCAAGACACATGCAAGAGGTTCATAATACACCCGAATCTTTAACGTTCGTTGCAATCAAGAAAGAACCTTGTGAAGAGACAGAACAATTAGAACATCCTCCGTTGGAAATTGAACTTAATCAAACCCCAACAGCAAAGTTTGATTCACCACCCGGTCTTCGATGTCCGACGTGCGATAAAGGTAATTAGTCATCTTAATTTTAAGGAAATTATTTAATGTTTTCTCTTTCAGAATTTGTTCACCTTTCGCGGCTTAATGAACACATGGGAACCCACAGTGATGAAAGACCATATATTTGCTTAGTGTGTGGCAAGACCTTCCAAGACGTCATGGTCACCTAACAACTTTAAATGCAAGGAGTGCCCACTAACGTTCTCAAGTAGCTTAAACCTGAATGTTCATTTGCAAGAACACATTAGCGAAGAGCTTCCTGTGCGTCTTCCCGTTGAAACAAGTTTATTAAACGAAGACAATTTACAGCCAGCTCAGAATGATGGGCCTTTATGTTATATGGGTATCCAACAAACAGAAAGCAGTACAACTGATGAGGCCCATCAGTGTACCCTCTGTCTTACAGGTAACACATACATATAACAGGAACTAAATTTCATAATTAATCTTCTAAATAATCTTGACAAAAGTATTTTTATTTCCACGATATTTTTAATGTAAATATAGCTCAACATTATCTCTAGGTAGCTACTTTCAATGACAACAATTTTTTAAAGCATTTTATAAACATCACTTATAAACAGATTGTAAAGAAAATATTTTACTTGAGTAAGGACTTTCAAACATTTCTATAAAGTAAAAAGCTCTTTATCTTGGTATCTATTTGAATTCTTGGTCTATAAATAACAGTATTGAAAAATCTTTTTTGTCTCGAAAACTGCACGTAACGATTTTGATTAAATTTTGCATCTGATACGGTATTAAAAGCATGTCCAAAAAGCGATCCGACGCATTTAAAGTGATACATTTGATTTTTAGGGAATCAAGATGCTTTACTTACTAGAAAGCACTATAGGGTTCAAAATATAAAAAATAACATATTTAATTAAATTTAATTACTTTATTATAACTTTTGAACAAAATTTAAAATCCCAAGACAATATTTCGTTGAATTCGAAATAAAATTTAAGACCATTTGGCTTAAATAATTTCAATTTCAATTTTATTTTTTTTTAATTTAGTAGTATTATTTTTCGCACATTCATTTCGCATTTGAAAATCTTTTTCATACTTATTAGTATTTAAAACAATTTCACATCTCATGGAACACATGAAGGTCAACACCAGTGATCAACCATTTATTTGTTCTCTGCGGCAAGGGTTTCAGTAGTAATGATGACCTCTCCACTCATCTTCTCATAAGGCATAACTATTCCAAGTCTTTCAAATGTGACCAGTGCGCACGAAAATTTATAACTATCTGAGGATTGAAGAAACATCTAGTGATTCATGCTGGTTACTATCAACAGATGCTAAAAGCAATTCGCCGTGAAAAACTAAATACGAAACCTGATAACCAAGAATTATTAAGCTATTCGGAATACGTGCCTCAGTGTCATATCTGTAAAAAAGGTAGGTTTCTCACAATAACAATCAATATTCGATATTTTATTTTGTTTTTATTACAGAATTTACCAACAATTGGGTTCTTAAAGAACACATGAAAATTCACACCAATGAAAGACCATTTATCTGTCCAATTTGTGGACATGCTTTCTCCAAGAAATATAATCTCAAAATTCATATAATGGCACATAAAAAAATAAAACCCTTCAAGTGTGAAAACTTTTCGCTATCGTTTATCACAAATGCCGGACGCAATCACCATATGCGGACACAACACAAAAAAACAAAATTGGATTTATCGAACCCTGAAAATTTGATACTCTAAGTATTAAATGGGAGGACAAAGCTCTAAAGTCATGACTAAGGAACTTCAAAAATGTTTTAAAATCATACATATTTTTTAAAAATATGCTTCCTTTATAACCCATAAGTTTTAATTAGACTAAACTAAGAAACAAAGTTATGTACTGCATTTAAGGTTAAGGTAAAAGTTAGTTTTATAATAGTTCTTCCTTGACTTTAACGACATACATAAACGATTGATTGTATTATATATCTGTGAATTTCGGCATCCAATATAGTTCCTGTTATAATTTTTGCAGGGTACTATATCAAATGTCAATATTTTTATTTTTAAGTAAAGGTCTGGTCTTACTTGTGTTTATTAAAAGTGTTCCTCTATTTTTCTTTTAAAATCCTTTCCCTAAACAAAGTCTGTTTTATTTTGGAAATTGTGTCGTTAATGTTTTTTTTTCTTTGTTTCATCAGTTGAAATACATAATCAGTTGAAATATATAAATTTAAAATACAACTAGTACTTAAGTTTAGTTGTAAAAAAGTTCAAAATATTTTATAAATAAAAAAAACGAGATTTTTTGAAAATAAGTAATTGATAGTTATTTTTTTATAATTTTAATACAAGTCTATATGAATCAGAATATTGGGAAATTCATCAAAGCTCACAGTTTAACTAAGTCTGTTCATTTACTATCCCATCAGACGAAACACCTTGTCTATGAATCTTAATAGCACAACTATGAGTCTTTTATCCTCATACTTCTATGAGAAGTATATATCTATATCCATATAAAATCTACATAAGATACATATATCAAATTGCAATTTTCTTGTCCGGTGGGTGGGTAATACCACAATTGTTTGCAAAAAAAAAAACAACTTCATTCGAATATTAGCAAAATTTATTTTTAAAATATAATTATAATCTAAAAAATAAATCCTTTGATTGTACATAAAGTAATTGTTTTGCTTTTTGGAAGCAAGGAAATATTTGTAAATAATATGAGCAAATTAAACTTAAGAATTTTTTTTGTATAATTGTACCTAATTATGTTCATGATTTGTATTTTATTTCAGAAATAAAAACGATTGGACATGACATTCGATTCTCACGGTCGTCAAACCACAGACAAAACGGATGTGCCTTCCGAATCGGCTTTTTTGGCTGAAAATCCTGATGAAATGTAAACTAATGTTTGATAAATTATATTTCTACCTATATTATCATGATTTATTTTAAACAGGACGCCAAAAAATTAATATCATCATTTCCAGTCATGAAATTACGGTCTTTAAATTCGAAAATTTCTAATCCGAGATGGGTGGTTCCGTTCTTGCCAGAACAAGAACTTGAGCATCTACTTAATGCGGCAATAAATTCAACTTTGGCCGGTAATTATAAATAATGATAAACACCATAGTCATAGTGTATCAATATAAATATCGTAGCTATAAGGCATTTCTTATAATCTCGACAGAGGTCATAACACATTAGTAAGGTATAAACACAATAATGTATTATTTTCGCATATAAGAAAAAAATTACATTCAAAATCAAAAATTTTTTTTTCGCAATGATAATTTGTTAATTATTCAATTTAATAATTGATTTATGTTTTTTTAAATAATTTGTTTGTAATGTTTATAAAAGAAAACATATTTTATTAATTACATTAAGCTGTTATTATATGATTGTTAATAAAAATTTATTTAAACTCAAAATTTTATGCGTTTGTTATTTTTAGAACAATTTTATATTGATGTCTTCTGATAAGCGAAAAGATGTTTCTACATACATAAATCATGGTGAAATTTTATTTTGGTGATAGAAAGAAAAAACTGAAACTGTTGATGGAAACCCAAAACTCATAATGATTTACCCAGTGTAGATATAATATAAACGGACAAAGTGGATTTTGCAAAATTAGGCTCTCATTATGATTAGCGAATCGAACGTTTAAGAAATCCGAGATTTCTTCATATTTGAAAAGCGGCAACGATCAAATAATAAAAAATTGTTTGTTATGATCTGATTGGATAACTTCCTGAAAAATGTTTGAATGTGACTGATGCTGATTTGGTTTGGCCTCCGCTACTATACAAACGATATTTCGTTCATTTAATCTATGGTCCCATACTTTCATTTGTGATCGCTACAATTGAAAATATGTGTACTTTCATTTTTCCCAATAAAGTTTACGACAGAATTTCATCATGTTGCTATTTATTATTTGAAATATGTATATGTATGTATATTGAGTAGCATATCTTTTTTTAAATTAGTATTATGCAATCTATTGCTTTGTGAATTTAATGTTTTATTAAAAAAAGTACAATACAAATTAGTATCTTAAATATCTATGTCGAATGTCATTTTGTCTTTTATAGTAAATCAAATTTAAAAATTGTTTTGACCTGGATATTGCTTTACACAGTTAATACCTTAGAAAAATTTGTTTACGTTTTTTGCGTAATTAATAGGTACTTTCAATAAAAAAATATTTTGGTATGTTATCGTTGGTATTAAAATTGTTTTTGAACACAGATCGTCGTTTTCGCCTTATATTTTACTTGAGTTTTTCCTTTAGCCAATCACTTTCCGAAAAACAATCACGCTCATCAGAACCATCGACACAATCTTCATTATTGTCACAACTATAATCATCCGATAGGCATTTCTCATTTGATTTGCAACGAAACTCTTCGGGGCTACAAAAAAGGCAACCCAATTCGTCTTCTCCTTCGCTGCAATCCTTAATATTATCACATTGCCATTGGTTGGGAATACACGATAAGTCTTCACATTTAAATTCATTGTCATAGCAATCACTTCTTTGCGTTGGATCTTCGCAAATATTATGATCATAGGAGTCTGGATATTTATCACAATCGAAGGTATATGTTAGAATGTCCGAACTAGCAATTAAACTGGAACAGGATTCTAAAATGGCTAAAAAGAACAATATTGATCAATAATTGTTTGTGATGAAATATATTTTCTAATTTACATTTACAAATCCTTTTACATGGCTGAAGAATACCAATTTGTGTGGGACGGCACTCTGGCACATGACTTGAGCAAACAAATTCAATGGCCCTAGCAGAGCATTTGGATGATATAAGTGTTTCTAAAACTTCCAATTCTGCTGAATTCAAAAACAAACTTTTCGCATTTGAAGACGTTAAATTGTACTGAAGAATTCCTCGACACATTGGCAGTGATGTAGATTGGCATTGAATTTCTTCAAATGGTCTGCTGCTTGGAGTAATATATTCTGGGACTTCATGCAGGATTTCTGGAACCGTGGGTTAATTGCTTTTAACCAGATTAATCAGATTTGACCTTTTTTTAAAATCATCAGCGCAGTTGGATCTTTTGCAATTTTGTCGGCAGTTTATAAATAATTGTGTACGATCGCTATTGGAACAGAGGCAACAACCGATGGATATCAAAACTATTGTTGTTAATAAGATGTTTTTAAAGAAAATTATTGTTAATTAAGATTTTTTTCATAATTTCTTTAAAAATAAATTTTGTATGTTTTGGTGCATTTTGTATTTTTCAACATTGAAAAAATATGGACAAAATTTGCAAATATTTTAAGAGCCCTTCACCAAAATACATTTCACTTTTTTAGCAAAAGAAAATATCAAGTGGATACGAAATTCAACAAAATTTATTTTAAAAAGAAATATAAACTAATTTCACTTTGAAAATATAAACAACTTACCTATCCAATTGTTCCTCGAAAGAAATAACGAATGGCGTAATTCGTGGTTGTTTTTTTTTTGGTGGGAAGAGTTGTCAAATAAAATAAACAAATACCTGAATGTCATCTTCAAATGGGCACACAAAAACTGTTATACTTTGTATGGAATACACTATCCAGTTATATATTGAGATCAGTGGTTGTTACCTATAAAGCCCTATACGTGTGGCGCTGAAATGCGAAACGGGTAGTCAAAATTAGAATTAAGTTATCTTTGATCATTAGTCAAAATAAATAGCGGCCTATAATCCAAGAAAACTATGCGTTTTGCCTGGCCTTGGTTACGCACAAAACAAAAACACCACCTAAAGAACTTTGATCAAAGTTAGACATTAGAAATTATGATGTTATGCTCGTGGCCAAGCGAAGTTATAAGAAAATAAAAACAATAAAAAGACTAAAAATAGTCGAATTAGATTTTATTAAGTGGAGTATTTATGAATGAAATTCAATATTAAAGGTTTGTGGCCTTTACTCCAAGCATTGCGTTTCGCCCTAGTTTGATGGTGGGCTCATCAGCCAGATGACATCAAACCCAATCTAGTACGCAATAATTGTCAATGATTACCGACTGCTTTATAAAATTAACAGAGAAAACTCCGTGTGAATTATATTATTCTAAAGAACTTTGATCAAAGTTAGACATTAGAAATTATGATGTAATGCTCGTGGCCAAGCGAAGTTATAAGAAAATAAAAACAATAAAAAGACTAAAAATAGTCGAATTAGATTTTATTAAGTGGAATTGAATTTCATTCATAAATACTCCACTTAATAAAATCTAATTCGACTATTTTTAGTCTTTTTATTGTTTTTATTTTCTTATAAATTCGCTTGGCCACGAGCATAACATCATAATTTCTAATGTCTAACTTTGATCAAAGTTCTTTAGAATAATATAATTCACAGGGGGTTTTCTCTGTAAATTTTATAAAGCAGTCGGTAATCATTGACAATTATTGCGTACTAGATTGGGTTTGATGTCATCTAGCTGATGAGCCCACCATCAAACTAGGGCGAAACGCAATGCTTGGAGTAAAGGCCACAAAACCTTTAATATTGAATTTCATTCATAAATACTCCACTTAATAAAATCTAATTCGACTATTTTTAGTCTTTTTATTGTTTTTATTTTCTTATAACTTCGCTTGGCCAGGAGCATAACATCATAATTTCTAATGTCTAACTTTGATCAAAGTTCTTTAGAATAATATAATTCACAGGGAGTTTTCTCTGTAAATTTTTTAAAGCAGTCGGTAATCATTGACAATTATTGCGTACTAGATTGGGTTTGATGTCATCTAGCTGATGAGCCCACCATCAACCTAGGGCGAAACGCAATGCTTGGAGTAAAGGCCACAAAACCTTTAATATTGAATTTTATTCATAAATACTCCACTTAATAAAATCTAATTCGACTATTTTTAGTATTTTTATTGTTTTTATTTTCTTATAACTTCGCTTGGCCACGAGCATAACATCATAATTTCTAATGTCTAACTTTGATCAAAGTTCTTTAGAATAATATAATTCACAGGGAGTTTTCTCTGTAAATTTTATAAAGCAGTCGGTAATCATTGACAATTATTGCGTACTAGATTGGGTTTGATGTCATCTAGCTGATAAGCCCACCATCAAACTAGGGCAAAACGCAATGCTTGGAGTAAAGGCCACAAAACCTTTAATATTGAATTTCATTCATAAATACTCCACTTAATAAAATCTTATTCGACTATTTTTAGTCTTTTTATTGTTTTTATTTTCTTATAACTTCGCTTGGCCACGAGCATAACATCATAATTTCTAATGTCTAACTTTGATCAAAGTTCCTTAGAATAATATAATTCACAGGGAGTTTTCTCTGTAAATTTTATAAAGCAGTCGGTAATCATTGACAATTATTGCGTACTAGATTGGGTTTGATGTCATCTAGCTGATGAGCCCACCATCAAACTAGGGCGAAACGCAATGCTTGGAGTAAAGGCCACAAAACCTTTAATATTGAATTTCATTTATAAATACTCCACTTAATGAAATCTAATTCGACTATTTTTGGTCTTTTTATTGTTTTTTTTTCTTATAACTTCGCTTGGCCACGAGCATAACATCATAATTTCTAATGTCTAACTTTGATCAAAGTTCTTTAGAATAATATAATTCACAGGGAGTTTTCTCTGTAAATTTTATAAAGCAGTCGGTAATCATTGACAATTATTGCGTACTAGATTGGGTTTGATGTCATCTTCTGATGAGCCCACCATCAAACTAGGGCGAAACGCAATGCTTGGAGTAAAGGCCACAAAACCTTTAGTATTGAATTTCATTCATAAATACTCCACTTAATAAAATCTAATTCGACTATTTTTAGTCTTTTAATTGTTTTTATTTTCTTATAACTTCGCTTGGCCAGGAGCATAACATCATAATTTCTAATGTCTAACTTTGATCAAA
Source organism: Baccha elongata (assembly GCA_951217065.1). Classification (NCBI taxonomy): domain Eukaryota; kingdom Metazoa; phylum Arthropoda; class Insecta; order Diptera; family Syrphidae; genus Baccha; species Baccha elongata. The sequence goes on from CATNUY010000022.1 coordinate 153,678, forward strand.
GTTCTTTAGAATAATATAATTCACAGGGAGTTTTCTCTGTAAATTTTATAAAGCAGTCGGTAATCATTGACAATTATTGAGTACTAGATTGGGTTTGATGTCATCTAGCTGATGAGCCCACCATCAAACTAGGGCGAAACGCAATGCTTGGAGTAAAGGCCACAAAACCTTTAATATTGAATTTCATTCATAAATACTCCACTTAATAAAATCTAATTCGACTATTTTTAGTCTTTTTATTGTTTTTATTTTCTTATAACTTCGCTTGGCCACGAGCATAACATCATAATTTCTAATGTCTAACTTTGATCAAAGTTCTTTAGAATAATATAATTCACAGGGAGTTTTCTCTGTAAATTGTATAAAGCAGTCGGTAATCATTGACAATTATTGCGTACTAGATTGGGTTTGATGTCATCTAGCTGATGAGCCCACCATCAAACTAGGGCGAAACGCAATGCTTGGAGTAAGGGCCACAAAACCTTTAATATTGAATTTCATTCATAAATAATCCACTTAATAAAATTTAATTCGACTATTTTTAGTCTTTTTATTGTTTTTATTTTCTTATAACTTCGCTTGGCCACGAGCATAACATCATAATTTCTAATGTCTAACTTTGATCAAAGTTCTTTAGAATAATATAATTCACAGGGAGTTTTCTCTGTAAATTTTATAAAGCAGTCGGTAATCATTGACAATTATTGCGTACTAGATTGGGTTTGATGTCATCTAGCTGATGAGCCCACCATCAAACTAGGGCGAAACGCAATGCTTGGAGTAAAGGCCACAAAACCTTTAATATTGAATTTCATTCATAAATACTCCACTTAATAAAATCTAATTCGACTATTTTTAGTATTTTTATTGTTTTTATTTTCTTATAACTTCGCTTGGCCACGAGCATAACATCATAATTTCTAATGTCTAACTTTGATCAAAGTTCTTTAGAATAATATAATTCACAGGGAGTTTTCTCTGTAAATTTTATAAAGCAGTCGGTAATCATTGACAATTATTGCGTACTAGATTGGGTTTGATGTTATCTAGCTGATGAGCCCACCATCAAACTAGGGCGAAACGCAATGCTTGGAGTAAAGGCCACAAAACCTTTAATATTGAATTTCATTCATAAATACTCCACTTAATAAAATCTAATTCGACTATTTTTAGTCTTTTTATTGTTTTTATTTTCTTATAACTTCGCTTGGCCACGAGCATAACATCATAATTTCTAATGTCTAACTTTGATCAAAGTTCTTTAGAATAATATAATTCACAGGGAGTTTTCTCCGTAAATTTTATAAAGCAGTCGGTAATCATTGACAATTATTGCATACTAGATTGGGTTTGATGTCATCTAGCTGATGAGCCCACCATCAAACTAGGGCGAAACGCAATGCTTGGAGTAAAGGCCACAAAACCTTTAATATTGAATTTCATTCATAAATACTCCACTTAATAAAATCTAATTCGACTATTTTTAGTCTTTTTATTGTTTTTATTTTCTTATAACTTCGCTTGGCCACGAGCATAACATCATAATTTCTAATGTCTAACTTTGATCAAAGTTCTTTAGAATAATATAATTCACAGGGAGTTTTCTCTGTAAATTTTATAAAGCAGTCGGTAATCATTGACAATTATTGCGTACTAGATTGGGTTTGATGTCATCTAGCTGATGAGCCCACCATCAAACTAGGGCGAAACGCAATGCTTGGAGTAAAGGCCACAAAACCTTTAATATTGAATTTCATTCATAAATACTCCACTTAATAAAATCTAATTCGACTATTTTTAGTCTTTTTATTGTTTTTATTTTCTTATAACTTCGCTTGGCCACGAGCATAACATCATAATTTCTAATGTCTAACTTTGATCAAAGTTCTTTAGAATAATATAATTCACAGGGAGTTTTCTCTGTAAATTTTATAAAGCAGTCGGTAATCATTGACAATTATTGCGTACTAGATTGGGTTTGATGTCATCTAGCTGATGAGCCCACCATCAAACTAGGACGAAACACAATGCTTGGAGTAAAGGCCACAAAACCTTTAATATTGAATTTCATTCATTAATACTCCACTTAATAAAATCTAATTCGACTATTTTAGTCTTTTTATTGTTTTTATTTTCTTATAACTTCGCTTGGCCACGAGCATAACATCATCATTTCTAATGTCTAACTTTGATCAAAGTTCTTTAGAATAATATAATTCACAGGGAGTTTTCTCTGTAAATTTTATAAAGCAGTCGGTAATCATTGACAATTATTGCGTACTAGATTGGGTTTGATGTCATCTAGCTGATGAGCCCACCATCAAACTAGGGCGAAACGCAATGCTTGGAGTAGAGGCCACAAAACCTTTAATATTGAATTTCAAAAACACCACCTCCAGTTGAAAATGATTGCAACCGTGATCTTGCTGGTATAATTCACAATAGCTTTCTGTCAAAAAAGTTATGTTAGCTGAGCTAGCAAAATCTTTAAGTTGCATAATGACAAGGTGCTTTTTGCTGGACATCATTCTGACGGGCTCACAAGCTAGCACCTTTCGAAACTCAATGTTTTCTTGATCTATAGGCCGCTAAACGCTTTTATTTTAAATAATTATTCTAAAAAGTCCACAATAAACTGATGCCAATGGCCAGTTTCTTAAAACACTGTTAAATATTTATTGGCTTCTAAAATCTTAGAATAGCATTTTTCTATTTCACCAACCACTTTCAGTTTTAAAAAAGCCAATAAACTAAAGTCCAATTTTGTTCCAAATAAATTTTAAAGGTGTCTTGAAAATGCAAGACAAAGAAAACGTTGAAATGTTTCGACTGATATGCTCTCCTCTCGCTTGTTCTAATGAAAGTGACCCATGTGTGGTGAATAAAAATCCATGGTTGGCATCAAGTTTCCTCATTTTCAAAAATTCACCTCCTAATGATGGTACACACTATTTTAAGTTGAAGGGCAAATAATTTTATTACTCCGTTAACTAAAATGCTTTTAGTTGTATTTCGGTGAAACTGAGCATAAGTCTATTACTTGGTTGAATATTTGTAATATAAAAATAAAATAAATAAATTTTCAAAATGCGCTACGGGTTGTCAAAACTAGCACTAATTTATGTGTGCTCTTTAGTACAAACTTGTGGCGACCTCATGACAACAACACCAATATTCACTCTCAGATGAAGCCAAGTAATTCTAAAACTGAAAACCAACTGCTTGTTCACCTCAGAAATAATTCATTCCTAATTCGATTCCTTGGCTTGCTATTGTCTAGACAAACTACGCAGAAGATTATTTTTCATCCTAAACTTCAAGTATATTTTTTCTAACTACTATTGTTTTTTTCTAAAATTTTAATTTTAATAAATATATAAAGTAAAATAGTTATTGTGAATTTAAATTGTTTCATTGGCGACAAACCCGCCAAAGTGGTGACCCCGACGTGATTTATCACAATATCTATTTGTTAATCTATCACCAAAACCTTTTTTTTTTCGTCGAAATCTTCCAAAAATGCCGTCTCCTAATGGCGACGGAGCATCTGCTAATGCAGACGGCCATGGATCGGACATTTCATCTGGTGCAGCTGCAGCTGCAGCATCTATCGACATTCCAGAGATTGCTGCCATATAAAATCTTAAAATTCCGCCGTTTCGGAAGATTAACCCAGCCTTGTGGTTTGTGAAAGTGGAAGGGCAATTCAACAACAACCGAGTAATAAGCGATTCCAGTCGTTTCAACGTAATTGTAGCTGCTTTGGATATACTCAATGAAGTGTCGGATGTTCTGTGTTTGCTACAGAAGTATTCGAGGACACTCGAGCCAACACCGCCCTCTATCGACGCCTAATAGAGATCGAGACCACTCTCTCAACCTTGACTGCTCTGGTAAAAAAATTAAAACTGGGCCAAAACAAAAATCGAGCTCAGTCGAGAAGCAGATCGAGCTCCAGAACTAGGAACGACAAGTCAAAAGAAGGACATCCAGATACTTGCATAAAAGATTCGGTGACAAAGCGCGAAATTGCGACACGAACCTTGCAATTACAACTCACAAAAAAACTAGCAAGCCTGTTGTTACCGAAGGCGGGTGACAACAGTTCAAATCTTGACCAAGAATGCCGCCTCTACATCTTTGACAAGAAACGCATACAAAATTTTTACTCGACTCTGGATCCACCATATGCGTCTTGCCTCGCTCTAGAGACCGCAAAAACAACAAAGGAGAAACACCACTTCTCGCAGACAACAACTCTCCAATCAACACATATGGACACAAAACCCTTACGTTGAACCTCGGTCTCCGGAGAGCAATCAAATGGCCATTCATCATTGCAGACGTTAAGACAGCAATAATTGGGGCAGACCTGCTCGCGCACTATGGACTCATAATTGACTTGAAAGGCAAACGAATCATCGACAAGACAACGTCACTAACTGTGCCTGGTCAGGTACATACCACTGAAGTCACCAGATTGCTCTCCATCAATCACTGATCTCAATATATAACTGGATAGCGTATTCCAAACAATGTATAAGAGTTTTTTTTTTTTGAAGCAAATTGAAGATGACAGATGGTGGATTTTATCATAATTTGACGTATACTTCGAGAAAAAAAAAATATTTCAATGTTTACCAAACAATTTAAAAGCAAGGTGGGTTTTTCTATGATAAAAAATACAAAATTAAAAGAATTAAATAATTTACATTTCAAGTACTTTTGAATATCAGATTTTTATATATTGACTATTAATTAATTAATTAATTGTTTTAATTATTACAATTAAAGACATTCTCGTTCTTACATGATTTTTGTACTTATCTTTTTTCAGGGCAAACGCTGTTCCGCTGAAATATCCTTCCACTCAACCTTCATCAAACCAATGAAAGGTTACTCAATTATCTTCAGTGATTCTGGCCTTCAGTTCGAGGATAATGAAATTGAGGGCACTTGGATAATGCCAAATACTGTGGTATATATAGAGATCAGTGCCATCAATAGACCTGAACCCTACATTAGTCTGGTAAACAAATTCATCCTGGCAACAATTTTGGTTCCAAGTCACAGGCACTGATCTCAATATTTAACTGGATAGCGTATTCCATACAATGTATAACAGTTTTTGTGAAGCAAATTGAAGATGACAGATGGTGGATTTTATCATAATTTGACGTCTACTTTGGGAAAAAAAAAACATTTCAATGTTTACAAAACAATTTAAAAGCAAGGGTTGGTGGAAATTTGTTTTATACATTTTGATTCAAAATCAATTGATAAGAAATTCATGAGACGAATTCTTATTCTGTACAAAGTTAGTTTATCGTTTTATTTATTTCTTGTTGTAGCATTGAAGGCGTGAAGTAATTTAGTGCTTATATTTTCATAACGTTATAATTTAAATGCCTTTCTGTCTATATTTGAAAAAAGAGAAACAAATTATTGACACGAAATATGTTTTTTAAAACAGATTTTCTACCAATGCAATGCGACTCATGTGATAAGGTTTTCTGTTCTGCGCACTTCAGTTACATGAAGCACAAATATCCTGGAGCATTCAAGAAAGACTTTCAAGTTCCAATATGTCCACTTTGTGGGGAACCTGTTCCTACACCACGGGGGCATCTCCCGATCAAAGTGTTGGTCAACATATGGACCAGTATTGCAAATCTGACACAAAGAAAATCTTCACCAACCGTTGCTCTTTCAAAAACTGTAAGAAAAACGAACTCATACCTGTTACATGCACTATTTGCAATTACAATTTTTGTCTACGCCATCGCCATACAGCCGACCACGAATGCATTGGCCCTCAAAAAATGCAACGTAAATTAACAGCGTAAGAAAATTTTATCCGACAAAATCTGAATCTTTAACTTTTTTGACACTTAATATAGCAATGCAGCCGAATATAGGAAAAATAATAAGCCAACGACATAGAGCTAATATAGCTCATGGAAGCAGTCAGGCTAAAAATATCCAAGGAAATATGGTAAGTTAGTGCAAACATTCTTATGAAACTTTCTAAGTAAAACATTTATAAACATTTATTTTTTAAATAGAACACAGCACATTGACCTGGTGTCAATGCTCGCGGTGGTTTGTCTAATTGCACCAGCAGGCCTGTCTTATCATCTGTGTTTTCTATTGTACAATCGACTAAAGGTTTAGTATGTTGAAACCGAAATTGACATCTTAGTTGGTTGCAGTCTTTTAGTGGATTAGCTGATATCCATGATGCTTCTTTTGTGTAGATAAAATCCGAATACAGGGCAGGGTTATCGGTACCAGATGCAACAAGTATTGAATTTGTTATTTCATCCTTTCCAGCGACAAAATATGGTTTGAGCAACGAATGCAATCGATGAATGCCCTCATGGTCTCCTACCACTTTTCCTGTGTCAATATCAACAAAGTTTCCAGGTTTAGAATGAATGTACTGTAGAATACAAATAATTACAAAAATTATTTTTTCTTCTTTTTTAAAACAAAAAATTAACTGATAAATTTATTTAATCACTTAAAAAAAAAAGACGCAAGTTATTCTACCGGAGAGTTTCCAAAAAATGCAAATGGAAAATACTTAAAGAAATCTATGCCTAGATTGATTCCACGAGCAGTAAATTGTTGCTGGCGCGTATATTAGTGTTGAATCTGAGGAAGTGAAAATGGGATGATACATTATGCTGCCGTTGAGAAAACTGTGTAAAATGGGCAGAACTATTACATCGCAAAATGACATTAGAGCAAAGGTAAAATACTTACCGTCTTATAAGGCGAATAAAAATAAACCTTGTTAAGTACTTTTGAAAATTCGCTTGGTTGGCTTGGGAGGAGGATTATTTACATCCCTTCTTTTTTGTCTCCTTTAACAGATATATAGCGATTTTGGCTTGGTCAAAACGCTGAAAATACGGTGACTTGGACACGGCGAAAGTATGGACAGCAGCGCACCTACTCAACATGTTTTCGAAACTACTCTTGATGGTGTATGCATCAAAGAAAGACAACAGGTAATGTGACGTGCAGAAGTGAAGGTCGACCTCAACATACCTCCATTCATCTCCATCTTGAACTGTGAACCCTTTATGGGTCCACAACTAAATTGGTTACAATACGAGCAGAATACGCATCAATTAATGAATAATTGTTGGGGTTTAATGTACTGTGGCTAGACATCTATTGTGCCTCATTTTACAGGGTTGCATAATTATGCTTACTCTACAGCTCTTCCTACAATAAAATTTCTTGAAAAAATGATTTTCTTTTGAGAATTTGTAAATGGTTCTTTTCTATCTGATAATATTCTGGTGGTTTTTGTCTAAGTGCACCACATTTACTTAATAGATAATATGAGCTTTCCTTCTGTTCGTGGCAGAACCTTCATGTGGTACTGCTGGATACACGAAGAAGGTTTAGTTTCGATAGATTAATCAAGGAACAACGATGCATAAAAAGTCTCGGCATACTTTCTATGTGAATGCTCAAACCTTGGCCAATATTTCTTCGATGAAATTTACAATATTATAAAAAAGACACTTCTCTGTACTCCGAGTGATGCGAGGAACATACTCATTGCCTTAAGATGCTGTAAAATTTATAAAATGAGACTTAGAAGGTATTTATAGTAATGCTACCTCTTGTATGAATCCTTGGAAGTTTCTCTTTCCAATAAAACATATTCCTGTGCTTTCTTTTTTCGAAGCAACTCTCTGAAGTCCAATATTTCTCGCCATTTCTTTGACTTTAGTTTTGTTAAATTCTCCAATAGGAAACATTGTTTTTCGGAGAGCTTCCTGTTTTATGCCAGATAAAAAAAAATTTTGATCTTTGAAAGAATCTTTTGCCTGAATAAGATGAACGTCTACAGATATTAATAAAATTATTTGCTTGCTTAATTAAAATAATAATAAGTACTAACCTTCATTTTGTTGGTATTTTTGCAAATAAGGTCCAAAAGATGTTCTTGCATAATGACCCATTGCAATAGCATCAAAATCTAGTTTTTCCAAGGCATATTTATAGAAATGATAAAATTTTATGTGTCTGTTGCATAGTATATCAGGATTAGGAGTCAGTCCATTTTGATAATCTTCAAGAAAGATCCTAAAAAATTAAATTAATTTTATTTCAAAATGTATTTATTAAAAGATATAGTGAAATCTTACGTAAATACATTATTCCAGTACTCTTTAACGAAATTCACTTCAATCAAGTCGATTCAAATTTTATTGCAAACATATTGTGCATCGGCAAATTATTTTTCTCCAGAACACCTACCAGTCTCGTCTATTTCATCCCAATTTCGCATAAATACTCCCGCTACTGAGAATCCTGAAAATGAATTCTAGGGTACTTATAGTTAAAAATAATCTTATTTACGAATATCTAGGCTTTCCGTTATATGTAAACAAGTCGAATATATAAAAGTTTGTTGCATATGTTCTTATTTTATTACATTTCAACCGATTTTTTGGCCTCGACGTCCGACCGGATTCCAATGCATTGTGGTATAAACACGCAACAAATCGACAATATCAGCAACTGTTTATAGTTTTTTTTATTTAATTTTTAGTGCATATCGCGATAGCTCATGGTCATGATTCATGAAGAACAAAGGCAATGAATAATATTCTGAACCAAACATTTTGTGTTCTTACTCTAGAGCAGAAGTCCTTCTTAACTTATATCATAAGATTATTTAAATTTGCCTTTAAGATGTAGAGTTAACCAATATTATACAATGAATAGGTCTTAGAGAAACACTTTGGTCGAGTTCGGATGGGATCAGACTTTATTTTTACTCGGAGCCTACAATGAAAAATATAGTTCCCTTTTCCAACAGCTAGGTACCTTACTTATCGTAGATTTAATGGTGATATTGCACCAGGACCAACTTTCACATTTATATTCTAAAATTTCTTTGGCCGAACCCACCCACGGAAGCAACAAGCAACAGATTAAAATGTAAAAATTATACCTTTTTCTTTTAATAAGAAAGCACTGACAGCACTATCAACTCCACCAGATACTCCAATTATTACTTTTTGAAACATTTTTTTCCACTATTAATTCAAAGTTAATAAATTAATAATAAAGTTTATTCAAAAAACACTTGCTTTGCGTTTCAACGAAAAAATGTATTCAATCATTTCAATTCTCAGTATACTGCAAATTTCAGCTAATGTTTCTAAATGATTTATATGAATAATCAACGGCAGCATTGTATTTGTATCAAAAAGAATTGTACTTTCTACTTTCAGGAATGTAGGTTTTTGTTAAATTTTGAGTATTTATTCCAACTTGTTTTCTTGGGCCCACTGATCTCTCTATATTAAACAATAAATTCTTAAATTAATTAATAACTTTTTTTTTGCGCAAAATTACTTTTTATTTTGAAAATTACCACACATTTTAAATTGCACGATTTGCGTTAATTTTTACTTTATTTAAAAATATTCTTCGATCTCAAACACAAAACAAAACGCCATTTTCAGTATTTTGTCATTTGTTAAACTGTTATAGTGGTATACTGTTATACAAAATTGGGGACTTTTTCATAATATAACACATCTTCAAATTGCTTCATCTTTTTTATATGCATCCGCTATCCAGTATATATAGAGATCAGTGGTCACAGGTCATCAACTTGTAATCCTCCGTCTCCTCCCGTAGAAAAAAAAATTTACACACGCTTTTCTATACATGAATACGTGTGAACAGCAAAATGCAAAATTGTAAGAATAATGGCCTAGCCAAATTTGACAGTCCCATTTAAAATGCACGGGCACGCATACAGAGTTAAATCTCTGCAGTTTTGAAAGTTTTTAGGCAAAAGTGGGTGGAGCCTCCTGAGTTGATGTTCTATTTATTTATTATTCTATGTTCCAAGTCGAAGTCCAACACAATGCAACACTGCATAATCAGAAGGCTCTTACTGGCACTGAGTGCTGAATGGTGCAGCCACTATAAATACGAGTGCAACATGCGGCAAGAAGTTAGTTTGAATTTGAAATTAGTCGCGTACAAGTCGGTAATATGAAAGTGATAAAGTTTGAATTTAAAATTAAGAAAGAAGAAGGAAATAAAGAGTGTTTTGAAATATTAAGTGGAATTAAAAGTGAAAAGACGTAAAGTGAGTTGTATTAAAACGGAAATAAGTTTTATTTAATAAAACGAACCTAGATAAAACATAATGTTAGGTTTTAACTAGGTTCGTTTTACTAAATAAAAATTATTTCCGTTTTAATACAACTCACTTTACGTCTTTCACTTTTAATTCCACTTAATATTTCAAAACAGTCTTTATTTCCTTTTTACTTTCTTTATTTTTAAATTCAAACTTTATCACTTTCAATTTAACGACTTGTACACGACTGATTTCAAATTCAAACTGATCTCTTGCACCATTCAGCACTCCGCTTTAGAATCTTAGAGTACAGTGCCAGTCAGAGCATTCTGGAACTTTTTAGTCTATGCTCTTTCGTTAAAAAATGGGGTTTTCTTAACTTCGTTGTGGCTGTAACTTTAAATTGGAATCACAATGGTGAGTTTACGCATCGTAAAACAAAAAAATAGAACGGAGAACATCTTATAGAACACGTTACATTGCCCTCCTCCTAAGATTGTTGGCCCCAAACAATTTCTTCACCATCATCTACACTATAGCAGTATAGCCGGTCAATGTGAACAACTTTTGGCTTGCCTCTTAGACCTCGCTGAATTCGGTAAACCCCATCATTGATCCTTGTAACAACACGGTAAGGTCCTTCCCAGTTTTGTTGAAGTTTTGATTCCTCTTCATTTCGTTTTTCGCCCGTTGGATATCCGAATTTAATTTCGCTAGGCAACCGGATATTTGTACCGAATACAATTTCTGATGGAGTGTGACCAGTTGTGCTGTGCATTTCGGTATGCCATTAAAAATAGAGGAATGTGTTGGTCCCAGTCTCGTTGGAAGTCACCTACTACATTGGAAAGGTGTTTTTTGAGAGTCCTGTTGAAACGTTCAACCATTCCGTCAGACTGCGGATGCAGCTATATAGGAACACCGAACCTGCCGACCCAATTGTACACAATCTGATCCTCACCTGTCTTTGCTTCTTGGTTTGGAATGGCAAACGCCTCAAGCCACTTGCTGAAGTAATCCATGACAACAAGAATGAATTGGTTTCCACTGTAATGTTGTGCTTTATTTATTTTTTTTTTATTGAGACGCACGGATCTCAATTGGGGTCTTACCTTTCTAAGTGTTCTTTTTAAAAATAAAAACAAGTAAACGTATTTGAGCTTTTTATATTTAAATAAACAATTTTACACAAGTTGATAACATTTATATTTTTCAATTAAGACTTGAATGATTTTGTAATAATATAGAAGAATTAGAAATAACAAGTATTTGTGTTGTTGACCGCCCGATACTGACTGACCGATACTACCGACTCGAAAAAGAAAAAGGAAATTATGCTACATCAGCAAAATTGTGCCAGTGTGTAGATAATTGGGATCAATGCACGTTTAATGGATTTGGTAAAGGGAGTGCATTGATTGGAAAAATGAAAATGATGATTTGGGAATTTGGGTTTTATTTCAATGGGCAATGAAATTGAAGAAGTTTAATTTAAATGGAGCGATCGTTGATCGCTAGGTTGGTGACTTTGGAGTTGAATGGAATTTGTATAGGTAATTAAAAGGAAATGATGATGTGGGAATATTAAATGGTTTTGGGTTGAATGAAAGGAAATTAGGTAATAGGGTAATGGACGCAGGAGGTTGTAGAGTGCGTACTTTACAACACCTCCCCCCTTAAGAACGAAACTTGTACCTTGGAGTGGTGTGAGTTTCGGCTTTAGAAGATGGAATTGGAAGTGAACGAGAAAGGTTAGATGGAGCTAAACGAGGTGTAGGTGTTGGTAATGGTTCTGGAATTTGTTCAATGGTTTGGACTGGATTCGAGATTTTTATTTCTTCTAATGGCATGGAATTCGATATTTGAGTATTAACGGAAGTTTTTTTTATACTTCGCATATTTCGCATGAATAGTATAATTATGAGCATAAGTAAGGCGGAAAACATTGTAAGAAGGAACACGACTATCATATTATTACTTCCGTGATCGACTTTTGGATATATGATCTGGGAATTTTCTATATTTTCTATATCTTTACTGATGGAGCTAAGTTCATCAATTTGATTATGTATATTAAAAGATTTTGTCACGTAGCTGGGAATTTTCTCAAATTGTGGTAGTGTTATGTTAAACGAAAGGTTAGGATTTGATGAAATAAAATTGAGATTAGTTATTGTTTCGAAATTTGTTTTGGAGTTTAAAGATTGGTATCTTGTATTTGCTATACAGTTCGGTTGGATCTTAAGAATACCAATTGCATTTAATTTGATTTGAGAGTTAAGGTTTTGGCATTTAATCATAAGGTTTTCTGGGTTTGGGGAAACGAAAATCCAAGAGTTGGAGTCTGCTAGCTGAAGGAAAATTGGATGATGTATTTGCATTACTTGAGTATTGCAATTACTGATTTCACTTGGCAGAATAGAAAGTAAATTCAGTTCGCAGGCATTGCTTGAAGATGTGAATAGGATTGGCGCGTTTCTCTCGCAAAGATAGTTATTTTTTGTAGTTGTTTGACATCTGTCTAAGTCATGTTTATCAAAGAGGAAATACGATTGTTTTTCTGAGTCTACGATAAGAAAAGGTTTTTCGGGGATTATAATTGCATAAGTTTTGTTTTTGATGAGATTTGGTATGCTAGTCATTTTATAAACGTTATAGTTTTTTGAAGAAGTAAGAGGAATTCTTAATACGAAATTAATTTGGTTGTCAATATAGTAAACATGAGTTTCTAAGAGATTAAAGAGTGTGTCTATATATTGCTCTTGTAAAGGAAGTGGTAAGCGATTTTCTTCTGGAAGAAGTAATTGTATCTTTTTAATTTCTTCGGTGAGTTTAGAAGGATCAATAAGGTATGGATGAAGTTTTCCATGGGCTGCGGAGTAAATAGCGTCAAGGAGGTGATCTTTGGTTGAATAATAATATTCTGATAAGGAGTTGAACATCGTAAAAAGTTCGTTTAGTTGAAGAAAGGATTTATTTATTATGTTGTTACTATTTGAGTTTTTGCTTACTTGATTAATAATTTTACTGGTTTCTTCAATTTTTTCTTCTATCTTAATAATTTGGTCGTTTGTAAGGTTTAATTGATGGATGATATTTTTCGATATTGAAATTTGTTTTCCATGTAATTGGGATTCGTAATATTGTTGTTGTTTAAGTTTGTTTATATGATGAGTAAAGGTTTTTGCGTCTTCGTCATCGAGGGTACCAAATAGTTGCTTGGATATAGAACCAATAGCATTTATTAATCCTCTCTTTTGCAGTCTAGGTTTTATAGTGGTTCCTAAGTATTTATTTATAATTTGGTCTTGTGATTTTATTCGATCAAGTACCATAGTAGAAAGGGTAGGAAGAGATTCGCATTGGGATAGGTTTTCGTGAGAAGAAAGAAGTTGTTTGCATGAAGATAGAATTTTGTCATAGGTCAGTAAAATAGAATTATATTGTAATTTAAGTTCGGTAAGGTTAGTATAAATGACTAAGTTCCATTGATTAGAAAAAAGCTTAAGATTACCAACGTATTCGTAGTACAGCCCTGTTTTGTTTTGCAAGTCGATGATTTCATATAGTTGCTCGTTGTTATGTATATTCGTTTGGCAGCTCAAGATTAGGTTGTAGATGAGAGTCACAATTAAAAGTTTCTCCATTTCTGGAAAGGAATATTGAGATTGAGGTAAATTAGTTAGGTTGAATATATTTTTAGTCTGTTGTTATGAACTTTTGTTATTTTGTTCTTTATTTTAATATTTGAGTTTACTCCTGACGTAGATATGATTTCGTATGGTCCTGACCAAAGGGGAAGTAATTTTTTATTTGTATTTTTGGGATTGCTTTCATTTTTGAGTAAAACTAGGTTTCCTATTTGAAAATCAACAGGGTTTTGTTTCTTATCGTATTGTAGTTTTGAGGATTCCTTACTCTTGAGCAGTTTTTCTCTTGCTATCTTATGGCAGTGTTGAAGTCTTGATTTAAGTTCATTGGCATAAAGGTCGTAATTGTAACAAATTTCAGGATTTCTTGTTACGCTAGAAGGAAGTTCAACCTGTCTACCATACATGAGTTCGAACGGAGTAAATGACGTTGAAGTATTCGGGGTCGTGTTATGGACGAAAACGGCATATTTTATCCAGCTATCCCAATCATCTTGAGATTTGTTGATAAAACAACGAAGATACTCAACGAAGTTTCTGTGACTTCTTTCGCAAGAACCATTTGATTGTGGTCGGTATGCAGTAGTTTGGAGTTTATTAATTTTAAGAAGCTTACATACATTTTTGAATATTTCACTAAGGAAGTTTTGGCCTTGATCTGACAACACGTATTTGGGTGTGCCATATCGAAATATTATTTCCTTGACGAACGCCTCGGCGATTGTGTTCGCCTCTTGGTTGGGTATTGGTATAGCATCGGTGTATTTCGTCAGGTCGTCAATGAATGTTAGGAGGTATCTGTTTTTATTGTTGGTCATAGGATATGGACCAACGATATCGATGGAAATTTTTTCGAATGGTTCCTTAGCGGTTGAAGTTATGACCATTGGTTCCATCGTGTACTTTGTTACCTTGTTTTTCTGACACAATTCGCAGTTTTTTATGTAGTTTTTTATATCTCGGAACATATTCTTCCATTTGTGATATAATTGAATCCGTTTGAAGGTTCTGTTGACACCACAGTGTCCACCTATAGGATTTGAGTGGAATTCCTTGAGAATGGTTTTTATATCGTTCTCTGATAGGTCTTGTTTTGCTGAAGGAAAAGTCGAAAAGTTAGTAGTTTTGGCTAAAGACGTTGAGCAAGAATTAGAGTTTGTTTTTGAAGATGTTGAAGGATTCGAAGATGAAGAATTAGAATTTATCGATAAAGGAAAGGCTTCTGGATCAATATTTGAAGATGTGGGACAAGAATTAGTAGCGTTTGAACAAGAATTGGTATTTAATGATTTGGAACTGGAATTGGAATAAGACGATGTTGGAGACGAAATTGTATTTATAGAATTTGTACAAGAATTAGAAATTGGTTTTGAACAAGAATTAGAAGTTGAAGATTTAGAAGACGAATTTGAATTTATTGATGATGGACAAGAATTAGTAATTGGCGATGAAGACAAATTTGTATCTGTTGGTGATGATGAACAAGAATTAGAAACTGACGATGTAGAAAAAGAATTGGTACTTGCAGACGATATAGGAGATGATGAAGATGACGAATTTTGAGAAGAAGTAGAAGAAGATTTTGTACCAGATCGAAGAGTCATTTTCGCAATTCTGCTAAGACAGTCAGCGTTTGTATTTTGATCACCTTTTTTTTGAATGATTTCATATTCAAACTCTTCGAGCTGTAGACGATATCTCATCATTCTGGAATTTATATCTTTACAGTTGTGAATATAAACTAGAGGTTTATGATCAGTGTATAGTTGAAATTTTCTACCATACAGATAAGGTCTGAAATGTTTGACTGACCAAACAATAGCTAAAAGTTCCTTATCAGTAGTAGAATAATTTTTTTCGCTTTTATTAAGA
Source organism: Baccha elongata (assembly GCA_951217065.1). Lineage (NCBI taxonomy): Eukaryota > Metazoa > Arthropoda > Insecta > Diptera > Syrphidae > Baccha > Baccha elongata. Next base: position 169,332 of record CATNUY010000022.1, read on the forward strand.
GTTCGTGATGCATAAGATATAGGAAGGTCATTACCAATTTCACCTTGCGAAAGGACACTACCAATAGCTACATCGCTAGCATCCGTTGTTAAGATAAAGTTTTTGGTGAAATCAGGATATTGAAGAAGGGGCGGATTAATTAGTCTTTCTTTTAATCCATGAAAGGAATTTGAACAAAGAGGAGTCCAGTCAAAACGAACATCCTTGCGTAAAAGATTAGTAAGGGGTTTGGAAATTTTTGCAAAATCTTTTATGAAACGGCGATAATATCCAGCGAGTCCCAAAAAGCTTTTTATTTCTTTGGGATTTTTGGGTTGAGTGAAATTCTTCACGCATTCGATTTTTTGCGGATCAGGTTTGATACCTGATTCATTTATCACGTGTCCTAGGTAAGTGAGTTCCGTTCGCAAAAACTGGCATTTTTCGGGTTGCAATTTAAGATTATGTATTTTGAGACGTTCAAAGATTTCTTTTAATTTCAAATTGTGTTCATCTAAGGTTTTACCATAGACCACGATGTCATCCATGTAAACGAAAGTTTTTATACCTTGAAGACCAGTCAATACATTATTCATTAACCGTTGGAAGGTGGCTGGGGCACCTTTTAATCCATAAGGCATTCTAATGAATTCGTAATGACCAAAAGGTGAAGAGAAAACGGTCTTCTCTCTATCTTCTGGTCTAACTTGGATTTGATGGAATCCACTGGCGAGATCTAAAGTAGAAAAAAATTTTTAACTTCCCAACTGATCTAGAATATCAGTTATGTTGGGTAATGGAAATGCATCACCGACAGTTTTGTCGTTGAGTTTGCGAAAATCGACGACGATTCTCCATTTCTTATTACCATCTTTATCAGGTTTCTTAGGGACAACGATAAGAGGAAAATTCCATGGACTATTCGATGGCTGGATTATATTATCGTCCATCATCTCGTGGATTTGTTTGTCAACTTCTAATCGTTGTGCTTCCGGCAACCTGTAGGGTTTGATATAGGTAGGTGTTGCATCCGGGGTAAGGATTGGGTGTTGTACAGAAGAGGTATGAGTTAACTTATCCCCTTTTAGATAGAAGAGTTCGCTATACAAGATACACAGATTTAGTATCGATTCTTTTTCATTCTTCGACATGTGATCTGTCACGACTGACTCTTTTATAGCTTGGATTCTATCATATGATTCGGGATAATTTTGAATTCGTAAAATGTTATAGTTGGAGACCTCATCGAATATAAGGTCTTCAGTATTAAATTCAATAGGAGATTCAGAAGAATTAACGACGGATATGTAGGAGATAGAACTATTGGCAGGAGTAATGCTGTTGGCAATATATAATCCATTAGAAAATTGTTGGGAGAGGCATATACTGTCCACATTAACATCTTTAAGAACAGGGACTACGGTTTCGGATCTAGGTGGGATAGTGACTAAATTTGAAGGGATTAAATCATATTCAATAATGAAATTTTTAAAAGAGAATGTAAGCATTTTAGTCCCATAGTCGATCTGAGCTTTATGATCATCGAGAAAATTGTTACCTATGATTCCTTCAGTGCTTATAGGAAAGTTTTTATCTACAACGTGAAAGGGATAAGAAATAGTAATATTTTTGGGTAGGTTTATGCGTAAGTATATAACACCCTTAGTACGAATCACGGAATCTGTAATTCCAGATAATGAGTGAATAATGTTTGAGTCGATGGTTAGTTCTGGTTTTAATTTGTCTATTTTAATCAGACAAATTTCACTACCACCATCGATGAGAAATTTCGAAGGTTGAAGATTTAGCAAGGTTTCGGATGAAATTTTTATTGAGTCTACTCTACTTATTTTATTATTTAAGTTTATTTGAAAGATGTGGCGAGATGAGATTAAGTTTGAGTCCGAAGCCTGCCACTGGTTCCGGCCTCTGAAAGGTTTTCCGTGTGTTTATTTGTTGAGGCAGAGGCAATTGGATTAGTATTGTTTTGTTTTCTATTGTTGTTATACTCTCTTTTTCTGCATTCGTTTATATGATGTCCTAGATTCTTACAATAACTACAAGTAATTGTAACCTTTTTAACCTCACTCTTGAAGGAAGGAAGTTGTTCCTTGTTTTTCTTTGAGTAGCATTGTTCGATGCTATGTCCGGTTTTCTTGCAATAATTACATGAAATTAAATTTCTAGATTTAGAATGAAACGAGGTAGTAGGAGTTTGGGACAAATAACTGAATTCATTTTTCTCTTCTAGTACAGCAGTCTCTATAGCTTCAGTGAGAGATGTAAATCGCGAGGCTTTTATTATTAGTCCTATCTTGGGATTAAGACCCCTTTCAAAAGCCTTTAGAGCAGTTTTGCGGTTAAGGCTCAAAATTGTCTGCGAATGCTCTGAGCCTTCGCTAGCAACGCAAGCATCCTTCAGATTTGCTAGCGTTTGTTCCAATCTATTGGAATAAGAACGCACCGTCTCGTTTGTTCTTTGTTTAGTATGAATAAGCTCTAATTGGAGTTGGGACAAGGATTTGGTTTCTAAAAATTGTTGAATTAATTTTTCTCTAAGGGATTCCCAAGTGGAAAATTCCGTATATTTTACTAAATTGTACGCCGGGCCAATTAGTTTCGTTTTTATTATAAGGAGTAGGATTGAGGTTTCGGATGCGGGGATGTCTTCTGCTATTAGATTACACGCATTTAAAAATTTATGTAGATGTGCCCTGTTCCCATTAAATTCGGGAATCAATTTAAGAGCAAAAGATCTATCTAATTTTGGAGCCATTTTGGATTCAGTTTCTACAATGAAATTGTCAGAGGAAGAGGAACCCTCGGTAGTACCAGTTTCAGAATCTTCTGAGTCGGATGTTTCGACACTCTTATTTTCGGACATAAACTGATAATATTACAAAAACAATATTGGACATTAATTGATAATATAAAAAAAATTTACAAAATATTTTAATTCAAGCTCAAAAAAAATTAGCTAATAGAAGGTAATGATAAATATGATAATAATAATAATAGTAAAAGTAGGTAATAATATTTGGTAAAAATCAATATGTATCTAATATATTTTATTTTTAAATTCTTGCCTCTTTTTATTTTATGAATTAAATAATTAAAGTTGAGATGATGGTTGGCTAAAGATGAATATGTTGGAGATGTAGTAGATTAAAGATGAGAGATGTTAAAGATGTTGTAGATTAGAGATGACTTGATTGTCTTTTGTTTTCGTTGCAACCCCTTGGGTTGGTTAATTGTCTTTTTTTTTTTTTAAGTATTTTGAGACCTTTTACTTTTAATATGTTTGTTATAAATTGTTTCACATTTCATTAGCACTCTGTTTTTTTTTTTTTTTTAACTTGTTTGTAGTTTTCTTATTTTTATCGAGAAAACAAACTGTAGGTATCACTTGTTGTAAAATTTTTTTGTACTCTATTGTGTTGTTTTTGTTTTGTTTTAATGTTCACTGTTTGAAAGGCACTTTACACTTTTCAGGCAAACCCCACATCTGACACCAATTTTTATGTTGTGCTTTATTTATTTTTTTTTTATTGAGACGCACGGATCTCAATTGGGGTCTTACCTTTCTAAGTGTTCTTTTTAAAAATAAAAACAAGTAAACGTATTTGAGCTTTTTATATTTAAATAAACAATTTTACACAAGTTGATAACATTTATATTTTTCAATTAAGACTTGAATGATTTTGTAATAATATAGAAGAATTAGAAATAACAAGTATTTGTGTTGTTGACCGCCCGATACTGACTGACCGATACTACCGACTCGAAAAAGAAAAAGGAAATTATGCTACATCAGCAAAATTGTGCCAGTGTGTAGATAATTGGGATCAATGCACGTTTAATGGATTTGGTAAAGGGAGTGCATTGATTGGAAAAATGAAAATGATGATTTGGGAATTTGGGTTTTATTTCAATGGGCAATGAAATTGAAGAAGTTTAATTTAAATGGAGCGATCGTTGATCGCTAGTTTGGTGACTTTGGAGTTGAATGGAATTTGTATAGGTAATTAAAAGGAAATGATGATGTGGGAATATTAAATGGTTTTGGGTTGAATGAAAGGAAATTAGGTAATAGGGTAATGGACGCAGGAGGTTGTAGAGTGCGTACTTTACAACAGTAAGACTCAGGAAATGGGCTTGCAATATTGTAACGAAGCGTTACAATTTCCTGCAACTTCGTACCTACCAGCCGCCCATCGAAAATCCTCTTTCTTTTGGAATACCTACCTACCAACAACATGACACTAGGATACCTACCAGCTAAGTGAGCCAAGGAAATGGAAGCTACCCTTTAAATGAATACCTAAATATTCAGTATTTATTTTATGCTGTCCATATCGCCCAACAACAATGTATACCCAGCAGCAGGAACAACTAAATACACAAGATACCTTCCAACAACAACATACACCAAACGAAAATAAAAGCAGCAACCAAGCAGTCAGCTATACCACCCACCACCCATCGCGTAGGCACACAGCGACTATGCATTCTCTAGCACACATCAGTGACAAACATGAGTGATTACGTCATCCCATATATTTATTTATATTAAGTATATTTTTTTTATTGTTATTTTTATTCGTCATCTTTCACTTCGCACCGTCTTACTTCAGAAAAGTTGACGAATAGAAGAGAAAAATGCACTTGAATTATGAAGAAAGTCTGATACACAGAGGTTAACGTGTGGCTTGAGATAGCAACATATAAAAACCTTGTACACACTTTAACCTAAGTAAGCTTACTAGGAGCCGAAGTGGTTATAGGTAACGCAGAGATGCACATAGTACGATACTTAGTACTCGTACATAGTACTCACTACGTTCGCTTGTTGGTATTAAAAGTTAGGAATACTGGGATTCACTCCTTCAGAGTGCACCTCAGTACCCCGGTGAAGGTTGTCCGTTTGAAACTTACCTCGGCTTACCATCGCCGTAAGTACTGAATAGTAGTGGCCGCGATTTGATGAACCCATATCCACTCCTTTAGAGTGTATCTCGGTTCGGGTTTGCTTTGTAACCCACCGTACTTAATTTTGGGAGTAGCTTTGCCGCAAGTACGTCCGTAACTTCATTATTGTAGGCTGATTTTCCCACGACACTTTTAGTCGCGAGGCATTATTGTAGACTATTTTCCCACGACACTTCTTGTTGCGAGGCATTATATAAGGCTGATTTTCCCACGACACTTTTAGTCGCGAGGCATTATTGTAGACTATTTTCCCACGACACTTCTTGTCGCGAGGCATTATATAAGTCTGATTTTCCCACGACATTTTTAGTCGCGAGGCATTATTGTAGACGATTTTCCCACGACACTTCTTGTCGCGAGGCATTATTTAAGGCTGATTTTCCCACGACACTTTTAGTCGCGAGGCATTATAATAGAGTAACTTTTAACTTGCATTATCATAATTGGTCAGAGTTCAAATCTTCAAAACCCGAGTTTTATTTGCTTTCTTTGGGTAAAACCCTGGACACCCACGAGTTTACTTCAGCCTCGATAAAAAAGCATCACATTTTGGCGCCCGAGCAGGGACCTTTAGAGGATTCATCCGAACTCTCACCGCCGACCGACCAAGAATCTTCTGAAGGTACCACCGGCCGGCCTCTTCCGATTACCAATTACCAGTCCGCCGCTACCAAAAGAATAAAAATGGTGGAACCTGAAGAACAACTGATTGAAGATCATAACGCTCTTCATACACCTGATGAAGAAGTCTGAGTTGCAGGAAGCTCTTGAATCCAGAAATTTGGATACTGACGGGAATATGAAGGCACTCCGTCAACGGTTGAGTCAGTATCTCAAAAAGATTAGAGCTACAGGAGTGACAACCGGTTCTACACTTAATTTGTGTGAGAAATAGGAGAGTGTAGTCGAACAACGACTTAATGACGACGAGCCTATAGAACCACCAGTAAATAATACCGAAGAACCTGCAGTCACCACAGCTCAACCCGCACCTGCTTCATCATTATATACGCAAACCACATTTATGGTTCCGCCGAAGGAAACTACAAGCCTTTTCCGCCGCCAGTCCAGCATCAAACAGTCAGCGCTGAAGATATACACCACCAGAATAATCTCGAGGATTCCCGAATCGGCCACCCGGATCACTTTTCATACACGGTACCTCCATTCAGCTCAAACCAACGGTACGAGCAGACACCGCTATGAGGCGGAGGTAATGAACACCGTACAAAAGTGGGGGTTAAAGTTTGATTCGTATGGAAACCCACTGGAATTCCTCGAGAGGCTGTTGGAACTTACACGGTGTTATAACATCCCGCCTGACGACATGCTACGAACACTTCCTGAACTATTCCGTGGGAGTGCGTTGGAATGGCTTCGCATCAAAGAAGATAGTTTCACCAAGTGGAATGATTTTCGTGAGGCATTCATTCGTCACTTCCTGGCCGCCCGATACCTCCATAAATTGGAGGAAGAGATACTGCGCAAACGGCAAGGCCCACGTGAATGCGCAAAAGAGTTTATCATCGCTGCTCAATACCTGATAAGGCAGCATCCACACTTGACAATAACCGAAAATTTTGATCGAATATTCGACAATATGCGCCCCAAATATCGGTACTATATCCGTCGCCGAGATTTTACCACACTAGATGAGTTATCTACTATGGCTGAAGAGTTCGAGTCTATCAGGAATGATGAAACGAACGCACGTCCGTCAGGTCTAGCCGCTCTTCCCACCCCACAAGTTCCACGAGGGCCGCCGGTAGTCGTACCTTATGATAGGGATACGCATTGCTGGAACTGCAAACAAAGAGGCCACCGCAAAGAAACATGCCGTCGTCCGTTTCGACTGTTTTGTTCATTTTGTGGAGAGGACGGTAGACTGACGAAAGATTGCCATTGCCACCGAAATCCAGTAGCCGTTGTTAACAATATACCTGGAGTCGATCCCCGTTATTTTGTACCGATAAAGATCAATGAAGAAGAATATCAGGCACTTCTCGACACTGGATCATCAAAAACGTTTATTGGCCCAGCATTAAGAGAAAAGTTGATTGCCCTTGGATCCATCTAGCGAATGGCGAACCCGTCATGACCTCCGAGCACTTCACGGTAACGTTCTCGTTAGGTGGCAACGAGTTGACTGGCGAGCTTACCTATTTACCTGCTCTAGAGGAAGATGCGATTTTCGGAATGAATTCAAGGAATCAGGCCAACATTCAAATATATGGGAGGCAAACTTATGATAGGTAGCAAAAAGTACCAGAGAAACGAGAACCTTTCTGTCTGTAGAGCCGTGTCCCATTTACCAGAGTATCAACAACAGAGACTAGATGATAGCTGTGGAATTACCTAAATTCGACAACATAGTGGGTATTTCAACCGTACCGCCGCACCGAATTCGTTTGAAAAAGGACGAACCCTTCAAACAACGCTATTATCCGCGTAATCCAGCCATGCAAAAGAAAATAGACGACGAAGTCGATGACCTGTTGAAAACTGGTAAGATAATCCCATCGAAAAGCCCGTATAGTTCACCAATCATACTAGTGCGTAAAAAGGAAGGATCATGGAGGGTCTGCATCGATTTTCGCCAGCTGAACGAAGTGTCATTCAGAGACGCATATCCGTTGCCATATATAGTGGCTATTTTGGACAAACTACGTGGAGCAAAGTTTATGTCTACGATCGACCTCAAGCTAGGCTACTGGCAGATTGCGTTAGAACCAAAATGCTTTCCGTATACCCCTTTCACAGTTCCAGGCCGTGGTTTATTTGAATGGAATGTTATGCCTTGCGGCCTACATTCTGCTGGGGCCACGTTTCAGCGTGCAATGGATGCGATTTTTGGCTCAGACATGTTAATTAGTCATGTTTTCGTCTACCGATAATGACAACACACTTGGAGTTAGAAGTGTGTACACATTTTCTCATGAAACTATATCACGGGCAATCATGGCAATGCATTAGGAGTGTATATTTTTTATGTGGAATGCTTGTGAATGGGCAACACGTATTTTCAATGGATACAAATGAATCGTTTTAGGTTGATATGACGTAGCATGGGTTAGAATATTATATGAAGACATTGCGCTAGGCACATGCTCTGAGGTTTCAATTATGGAAGCTCGAGAAGGGAAATGATCACTGGTGCGGTCCCTTCACACCACCCTCCTGGGGGGAAAAGATGAAATCTCGTAGCGCGAGGTTTCCTCTTTTTTGTGTCATTGTACAATTTTGGGATCAGTTGATAAAACATTTTCTTTCTTTTCTTGTTGAACAAAATTACTTTGTTTGAGTCTTACAATTTTGTTGAATGGAACTACATTGTTTAAAGATTTCAATTACATGATGATTATTGTTTAAAGTTTAATGATTTCAATTTCATGATGACTATTTTTTTTTTTTTATATTTGTTAAGTATTTTCAAATCTTCAGTATTTTCAAATCTTACAGTTTTTTATTTAGAACGTTCTTTATTATCTCTACGCTAGAATGTATTAATATATTTTTCTTCTAATTTTTATTTGATTTTAATCTATTTTGTTTTTACACTTTAAATGCTTGTTCCTTGTTTTTTTGTATTCTTATTTTACTTAAAAATTAAAAGTTATTATTTTCTATTTACATTTTATTTTAGTTTTGCTTATTTTTATTTTACTTTAACTTTCTATGATAATTATTTTAATTTTATTTCTTGTTTATTTTAACGATACTTAATTTTTCTTTATTACTAAAACTAAACTTTAAATTTCTATGTTATTATATATTTTTTTTTTTACTACTAAGACTTTTTTTTTTTTTTTTAAACTTTAACTTTATTTAGACTAATAAAATTTCTATATCTTTATATTAACTATTAATAACTTTTTTCCTTATATGCGCATATATGTACGTACGTGCTAGGGTACGTGCGAGGGCTCTCTCCCTCCTTTTTTTTTTTTTAGATTAATCTAATGCGAATAAGCATTGTTTTAGTATGTAAACATAAAATTTCTTTAAACGATTTTTGTGTACTGTAACTTTTTTTCCTTCGTACTTGATATCGCAGTTTACACCATCTTCGGACAAAACTTCGTATGGCCCTATGAAAATAGGATCCAATTTTCTTCTATTTTCATTTCTTAATAGGACCAAGCTTCCTGTTTCGAAACTAATTGGTTTACTCTTAGCTCTTTTATCGTACTCAGTTTTTCTTGTATTTTTCTTTTCTAGCAGCACATCTCTTGTATCTCTATGAGTAATTTGTAGCTTTTCTCTTAGTTCAATTACATAATCTTCATAATTGTACCTGGGGTCCACTTGTTTTGTCAAATTTGAAGGCAATGTACATTGACGTCCAAATACTAGTTCAAATGGGGAATACCCTGTTTCTGCATGTACTGCGGTGTTATATGAAAACACATAGTATGGTAACCATGTACACCAGTCTGTGTAATTTTTGTATTTGCTCTATTTTCAATAGTTTGCACATATCCTTAAAAATTCTGTTGATAAATTCTGTGCCTTGATCAGAGGCTATTATCTTTGGAACTCCATATCTAAGAATAAAGCATTCTACTAGTCCTTTAGCTACTGTGTTAGCTTCTTTGTTCTCGATTGGGATGGCTTCGATGAATTTAGTCAGTTCATCTTGTAACGTAAGTATGTACCTGTATCCATTAACTTATTCATCCAAGGGACCTACTAAATCTAGATAAATTTTATCAAAGCATGATTCAGCAGTTGACGTTATTTCCATAGGCTGTTTTTTTAAGTGTTATATATTTGTTTTTCTGACACACTGGCCAATGTTTTACATAAGTAGCTATGTCATTTTGCATTCCAGTCCAGAAATATTTTTGTTTAATCGTTTTAAGCATGCGGTTTATTCCTGCATGTCCACTTGTTGGTAGTACGTGTTAATCATTGAGCAATATTTTCTTTTTGTGAGGATCGGTAATTTCTATATATTTATTTATGAGGTGCACCTTTATATTACTTTTTTTAAACATATCTCCCAAGATTTTCTGTAACTCATGAATTTTATATTCTCGACGGCCGTCTGTGAGTTTTTTAATTTCTTGTTTTGTAATGTATAATTTATTTATTAATAATAGTCCGCAGATTTTATGCACGTCCCTCGACAACAAATCGCAAAATGATAATATTTATATCTATTTCGATATTCGTCGTCCCCGAAACTGTTACATATTTTTAGCTCAATTATTTTATGCCCATGTTCTGGTGGTTTAAGTAATTCGGTGATAATACGATTATTTTTTTCCGTTTCCGTTTCGGTTTTTTCATTTTCTTGAACCAATTTTTCTGTCTTTGCTTTTGACCTTGTGACTACGCATATTTGGAGTTGTTTAAGGTTGTCTGAATCTAACTTTATTCTTCTCAAGGTATCAGCAGCGCAATTATCTTTTCCGGGTGTGTATTCAACTGAGAAGTTATATTCTTCTAGTAGTAACCTGAATTTGGTCAGCCTACTAGAGGGTTCTTTTAGAGAAAAAAGGTATACTAGGGGTCTATGATCAGTTATTATTTTAAATTTTCTGCCAAAGAGATATGGTCGAAAATGCTTTATTGCCCATACTATAGCTAGTAACTCTTTTTCAATTGTGCTATAATTCTTTTCGGCATTATTTAAAGTTTTGCTAGCATAAGCTATAGGTTTTTCATCGAAATTTGAAAGTACAGCCCCTAAAGCAAAGCCTGAGGCATCTGTACGTAGAACGAATTCTTCTTCGAAATTTGGGAACTGTAAAATTTGGGGGCTAGTAAGGATTGTTTTTAAAAGTTGAAAAGATTTTTCACAGTTTTGATCAAAATTGAAATTTACGTTTTTTCTATTGAGAGGTATGGCTATTGTAGCAAAGTTTGGTATAAACTTCCGATAATAATTTGCGAAAGCTACGAATCTTCTTACTTCGTCAGCGTTAGTGGGAGTGGGATAATTGTGCATAGCAGCTGATTTTTCAGAATATGGGTGTATTCTCTGGTTGGAAATGACATGTGCTAGATAAAGAACTTCTTTTCTGAGAAAAGCACATTTACCAGGATGAATCTTTAGATTCACTTCCCTTAGTCGATTAAACACATCGATCAAATTCTTGTTGTGAGGATGAATCTTTAGATTCACTTCCCTTAGTCGATTAAACACATCGATCAAATTCTTGTTGTGATCGGTAAGGCTTTTGCCAAAAACTATTAGGTCATCAAGGTAGACAAAGCAACGTGAATAAGTCAGTCCAGCCATAGCTATGGACATCATTCTCGAAAATTTGCTGGGAGAAATTTTAAGCCCCATCGGAAGTCGTTTCAGTTGAAAATGGCCGTCTTCCGTTGAAAATGCTGTCATAGGTCTGCTTTTCGGTTCAAGTTCCATTTGGTAATAACCTTGGCTTAAATCAATACACGAAAATTACATTGCTCCTCCTACCATATCGTAGATGTCACTTATATTGGTTAACGGGAATTTGTCATCCTCTATCCGTTCATTGACGTTTCGGTAATCTATTACCATGCGGAACTTCTGTAAGCCAGTAATAGGATCCTTCTTCTTTGGTACAATTAGGATCGGAGAGTTCCAAGCAGAGACAGATGGTTCTTTTATATCGGTTTCAATCATTTTATCTATTTCTGTCTTTATGTCTTGTTTTTGTGTATGCGGAAGTCGGTAAAGTTTGGTATATTTGGGTGTAGCTCTTTCTTTTAGTGTAATTTCCGCTTGTCCTACATGACTGTATGTTAGCTTATCACCTTCTAGGTGGAAAATATCGTGATATTTCGTGACTATAGCCTTAATTTGGGCTTTTTCTTCACTATTTAGTGTTTGGAAATTTATTTCACTTAATATGTTTTTAACTCTGGTAGGTGATACTGTAGTTTTCAATTTGTCTGGTGAGACAAGATTATATTCTGAGGCGGGTAGTGATTGTGGTTCCGCCCATTTGAGGTTTACACATGTTTCGCGGGTGTTCAAAATTTTGATTGGAATTTTTCCTTCTTTGGCCTGTGATATGGATCCGGCCATGTACACACCCTTACACAACTCTTGGGTATGGAATATTCTAGGTTCAGTATATTGTGTATCTAACCAGTAGGTTGCTTCGCATCTTGGAGAAACGGTTACTGTGATCAAGCTATGATGTGACAGTATCGGTGTCGATATTTGCATGTAATTTATTTTCAATTTCAGAAGTAGGTTTTCAAGATCTATTACTGCACCAAATTCGGTTAAAAAGTTTGCTTCAATAATTCCGTCAACGGGTATCGGAAATGCATCAGGTACTACATGAAATTCATATGGAATGTCGTTACATCCGAAGTGCATCGTGTTAATACATGTGCCTTTCGATTTTAGGTCTCCAGATATACCTATGATAGTGGTGATGCTTTTCTTGTTTATTGAAGCGTTCCCTTCGATTACAGAGCTTTTGATTACGCAGATAGATGCACCTGTATCTAGTAAGCATGTTACGGGTTTGTCATAATTGAGTAGTACTTGTACATAAATGCCGTTTTCTATCCCCGCTGTGTATATGGCGTTTGGTAGGGATTCTATAGACTCCCCTCCGATGGGTCGGCTGTCCCCTCGGTGGGTTGTTCGTTTCCCAATGCCCTTAAGTTGGGGTAGTTTATTCGCTGACCGTTTTCCCTGTTATTACGGGGTTGGTTATTGTGTGGTATATTGGTTCTATTGTTAGCTTGAGGTTGATGTCCCTGTTGGTTATAATCCGTTTGGTAACCTTGCCTATAATTGTTATTTTGGCGGTGTTGGTATCCTGAGCGGTTATATGTATTAAATTGACTATTTTGGGAACCTGTTCTATATTGGTTTCGTGAATTATTTTGCATATGTTGGGAACCCATTCTATGATTATTATTTGGATATGTGTTATAATTCTGGGTGCCTTGTTGGTAATTATTATTGACTTGCCCGTTGCTTCTTATTTCCCGAACTCTAGATCCTCTTAATTGGTGTCCCCTGAAATTTTGTTGCCGTTGTTCGAAATATTTTAGGGTCGCTGATTGGTTTGACCCTTGATCAATTTCTAGTAGATTCTGGGAAGCGCTTTTTAAAGTTGTGTGTCGAGCGCTGTCTAGTACCAGTTTAAGTCGATCATTCACTCCTCGCTTTAGGAATGCTAGTCCTCTGCGATCGTTAGCAGTGCTCAGGGTTGCTCTGGTGTCTTCACCATGGCATGCGACTTCTAATTCAGTCATTTGATTAACCAGCGTTTCTATTTCGGTTATGAATTCTCTGGCGGGTCGGTTGCCTTGAGTCGCTCGGCTTAGTCGTGACTGAATTTGTTCGATTGTATCTTTGGGCCCACATTTCTCGAGCAAGCTTTTCTTTAGCTCAGTGAAGTCTTTGGGGCTGGTATTTCCCAGTTCAGTCAGTGCCTTTCCCTGTATTTTACATTTTAGTACGAATTCAATTAGGGTACCTTTTGCTGTAGTCGTTAGAGTATCGTAATAAAATTCGATACTATTCAAGAAATCTCTTAGGCTCTCAGATCGGGTGTTTTCCTCGAATGATAGAGTGGGCAGCTTTTGAGCTGTACTGAAGCTAAATTCTTCACCACTCATCGTTTCTGTTTCAGTTTCTAGCTTCTCTTCTTCGTTCTCTTCGAGTTCCGGAGGTACGCTTCTGATATTGCGGTTAACTATGTCTTCGGAATCGTTTTTGTATCGGTTGGCTTCCGTACTAATTCCTTTTAATGTTATGCGTTCCAACTCAGATATTTTATTTTGGTCAATTTCTTCAAAGAGTGTAGAGAATGCTTCAAAGAGTTCACCAATTTGTTGAAGCTTTTCTTCCGCTTTGGTGGGAGTCCTAGTTCGGTTAGGTGACTTTTTTAAATTAACGTAGATTTGATTGAGTTGGCTTAAGGCTAATTCTAGCTTGGTTAAATTCATTGGAATCTTAGACTATGGACAAAAATGGAATAAGGGAGAGAGAGCCGTTAGCAATAGATATTTTTTTTTTTTAAAATAAGTCGTGTAATTACAATTTTTTTTTTTACTACCATATAAAATCGTTAACAATAAAGGAACATTTATTTTTTTTCAACTATTTATTTAACAAAACATTTTTTTCTCTTTTTTTTCTATGTAGGTACTATAAAATAAAAAATTGTTTTGCCAAAAGGTTTTATACCTTGGCGTTTCTGTTCTCCAGGTGGCTGATTACGTCCGCTATCAACTTCCTTCGGAAGTGCTGTATCCCCAGATAGGCTAATCCCACTATTATGGCGGATACGAACATTAATCCGAGAATAATAGCGGTGTGGTCGAGCTGGCTCTGTCCCAGGTTGGCAGCGTTAAGAATTTGGGGACCAGTGTTAATAACTTCGGATTCACTTTCCTTGCCCCCCATGCCGGGCTAGTCGGTTGGTTATGTTATTGAAGAGGTCGTGAAACTGAGCCTCCTCTTGGCGTTTGGACGCTTTCTTTTCACTCCGGTTTTCCCTCAGCGTTTTCCGGATGACCCTGATCTCCTTGTGGTATTTGAGGCGATCTTCAGAGTTCGTTCCAGGTATATTGGCGAGGCGGTGAAGTTCTCTTATTTTAGCTTTGAGGATTGCCGTTTTCCTCCTCTTCTGGATGGAGGCGCAGGGGAAGCGATGGTGGTTAGTACGGCCTCTTGACGTCTTACTTGCCGTTTTTTATATTCTTCTACAGTAAGGCGCTTAGGTCCTTGCGCTTCTTCTCTGGGACGGGCTATCGGGGCGGGCTTCAGAAGTCGTTCTGCCTCAGCGATGTAGCTAGCTGCTAAATTCAGGACTTCTTGTTGAGGTCCTGTCACGGTCGCCATGCAAAGATCCCGTGTTGTGGATCTTTATTTAATTTTGTTTCTATTGTTTAACCCTAACTCAAAACGTTGGCAGTTGCCGTCGTTTTCCTCTATAAGCGCGAACGCTATATGATAGAGCGAGTTGAGGAAATATTATCCTAATCTAAGCGAGTTGCTCTTGAAAAGGGGATAATCTTATAGGGAGAAGTGTATTCTAAAATCGAGCGAGTTGCTCTTGGAATATAAAATGCACTGGTTGGCTATGGAGAAAAGACAACATTTATTTTGAAATTGTTTCTGCTTTTATACACAAATTTGTATTCAATTTCCATTCAACTACTCTTTTAATTTTGTATCTTCGCGGCCTTCCATAATTGAACTCCAATCACTTCACACTTTGCTTTAGAATATTGTCATATCAGCATTATTAGTTATTGCCTAAACATTCAAATGTATCTCATATAATTATCAACGAGGGCCATGCAGTAGATATTCAAAATACTTTTGTAACATGAACCCTTAACGTTTGTCGCTTGCATTCGGTCCTTCGCTCCATAGAAATGTATACACATTTGCCCATGAACCTATATATCTTATGCGATAATGACAACACACTTGGAGTTAGAAGTGTGTACACATTTTCTCATGAAAATATATCTCGGGCAATCATGGCAATGCATTTGGAGTGTATATTTTTTATGTGGAATGCTTGTGAATGGGCAACACGTATTTTCAATGGATACAAATGAATCGTTTTAGGTTGATATGACGAAGCAAGGGTTAGAATATTATATGAAGACATGGCGCTAGGCACATGCTCTGAGGTTTCAATTATGGAAGCTCGAGAAGGGAAATGATCACTGGTGCGATCCCTTCACAAACTCCGTGCCGCCAATTTCAAAATAAACGTGGAAAAATGCAACTTTTGCCGTAGTAGCCTAAGATTCCTGGGCCATGTGGTCAGCCAAGAAGGCATTCACACCGACCCTGACAAAATTTCCGCCGTGCAAGAATTAAAAGCACCAACTAGTCAAACATTTTTGTCAAAAACGACATTATATCCGAACTTCGTGGAAACATATAACTTTGCGAACAAAAATTACAAAAAAAACACCTTATTGTTTCACACAAACAATTAAGTCAAATTAACGAAAAAAATAAACAAATTAAACATTAATTATAAACGACTTACACGTGAATGCATTTCGAACGCTTCGGTGGCGCTCATCATCAGTACTAACTCAATTGACACAAACAATTATTAGTTTTGGTAAATCCAGAGCGAAGAAGAAACAGTTAGATTTTTTGTAAGTAAACAACTATACAAGAGAGAACAAATGTGATTGAATGTCTCCTCCATCCACATTCAAATTATTGTTTTCTTTTTCGATAAAATAGCTTTCATAAGCATCAAGTCTATTAAAGTTGTTTACATTTTTTATTAATGTTATGATGTGCTCTTTCTCATCAGAACCATGACCTTCCGCAATTACATGATCGGCAAAAGCCGATTGTTTTAGTTTTTTCTTTTTGATGCAATTGCAATGTTCTTTAAATCTTACATTCAAGTTTCTTTTTGTTTGTCCAAAAACTAAAAACCATTTTTGCATCTACAAAAGATAAAGTTGACCAAGAACAAAAATCGGGAATTTACGCTATTGAATGTGGAGTATGCAAACGACGTTACATTGGACAAACAAAAATAAACTTGAATGTAAGATTTAAAGAACATTGCAATTGCATCAAAAAGAAAACACTAAAACAATCGGCTTTGCGGAAGGTCATGGTTCTGATGAGAAAGAGCACATCATAACATTAATAAAAAATGTAAACAACTTTAATAGACTTGATGCTTATGAAAGCTATTTCATCGAAAAAGAAAATAACAATTTAAATGTGGATGGAGGAGACATTCAATCACCTTTGTTCTCTCTTGTATAGTTGTTTACTTACAAAAAATCTAACTGTTTCTTCTTCGCTCTGGATTTACCAAAACTAATAATTGTTTGTGTCAATTGAGTTAGTGCTGATGATGAGCGCCACCGAAGCGTTCGAAATGAATTCACGTGTAAGTCGTTTATAATTAATGTTTAATTTGTTTATTTTTTTCGTTAATTTGACTTAATTGTTTGTGTGAAACAATAAGGTGTTTTTTTATAATTTTTGTTCGCACCAACTAGTGTTCGTGAGCTACGTCGCATATTAGGAATCTGCTCGAGGTACCGCCGCTTCATCAAAGATTTCTCGTCAGTGTCAACTCCGTTAACCAGTCTGCTCAAAAAGAACGCTTAATGGGATTGGGGACCTCTCCAACAAGCAGCGTTTGTTTTGCTCAAATCAAAACTAACTGAAGCACCCGTATTAACCTGCCCAAACTTCGACTTACCGTTTATCTTGCAAACCGACGCTAGTAATTGTGGGTTAGGAGTTGTGCTAACCCAATCATCAAAGGAACACGAAAAAGTGCCTGTGACAGAGAAGGAGTGCCTGGCCATTTTGTGGGGAATAAGAAAGATGAGATCATATCTTGAAGGCTACTTCAACGTTGTCACGGACCACCATTTTCTGAAGTGGTTGCATTCCTTGGAAAACCCCTCTGGAAGGTTGGCACGCTGGGCCTTAGAGCTTCAGCAGTATGACTTCGATATTCATTATCGCCGAGGATCCATGAACGTTGTAGCCAACGCGCTATCCCGTGATCCTCTGCTTATCAACGAGATGGATAAGCTCGCCGCCGCTAGAGATGTAAGACCAGATTGGGTGCAAGGAATAAAAGAGCAAGTCGAAAAATATCCAGAGAAATTCCCCGAGTACAAAATAAGAGAGAATCAACTGTTCCGTCGTTTCGTTGTGACGCATCCAATGTCTAGCCCCCAAAATTTGGATTGGAAATTATGCGTGCCAGAGTCCGACCGCCATCAAATTTTGTTCGAAAACCACGATGCTGTAACCGCAGGACACTTAGGTATCGCCAAAACTACCGCTCAAATGGCCAAGCGATACTACTGGCCAGGGATGTATCGTGATGTAAGCAGGTATGTCCGTAAGTGTGGGATTTGTAACAAATACAAAGCTTCACAACAAAAGCTCCGCGGATATATGCATACTACTCAGGTGGATGAACCATGGGAAATCGTTTGTGGTGATTTTGTAGGCCCATTACCGCGTTCTATGCAAGGGAATACCGTCCTGCTGGTCATGGTAGACAAATTTACTAAGTGGGTGGAAGCAGTCCCGATGCGTGCTGCCACAACTCCCAGTTTAATTAAAGTTGTAAGAGAAAGAATCACCAACCGCTTTGGAGTTCCTAGGGTGTTCCTCTCTGACAACGGAACTCAATTTACGAGCAAACCAGTTCACAACTTTTCTAACGAGCCTGGGTATTCAACACCGCCTCACCGCCCCGTATACACCGCAGGAAAACCCAACGGAGAGGGTAAACCGAGTCATCAAAACTCAGTACGTGCTGGAAAACTAGCCATCGTGGGACGAACACCTGCCGGAGTTGTCATTTGCTATGAACACGAGCCGTCACGAGTCTACTGGGTATTCCCCTGCAGTACTAAATTTTGGAAGGGAGTTACGAGGACCTAGAGAGTACATAACACCCTTCCCCGACGACGGCCCTGCTGAAGACTTAATCACCAGTAGGAAAGATTGCAAGCGTTATACGAGTTAGTACGTACCATCATCGCAAGAGCCAGTCAGACGCAGGCGAAATCATATAATTTACGCCACCGTCCCTGGCGACCTAGTATTGGTGAGATGGTCTACAAGAAAATACGGCATCTTTCCTCAGCAGCGAATAATTTCGCAGCGAAATTAGCCCACGTTACGATGGTCCTTTCCAGGTAACAAAGTTTATTTCCCCCGTCATCGTAGAATTAAGGGAAGGAGATAGGGGAAACAAACAAAGGAGAAGAGCGCCCATTCGCTCTCACATAAGGGATTTAAAAGGATTTTATTCCGAGGAAAAAAATATAAATAATGAGGATCAAACCGCTGCGATCATCAGTAGAAAGCCAACTGTGGAGGTGAGCAGCCGTTCGCAACATTCGAAGAAGGTAACATCACCAGCACCAAGCAACCCCGTACTAGTAGTGAAAATTCCGATATACAAGCAGCCCTTGTCTAACTTTAAATACCTTAGCCAGAAAACTAAAACCGCCGCCGCCGTTAGTATTTCCAATACAAACATGGAGCAAGGAAATGGAAGAGGTAGATCCCAGCCGAATGCAGAAGTAAGGCGTAGCCCACGCCATGTCAAAAGACGAACTAGCGGCCAGTCACCCAGGCGGTCACCTCAGCCCCGTTTTCACCGCCTGTCGACTCCTGAACGCCACAACGCCCTGGCAAAAGATGGATTAAAGCCCGAGCGTGAGCAGCCGTCCTCTGCCGTAGTTGCAGATGGCCATGCAGATTATGTCTCACCATATAAAACTAACTTCGAGAGTAAACAGCCAACCACAGCCTGTGGTTCAGACGCCCCTGCCAACCGTGCTTCACCACGCAAGTCACCACGCCAAATAGCAAAAGCCAAGAGTAAGTCAAGGTTTCACCTCCCAGGGAGCGTAACCGTTGGCAAGTCAACTCCTAGAAATCCAGTGCCGTCATCTTCGTGCACTGCACCCTTTCTGCCAGCCGATCCTTGCGTGACTTAAGTAGAAATAAAGATATTGAAGGTCAAAAAAAACTTTATTCATAATATAATTGAATCTTAAGATAGAACGTTACATTTCGCGTTTATATTTTAGACTAAATTTATAATATTAATTATTGTTGGAGGCCGTCTCAGGCAGGTGAACACTAATCATGTCGTCAGCGTATTTCGTAGTTCCTGGAATACTCGCATTTGTCAATAATATGACATCCGTTCCGTCTGGGGTTGCTAAAATGGATGTTACCTCTCCCTCCTTTAGTTTGAAACTCTCCTGAGTTACATATAATGTTTGTTTTAGCTTTTTAAACTTAATGTATGCATAAATTATTATAGCCATGATTGAAATTAATACAAATATACCGATACATACATTTAATAAAACATGATTTTTTTTGTTTAAATTTTAGTTCGTTAATATGCTCTATATTTTCAATTTGTTTCAAAATAATATCATTAAAACTAAGTTTTTCCTTTGTCATATTAAGGTAAATTTCGTAAGGAATAATGAACCTTTCTTCAAATATATCTTTCTTGTTTACAAATGTTTTGTTTTTGAATTTGATTTCACAATTGTTAAAGTTTAATAGAAAATTTCCGTTCAATTTTATAATTCTTTTGTCACAAGCACTTGACAAATTTATATTTTGAACATTTTTTAATAAAATCAATCCATTTTCTATTTCAATAGTTTTCATTTGGGAGTTCTTTGTTTTCAGGCAAATGCCATTATATAAACATAAATTAGATTTTTTCAAATTTTTAAAGTCAATATTTTTTCATATTTGTATACAGTTTCATTTAGTTTTATAATTTCTTCGTCATTCATTATCAATTCTTCAAAGTACATATTTGTTAAAGAGGTGACTAAATATTTGTTAGTCTCTATAATTTCATTAGGTATTTTAATTACAAAAACAATTTTTTTCATTTTTATATAAATTGGCTGTACCAATTTTTATATTTTTCAATTTTTCGAAACTTATATCATATTTTATTATTTCTTATTTACTTAAAATGTTACTTCCCATTATACCTGTTCTACTAGAAGCAATATTATTTTGAATGTGTTCGACATTGTCTTTTATAATTCCAATTTTTATTAATGATTCTAAGTATAAAAGTTTGCTATTCAATTTTACAGTTTCACTTTTTATATTATTGAATTGATATAAAATTTTGAATCTATCTTTTTCAATAGTTTCTTTTAAAGCTAAAAAGGTTTGGTTAAAACTATTATTAATGAAAACTTGTTTGTTATTTTGAGTTATAAGTTTGTGAATGTTTCGTCTGTCGTCATCGTCCATCTTTCCGTATAACCATTTCAAACCTGTCCCTACTTTATTAATAAGACCTCTTGTATGTCTGTGTGGAATAATAGTGTGTATTTTGTATTTAAGTGAATCTAATTCGTGACATAAAATTTCTATTCCGTTTCCTACTTGAATATTAGAAAGATTTTCTTCTAGGTCTGAAATTACCTTCAAAATTTCTGTTGGGTTAATAATATGTAGAACAAGATCATATGTTTTTACTATTTCAACGTTTCCAAGTTTTATTTCCGCAAATCCGCTGTTCGTTTCAATTTTTTCTATGGTCAAGGTTGCCTCTGTTGTCATCAGTTTAAGTAGTAACACTAGTATGATCCATTTGGCCTGAAAATTTAGTTGGTCTTTTTATATTAGAAGGATGTATGTTTTCTAGCTTAAGTTTTCTATACCTAGGTTCGTGTTTGTGCCTGAGTGCTTTATAATTTCTAACTAAACTTTCGTCTCTTTCTTCATTATATTCTTCTCTATCTTTATTTAGTTTGTTGATTACTCTATCTTTTATATTTTTCATATTTGTCAGGACCTTTTCTTTATCTATTCTACCTTCTAAGACGTCTCTTGGTTTACATTTAATTGATGAATGCACTGATTTATTGTACCACTCTACGCACTTATATATTCTTTCTTTAGTTGTTAGCTCTGATTTTTCTGCGGTGAGTACTCGCATTTTTTCGCAAATAGTATATGAACCTTTCGATGTCGGAGTTGCCAGTATGGCTGTTTGGTTTAGTAAAGTGTACTTCGATATTTCCTTGTCTTAAAAAATCTTTTACATTTGTGTTTTGAAATTCGTTATCTAAAACAATTTTATTAGGCTTGCTCTTAATTGAAAAGTATAATCTCAATTTTTCTTTGAGGGTAATGCTATTTTTGTCTTCTAAATAGAAGGCTATACAATGTTTTGAGAATTTATCTATAAAAGTCATAAAGTTGTTTTTGGAAATGGTGTAATTATCTGCGTGTACTATTTGATTGTTATCAGTTGAAGTTTCTGTGTGCTCGAATTTCGGCTTAATTGGTTTTCTATCGTACTTAGCCCAATTACACGTATCGCAGTTATTAATATATTTTTGAATCAATTCTTTAAGATTTTTGAAGTATATGAGTTTTCTTAGACCTGCATAATTTTCGTTTATGCCTGCATGACCTGTTTCATTTTTATGATATTTAGCTATCTGTTTGAAGGTATCGTCTTCATTTTCCATATTTTGTGCATGGTACATTCATTTATAAAATTTTATTTGTTTTGTGGGGTCAAACAACTCGATCAGCTTTAATTGTACTAAATTGTACTCGTGTTCTGATAGTTCAGAAAAAATACCTAATCGTCCTTTTCGTTTTATAAATCTTCTAAATATGTCTATAAGTCTTTCTGCTTGAATATCTTCATTAATATATATATGATTCTTTTATTATTAAGTATTTCAATTTCTTTTCTTTTATTGTTCGTAAGCATAACTTGTGTATAAAATCTGTTTACTACTGTATCTGATAAAGGGAAATGATCATTTTGTTCTTCTTCTTGTGAATGAATCGTGTTATCTATACTCATGTTATCAATTTCAAAGTTAAAATTTGAAGCTTTCTCTCCCTCCTCAGTTGTGAACGTCTCGATCACATTTATTTCACCTGTTTCGCAATTAATTCGACTTATAAAATCTGCTGCTTTGTTTTTTTTCCCTTTTATATAATCTATACTAATGTTATATTCTCCGAGTTGTAGTAACCATCTCTGAAGTCTTTGATTGATATCTTTTCCCTTATGCTTTATTTGTAACCATTTAAGTGGTTGATGATCTGTAAGTAAGTCAAAAGCTATACCGTAAATGTAGGTTCTAAAATAGTTTACAGACCAAACTATTTCTAATAGTTCTTTTTCTGTGACGGAGTTATTCCGTTCATGATCATTTAATGTACGACTTGCGTATCAAACTGGGTGTCCTTCCTGAGTAAGAACAGATCCGATAGCAAAATCACTTGCGTCGGTTGTGAGTTGAAATTTTTTGTTGAAGTCTGGGTACTTCAAAACCGGTGAATCTGTGAGGATTATTTTGAGTTTCTCGAAAGCGGCTATATGATTTGGATCATTCATATTAATTTTGGTATCCTTTTTGAGATACTTAGTCATTGGTTGCGCGATTTTCGCGTTGTGTTTAATAAATTTTCTAAAATAACCAGTTATGCCTAAAAATGACTTTATTTATTTGGTATTTTGTGGTAACAGAAGCTTTTGAATGCTTTCAATTTTATTTTTATTTGGTTTTACCCTCTCTGTCGTTAAGACGTGTCCCAAATATTCTGTTTCTTTTGCAAAGAACTTGCACTTATCAACTTGAATTTTAAGGTTGTGTTGCCGTAGTTTATCCAGAACTTTTTGAACGCTAATAATGTGTTCTTTCAAAGATGAGCTAAATATTAGAATATCGTCTAAGTAGACGACGCATATTTGATTTATGCATTCTCTAAGAACTGAGTTAATCAATCTTTGAAAAGTCGCCGGGGCATTTTTAAGCCCGAAAGGCATTCTTGTGAACTCATAATGCCCGAGAGGAGTCGAAAAGGCTGTGGCATTTTTAAGCCCGAAAGGCATTCTTGTCAACTCATAATGCCCGAGAGGAGTCGAAAAGGCTGTTTTTTTCTATCCTCTTCTCTAACTAAAACTTGGTGGAAGCCTTACGCTAGGTCTAAGGTCGTAAAGTATTGAGACCTTCCCAATTTATCTAATATAGTGTCTATATTAGGAATTGGAAATTTGTCATCAATTGTAGCTTCGTTAAGCCGGTAGAAAGAGAGCTTTTAGCTATTGTATGGGCTACTAGAAATTTTCGAACAAATTTACAAGACGAGTTGTTGGGTCTTTTACGTTAA
This sequence comes from Baccha elongata, assembly GCA_951217065.1. NCBI lineage: Eukaryota > Metazoa > Arthropoda > Insecta > Diptera > Syrphidae > Baccha > Baccha elongata. Next base: position 192,946 of record CATNUY010000022.1, read on the forward strand.
ATACCCCTTTCAGTGGTTGATGGTCACTGTAGACTACAAATGGTCGCCCTAGTAAATAAGTTCGAAAATTTCTAGTAGCCCATACAATAGCTAAATGCTCTCTTTCTATGGTCGAATACCTCTTCTCAGCCGGACTTAAAGATCTACTGGCATAAGCGATCGGTCTATCTTCTCCCACTTTTCCCTGTGATAAAACCGCACCCAAAGCTTCACCGCTAGCATCGGTTGTAAGAATGAATGTTTTAGATAAGAACGGGTGGAGATGTTACCGCTCTTTTGAGATCTTCAAAAGCCCGTTGGCAATCGTTCGTCCATTTGAATAGTGTATTCTTTCGCAAGAGGTTGTTTATAGGAGAAGCTATAGCTGCAAAATTTAATACAAACTTACGGTAATAACTTACAAACCCTAAAAAGGACTGAACTTCTTTGGTATTTTTGGGAGATGGGAAATTTGTAATGGGGCATATTATACTGGCGAAAAGGTATAATATGCCCCATACATAAGAAAGGAGATGTCACAACGTGCAGCAACTATAGAGGTATCACGTTGTTGAGTACCGCCTATAAGATACTCTCCTCTATCCTGCAAGACCGGATAACCCCATACGCTAAAACCATAATCGGACAATATCAGTGTGGTTTCATTCCAGGCAAATCAACAACTGATCAGATCTTTACCCTTAGGCAGGCGATGGAAAAATGTCTAGAATTTAGCATCCCAACATACCACTATTATAGACTTTAAGGCCGCCTATGATAGCATAGCCAGGGTAGAACTTTACAAAGCCATGAGAGAATTCGGCATCCCAAAAAAATTGACACGACTATGTAGGTTGACCATGACCAACGTAACAAGCCAAGTAAAAATAGCCGGATTGCTATCCAGACCAATCAACATCTTTAATGGACTCCGACAAGGGGATGGTTTGGCCTGCCTCCTCTTCAACCTGGCGTTGGAGAAAGCAATCCGTGACTCTGGCACGGCAACAAGAGGGACCATCGTTAACAGGTCCGGCCAGATACTGGCTTACGCAGACGACATCGACATCATCGGAAGAACCGAGCAAGCTGTACACGATTCCTTCATCCAGATCGAGCAGGCGGCACAAAATCTGGGGCTGCACATTAGTGAAGGTAAAACAAAGTACATGGTTGCGTCGAATGCGAGAGGAACAGTTGGTCAAACAATCAAGGTAGCACGAATTTGAAGTGGTGCAATCCTTTAAATACCTTGGGTCAATAGTAGCAGCCGATAACAATATAGAAGAAGAAATACGCGGGCGGCTTCTCAAATCCAACAGAGCCTACTACAGTCTGTCAAAGCTCTTCAAATCCAGAAATCTCACCATAACTTCAAAACTACTGCTGTACAGGACCATGGTCCTGCCAGTACTCACATATGGATCCGAGACTTGGGTGCTTAGCAAAAGGCACTCTGACCTCTTAGCCGCGTTCGAGAGAAAAGTCTTAAGGAGAATTGTTGGCCCCATATGTGAGGAAGGACGATTCCGGAGACGGTACAATCATGAATTGTACGCAATCTACCTTGAAGCAGATATCGTGACAAAAATTAGGCTCGGTAGACTTCGGTGGGCAGGGCACCTAGCTCGCATGAGCGAAGAGGAACCTGCTCGGAAAGTTCTTTGTGGTACATTACATGGCAGACGACAGCGTGGTAGACCATGCTTGCGCTGGAGAGATGGCGTAGACCAGGACGCCCGGAGCCTTGGGGTGCGCAACTGGATGGCGTCGGCTCGAGACCGGGATAGGTGGAGAGACTTGTTGAAGGAGGCCAGGACCGGACCCCGGTTGTCGAGCCGATGATGATGATGAAATTTGTAACGCAACTAGTCTTAGATGGATCAGGGCGGGCCCCGTCTTCAGAACAGATATGACCCAGGTATACTACTTCTCTGCACAGAAATTTACATTTATCAGTGTTTAGTTTTAAGCGATTAGTTCTAAGTTTATCAAAAACATTGAGCAACTTTTGGGTTTGGTCTTTCAAGTTCTTTGAATAAATGACTATGTCATCGAGGTACACAAAACAGTCGATACCATGGAGTCCCTTCAAAATGTGGTTCATTATTCTTTGAAATGTGGCTGGTGCTCCCGAAAGTCCGAAAGGCATCCGGTTAAATTCATAATGACCTAGACTTGTGCTGAACGCTGGTTTTCGACGGTCCGTTTTGTCTATTAGGACTTGGTGGTATCCATTGGCCAAATCAAGCGTTGTGAAATATCGACAATTTCCTAGCTGGTCAAGAATATCTTCTATTCTTGGCAGAGGAAAAACATCTTTTACAGATACTTCGTTTAGTTTTCGAAAATCAACCACGACTCTCCACCTTTTTTGTCCATCAGCCCCTGCTTTTTTTGGGACGACCAAAAGAGGAGAATTCCAAGGCGATTTACTAGGAGAAATAACACCATCCTGAAGCATCTTCTGGACTTGGGAGTTAATTTCGTCTATAGCAATTTGAGGTAACCTGTATTGCTTTTGATTTATTGGCCCTTGGTCCACTTTCACCGGTATTTTGTGTGAAAGAACATCTGTATGGCTTAACTTGTCACAATCCAAATGAAAAATATCGTTATACTGGATGCATATTTGTTCGAAACAAGCTCTTTCCTCGTTATTGAGGTTGTTGCCAAGGTTTACAGCACTTAATAACTTGGCAATCCTTTTCTGAGGTTCTACCTCACTGAGCTTGTGGACTGACTTCATTGTATCAGTTAAGATTTTAAATTGGTTGCTGTTCTTGAATTTAGGCACAAAATTGGGTTCTACGGTGTATGGCTCACTTGTACTGTTCAGAATGGGAACAACAACGTGACCATTTCTAACCGTATCAATGGTATTTTCAAGATAAACTCCCGGTTTTAACTCCTGGGACTCTACTAATACCTCCCGCAGACCTGTTTTCAAGTGAAGTTTAACCAATTTTTGGGTTCGTGCTTGGATATTTATAATAGTATTTTTATTAACCTGGGACCAGTTCTAAACAGCATTCAGAGATAATAGTGGTATCTCCGCAATTACTTTCCCTCCGTAATTGTCCAAAAATCTAACGCGTTTTGCCACCGTGTCAATAATGGAGCGATTCCATAAAACGTCGCGACCCAAAATACCGTCGGCAGGTATGTCTTTTGAATCACGTATCACGTGCAATTTTGCCTTGATTTTAACATCTTTGGACAAAGGGAAAACTGTTGACAGGGTCCCTAATGTCGATATAACCCCTCCACATACACCCCCTAATTCTTTGCTTTCATTTGTCTGAATCTGTTCGGTATGTGCGAGTGCTGTTCTTTTAATTAAACTGATGTCTGCACCAGTGTCGACCAGCATTGTTATGAAACAAATTTTGTCTCGGTTAATGGCAGATTAACGAACACATCATGACTTTTTCTTTTACGCATATGCATAAGACTATACCTGGTTGGGTTATTATATTTAATTAAGCGACTCAGCTTCAGAGTTATTACCTTGATAATATTTTTGGCCAATTTAGTGACTTTTAAACTAGTTTGCCCGATTATGTGAAGGTCAACAAAACTGAATTCTGACTTCAATACGGATGCTAACAGTTCTATTGTTGTTGCATATAATAAGCTAAAGAAGTTAAATATAATACCCATGTAAAAAACTGAAGAGTTTGTGCTTCGTATTATCTCTGCTCGAGTTGACTTATCCGAGCTTTGAAGGGCACAGTCTACTAATTTTGGCTGCGCCCTCTTGAGTTTCCCTGCTTTTTCTTTTGACGGGACTCCATGGTATCGACTGTTTTGTGTACCTCGATGATAAAGTCATTTATTCAAATAATTTGAAATACCATACCCAAAAGTTGCTCAATGTTTTTGATAAGCTTAGAACTAATCGCTTAAAACTAAACACTGATAAATGTAAATTTCTGTGCAGAGAAGTAGTATACCTGCGTCATATCTGTTCTGAAGACGGGGCCCGCCCTGATCCATCTAAGACCAGTTGCGTTACAAATTTCCCATCTCCCAAAAATACCAAAGAAGTTCAGTCCTTTTTAGGGTTTGTAAGTTATTACCGTAAGTTTGTACCAAATTTTGCAGCTATAGCTTCTCCTATAAACAACCTCTTGCGAAAGAATACACTATTCAAATGGACGAACGATTGCCAACGGGCTTTTGAAGATCTCAAAAGAGCGGTAACATCTCAACCCGTTCTTATCTATCCTGATTTTACTAAAACATTCATTCTTACAACCGATGCTAGCGTTGAAGCTTTGGGTGCGGTTTCATCACAGGGAAAAGTGGGAGAAGATAGACCGATCGCTTATGCCAGTAGATCTTTAAGTCCGGCTGAGAACAGGTATTCGACCATAGAAAGAGAGCTTTTAGCTATTGTATGGGCTACTAGAAATTTTCGAAGTTACTTACTAGGGCGACCATTTGTAGTCTACAGTGATCATCAACCACTGAAAGGGGTATTTAACGTAAAAGACCCAACAACTCGTCTTGTAAATTTTCACCATAAGCTTTCAGAATACGCTTAAAAAAATGAGTACAAACCCGGGAAAATAAATACGAACGCGGATGTACTGAGTCGTATTCCTAAGAGTGAAAGTCAGTGTCTGGCAATAACGAGAGCACAAGCCGCTAAAGAAGGGAACACAATGTAAGTTGTCAAAAACCACAGAAGAAGACCAAAAGCACTGAAACGGAATATGGAAAAAACTACTTGGTTAAAAAGGGTTCATGCCGTTGGAAACTTCTATACAATTCAGACCAAATCCAAACCGTGCTAAAGGATTTTCATAACTCAGCACTCGGAGGTCATCAAGGTGGTGAAAGGACTTTTCAACGGATCAGACAACAATACAGGTGGAAAGGTATGAAAAGACAGGTATTAGACTATGTAAAGAGGTGCCCAGCTTGCCAGAAAAATAAAAGCTCGCCTCCTACTAAAATGCCCATGGTAATTACTGACTATAGTGAGTGGTCGGTCTTCCCACATCATATTCAGGGAATAGATTCATCCTTACCTTTCAGGATGATCTGACGAAGTTTATGGATTGCGCGGCACTGCCAGATGCCGAAGCGTCCACAGTAGCTCAAGTATTCTATGAACAAATAGTAAGGCGTTATAGAATACCAAAAGTTCTTGTAACTGATAATGGTGCTAATTTTACTTCTAAAGTATTTTCGAAAACCTGCAAATTACTTGGAATAAAGAAAATGCACACTACAGCATACCACCCGCAGTCAAATGGTTCCCTAGAAAGGAGCCATCGGCCATTAGCTGAGTATCTAGGGTCTTTTGTCGCTAACGATGAAAAGCATTGTGATCAGTGGCTTAGACAAGCTATGCACGTGCATAACAATACAGTTCATACGGCAACTAAGTTGACACCTTTTAACGCCTTATTTGGTTTCCAATTTGAAATGCCAACGAATCTGAAAAAAAAGGCTGCTCCACTATATGCAAGCGACAATTATCCTTGTTCTTTGAAATACCAGCCTACTTAAAATCACCAAATAGCTAACGAGAAAAAAAAGAGCAAAAGTTATGGCTAAAAAGCATTACGACAAGCATTTCAAGTGTGTGTCATTCCATGTCGGGCAAAGTGTTTTACTTAAAATCCCCGTTAGGAAAAATAAATTTTCAGAAAAATGGATAGGACCATACGATATTGTGTCGATCGATAGCCCTGTTACTACCACAATAAAAATGAACAAGAAAACGAACAGGAAGGTGCATAACAACCGCTTAAAACCTTATTATAATTAAAAACATTTTATTTTCAGAATTCGTTTTTGTTGTTCCTAAGTCGCATTTATATGTTTTTTATGTTCAATTAATAATTTTGTTTCCCTTTTCAGAAGATCGAGCTTAAACCTAGTTTAAGAATAATAAAAAGAATAACCTTCATGGATATAAAAAAAAAAATGTCGAAAATGAAAAGATTTAATATTATAAGTAACCTAATTATAGTATCTATAATTAATATAATCGCTATCAAAAATGTATCACCGAACCCTTCCCCAGACTCCGAACTTCTAAGTGGGCATTTGGTACTATGGATAATGAGGATTCACGCAAGGTGTATGGTCAGCTTAACACGCTGAAGGGCTGGCGGACGAAATGAAGAACGTTACAACTGGTTTTAAAACGTTTAGCAAGTCCATCGCAAAACGTTTAGTAACCTATCGAGCGAAATCATTCTTCTGCAGGTTAAAACAGACATAACCGATATCGTTTCTCTATTAATGTCAAAAGTAATAGAGCTGCAGCACCGGCAGGCAACCGAATTGTCAATCCTGGATGACCTATACCAAAACAGGATGCACCCTTTCATTTTAAACTCCAACAACATCAGCGAAGTTCTGCGGAAAATAGCTTCAAATGGGAGGGCGACATTCGGAAACGCTTTTATCCTTCATCAAGCTGCTAAAACGTCTGTTTTCCTGGATGGGGAAAACGTTTTAATCAAAGTGACGATCCCGTTACCCGAAGACCTTCGTTACGAACTCCAAAGGATATATCCTGTACCCTCTGATTTCAACGAGGCGTGGGACGTTAGATAGCCATTATGAATACATCGCCGAGTCAGAGAACCACGCTTACTTTGGACTGATGAGCCACGGGGAATTCGAAAAATGCATCCCCGTGTCAAGAAACGAGACGGATTCTGAAATCTGGATTTGCAGTTTCAATTCACCTTTACTAACGTCTGGAGCAAAGCATTGTCTGGTAGAGCTACTACAACATGCTGTTGCGTCATCCACCCACTGCAGATATGTTGCAGTTCCGGCAAACGAAGGTATTTTGTTAAAGATGTCAGTACCTAACCATTGGTTCTTCAGCTTCAAACATGAAATAGTTTTGAATGTCGTATGCAAGAGGGAACGATACCAAGCACCCATACAGGGCACAAGAGTATTCGAGCTGTTACGACCATGCGAAGCTACTACCAAAGATATTAAAATCGCATACCAGCGAAGTTTTTCGACAAAATCAGTGTACAAGCAGCCTATTGTTGATCACTCGGACATTCTGGAAACCCTGAGAAGACCTTTCCTTTCCTTGAGATCCATGGCAACTTTCAGACCCTGGACAATAAAAACAGGTGACCATGAAAACATCGCCAGGAACATTCTTGACGGCAAGCGCTCTATCCAGGAATTAGAGATCAATTTGAAAGTGATGGAAGCAGGAAGGAAACTAGAGGAACACAACTGGGACATTTTAAGCCATCGTTATTCGTTTTTGAGCCTGGTTACTATTATCGTCACTCTACTCGTAATTGGCTCAATACTGTACAAGATCCGGAAAGTGAAAAACAAGGTGCTCAACATTCAACAACTAACTGAGGTAGCAGCACCTTGCGTGGAATTAGTAACGAGACCGACCCCCATCAAGAAGAAGAAAGATGCAGCAGAAGTACCAACCTGTGAACGTAGCGGTATAACGTATGCTTGCGTTTAAAGTTCTGGGTAGGTGGATGATGCATAATAATGAAAAAAAAAATAACATACATATATTACAAGCAAAACATTTAGAACTTAAGACAAATAATGTGTACCTATTGTAAGTTATTTATTTATGTAACTTTTTGAAAACTAACAGGAACAACACACAAATAAAAAGTATGTATTGAGGTATAATAATGTACCATTATTGTAGAAATATTTAATAAATATATTCCATAGTACTGTATAATGCATATTTAAAAAAAAAAGTCTTATTGTTAATACATTTAAAAAAAAACAACAATAATTGTCTGTTCCTCTGAAATATAATAAAATATAATATATTTAATGTATTTAAAAAACAAAAAGGTTATATTTTTCGTTTATCCGAAAAGGAATATAAGGTAAAATAATGGTGCTAGAATATAAATAGAAATTAAATTATTTTAAAAATAACTGTATATTTTTGTTTCAACTTACGATGTCAGTTTTTTTTTCTAACTTTATAATTTCATATCACGACCCATTATAAAATAACAGAAAACAATATTCAAAAACGTTGCAAACTATGCAAGTTATGTTTTTAAAAGTATAAAACAATATAAATATTAAGTAGCACTTTTTAACATATCATTCGGAATTATGTAAATTTCAAATTAAATATAGAACTAAAGAATTAAATATAAATAATAAAACACATGTCTATATAATGTTAAATGAGTTTTCTGAGTTCTATAAGAACTATGGTTGTGCCCTGCATTTGGGTCACTTGGCTCAACCTGCGTTGAACTTACTCAAGCCATTGCACTGTGTCGAAACTATATTGCTGGCCTATGCAAAAGCATACGCAGCAATGTTGGTTCACCTTTGCAATTGGCACAAGAGGTAAATAACCAGGAAGTGCTAAGTGTGCATTTGGCAGTGGATGACCCAAGTAAGTTTTGATTAAAGAGGTTGACTGGTGAGTCTGAAGTTGAAAGTCAAAGTGAACGGTCGTGTTTATTTTTAAATCGGGAATTTAAATATAACGTATAACATTTTGGCGCAGCCGATACGCGAACGTACGCGTAAGTTAAAGAAAATATAATTGAAGATAGTGAGAAGAATAAAAAATAATAAAACTTATACGTTTGATGGTGTTTTTGATTCGAAAAAAGTGACAAGTAACAACTCTTGAAAGTTGCCAAAAATATCATTTACGACAAAATAAAAAAAAAACAGATCAATTAGTGTGTGGCAAGTCAAAAAAAAATATAAAATAAATAACAAAGAGTAAAAATTAAGTCTTGTCAACAAAATTGAATAGGTAAGTATATTTTCTTCATTTAACTCTTATGAATATTTTTTTTTGTTTTTGGTTGTTTGTGTTGCTTCCTAGTTATTCTTGAAATTTTTGTTTTGTTTCTCTCTTTGCGGTTTTAACCTGGCCATTTAAATTACTAATTAGTTGGGAAAGGTTTGGACTTTGTTTTAAGTTATTTGGGGTCAAATCTTTAAAGATCAAGTTTTTAAAGAAAGAAAAAAAAGAAAACCAACGGGAGCTTAAACTTTTAAACGAATTTCTTCTTTCGGAGCTTAAGTCTATTTTGAATCCTGAGGTTTATAATCTGGTCAGCTATCAGTTAAGCTCTCAGTGGGGTAAATTTATGCGTGTCGAATCAACCGACGCGATTCTAATGGAATACGTCAAAGCCGTTCAGAATTTAGTAAAGAAACACACGAGAGAGGCAGAAAAACTTGCCAAGCAGCTCGAAAAAAGCGAATTATTTTGTAAAGCAGCTGAAAAGAGGCTTCTACGAACTTCAGAAGAAGCTGATGAGGAGATAGATCTTTTGTCAAGTGAGTTAAACAAAAGCTTGTCAAAACAAAGGAAGCTTGAAGAAGAAAGGTCAAAATCACCTTTCACAAGTAACCCAAAAAACTCACTGCCGTTGATATTGACCCCTCAACATATCTTACTGCAATTCGTTAGTACTCCTGAACATACATCTACACCGAAAACACCAGTTAGTAGAAGTTTTGCAGACACAGGGGTTCAGACTAAAAGGGAAGAGACCATAACCAACAAATCAATTCAAACCTTAAACAAATCGATTCAAAACATACCAACAGGAAAAATTGAGTTGGCATTTAATATGTCTTTTGAAAATATAAGCAAGGTAGTTTCGAGGCTGGTCCCCATTTTCTCTGGAGAGCGTAACCATGAACTCCCACGCAGAGTTTATGAGTTTCTCAATGCCTGTGATCTGGCATTGAAAACCATTAAGCCGGGGGAGGAGGGGATATTAGTTTCTTTAATATCTACGCGTTTAGTGGGAGATGCTTTTGAGCTATTACGCTCAAACTCCGCCAAGACAACTGGAGATCTGTCAAAACTCTTCAAAGATTGCTATTTAGTGGCAAAAACACTGGATAGCGTAATGAACGAGTTAAGGCAATCTCATCAATTGATTGGAGAGGATGTAAAAGCATTTTCCAGGCGCTTGGGAAGGTTTCAGGCCACAGCGGTGGAGATAATTGACGCGATCTACACAAAAGAAAAACCGGGTGGACTCAAAAGGGAGGTTGCTAACACCGTCATCACAACCTTTAAGACAGGACTAGTCGATCTGGCTCTTCGGCATTTCATGCTGACCAGTACGAGTACTGATCTGAATGAAATGGCAGAACAAGCTAGGAAAACTTCACTCCTGTTTCAACCCAATCCAAGGGGTTACATGGGTGGTGGTCAAAATACCCCGACCTTACTAGGCCCTACCCCGTATCAAGTACCCTACCAGTATACACAGCCCACAATACCTACCAGCTACTCAAGTAATTTTACATCTCCACCAAACCAACCTCAACAAACATCTATGGGTTACTCTGGTTCACAGGTATCTCACCTACCTCAACATGCACCTAACATTCCTTTGTATAATCACCAAGTCTTAAATACACAACCTGTTCCTTATGCTGACACACCTTTTGCCAATGTGTCAATTGCAGAAAATGACAACCAGCACTTTTATCACTCTCAGTCTCCCCCAGATCCAAATCTGGGTAAACAACAAAGACGAATGCGGCAAGACTTCAACATTAAATGCGGGTTCTGTGGTAAGCAAAATCACACTTACGCAGAATGCCGTCAAAGAAAAAACACACCTTATTGTGAAGCGTGTGCATCTTACGGTCACACATTAGATGTGTGTCCAAAGTCTAGAGTCTTCGCCGTGCAAACCCCCTCGAACCAAATTAAATGTCTTTGGTGCGCTCGAATTGGCCATTCAGAGGAGGAGTGTCCTTACAAGCGTTATTATAATAAGAAAAAGCAGAGAAACTCAAGAGGGCGCAGCCAAAATTAGTAGACTGTGCCCTTCAAACCTCGGATAAGTCAACTCGAGCAGAGATAATACGAAGCACAAACTCTTCAGTCTTTTACATGGGTATTATATTTAACTTCTTTAGCTTATTATATGCAACAATAATAAAAGTGTTAGCATCCGCATTGAAGTCAGAATTCAGTTTTGTTGACCTTCACATAATAGGGCAAACTAGTTTAAAAGTCCATAAATTGGCCAAAAATATTATCAAGGTAATAACTGTGAAGCTGAGTCGCTTAATTAAATATAATAACCCAACAAGGCATAGTCTTATGCATATGCGTAAAAGAAAGTCATGATGTGTTCGTTAATATGCCATTAACCGAGACAAAATTTGGTTCCATAACAATGCTGGTCGACAACTGTGCAGACATCAGTTAAATTAACTCGCACATACCGAACAGATTCAGACAAATGAAAGCAAAGAATTAGGGGGTGCATGTGGAGGGGTTATATCGACATTAGGGACCCTGTCAACAGTTTTCCCTTTATCCAAAGATGTAAAAGTCAAGGCAAAATTGCACGTGATACGTGATTCAAAAGACATACCTGCCGACGGTATTTTGAGTCGCGACGTTTTATGGAATCGCTCCATTATTGACACGGAGGCAAAACGCCTTAGATTCTTGGACAATAACGGAGGGAAAGTAATTGCGGAGATACCACTATTATCTCTGAATGCTGTTAAGAACTGGTCCCAGGTTAATAAAAATAATATTATAGATATCCAAGCACGAACCCAAAAATTGGTTAAACTTCACTTGAAAACAGGTCTGCGGGAGGTATTAGTAGAGTCCCAGGAGTTAAAACCGGGAGTTTATCTTGCAAATACCATTGATACGGTTAGAAATGGTCACGTTGTTGTTCCGATTCTGAACAGTACAAGTGAGCCATACACCGTAGAACCCAATTTTGTGCCTAAATTCAAGAACAGCAACCAATTTAAAATCTTAACTGATACAATGAAGTCAGTACACAAGCTCAGTGAGGTAGAACCTCAGAAAAGGACTGCCAAGTTATTAAGTGCTATAAACCTTGGCAACAACCTCAATAACGAGGAAAGAGCTTGTATCGAACAAATATGCATCCAGTATAACTATATTTTTCATTTGGATTGTGACAAGTTAAGCCATACAGATGTTCTTTCACACAAAATACCGGTGAAAGTGGAAAAAGGGCCAATAAATCAAAAGCAAATCAGGTTACCTCAAATTGCTAGAGACGAAATTAACTCCCAAGTCCAGAAGATGCTTCAGGATGGTGTTATTTCTCTTAGTAAATCGCCTTGGAATTCTCCTCTTTTGGTCGTCCCAAAAAAAGCAGGGGCTGATGGACAAAAAAGATGGAGAGTCGTGGTTGATTTTCGAAAACTAAACGAAGTATCTGTAAAAGATGTTTTTCCTCTGCCAAGAATAGAAGATATTCTTGACCAGCTAGGAAATTGTCGATATTTTACAACGCTTGATTTGGCCAATGGACACCACCAAGTCCTAATAGACAAAATGGACCGTCAGCGTTCAGCACAGGTCTAGGTCATTATGAATTTAACCGGATGCGTTTCGGACTTTCAGGAGCACCAGCCACATTTCAAAGAATAATGAATCACATTTTGACGGGACTCCATGGTATCGACTGTTTTGTGTACCTCGATGACATAGTCATTTATTCGAAGAACTTGAAAGAACATAGCCAAAAGTTGATCAATGTTTTTGATAAACTTAGAACTAATCGCTTAAAACTAAACACTGATAAATGTAAATTTCTGTGCAGAGAAGTAGTATACCTGGGTCATATCTGTTCTGAAGACGGGGCCCGCCCTGATCCATCTAAGACTAGTTGCGTTACAAATTTCCCATCTCCCAAAAATACCAAAGAAGTTCAGTCCTTTTTAGGGTTTGTTAGTTATTACCGTAAGTTTGTACCAAATTTTGCAGCTATAGCTTCTCCTATAAACAACCTCTTGCGAAAGAATACACTATTCAAATGGACGAACGATTGCCAACGGGCTTTTGAAGATCTCAAAAGAGCGGTAACATCTCCACCCGTTCTTATCTATCCTGATTTTACTAAAACATTCATTCTTACAACCGATGCTAGCGGTGAAGCTTTGGGTGCGGTTTTATCACAGGGAAAAGTGGGAGAAGATAGACCGATCGCTTATGCCAGTAGATCTTTAAGTCCGGCTGAGAACAGGTATTCGACCATAGAAAGGGAGCTTTTAGCTATTGTATGGGCTACTAGAAATTTTCGAACTTATTTACTAGGGCGACCATTTGTAGTCTACAGTGATCATCAACCACTGAAAGGGGTATTTAACGTGAAGGACCCAACAACTCGTCTTGTAAATTTTCACCATAAGCCGGGAAAATAAATACTTTCACCATAACCCGGGAAAATAAATACTAACGCGGATGCACTGAGTCGTATTCCTAAGAGTGAAAGTCAGTGTCTGGCAATAACGAGAGCACAAGCCGCTAAAGAAAGGGAACACAATGTAAGTTGTCAAAAACCACAGAAGAAGACCAAAAGCACTGACACGGAAGATGGAAAACCCTACTTGGTTAAAAAAGGTTCATGCCGTTGGAAACTTCTATCCAATTCAGACGAAATCCAAACCGTGCTAAAGGATTTTCATAACTCAGCACTCAGAGGTCATCAAGGTGGTGAAAGGACCTTTCAACGAATCAGACAACAATACAGGTGGAAAGGTATGAAAAGACAGGTATTAGACTATGTAAAGAGGTGCCCAGCTTGCCAGAAAAATAAAAGCTCACTTCCTACTAAAATGCCCATGGTAATAACTGACACTCCATTTTTACCTTTTGATAAGGTATATATGGATATAGTGTGTGGTCTTCCCACATCATATTCAGGGAATAGATACATCCTTACCTTTCAGGATGATCTGACAAAGTTTATGGATTGCGAGGCACTGCCAGATGCCGAAGCGTCCACAGTAGCTCAAGTATTCTATGAACAAATAGTAACGCGTTATAAAATACCAAAAGTTCTTGTAACTGATAATGGTGCTAATTTTACTTCTAAAGTATTTTCGAAAACCTGCAAATTACTTGGAATAAAGAAAATGCACACTACAGCATACCACCCGCAGTCAAATGGTTCCCTAGAAAGGAGCCATCGGCCATTAGCTGAGTATCTAGGGTCTTTTGTCGCTAACGATGAAAAGCATTGGGATCAGTGGCTTAGACAAGCTATGCACGTGCATAACAATACAGTTCATACGGCAACTAAGTTGACAACTCTTAACGTTTTATTTGGTTTCCAATTTGAAATGCCAACGAATCTGAAAAAAAAGGCTGCTCCACTATATGCAAGCGACAATTATCCTTGTTCTTTGAAATACCAGCTTACTTAAAATCACCAAATAGCTAACGAGAAAAAAAAGAGCAAAAGTTATGGCTAAAAAGCATTACGACAAGCATTTCAAGTGTGTGTCATTCCATGTCGGGCAAAGTGTTTTACTTAAAATCCCCGTTAGGAAAAATAAATTTTCAGAAAAATGGATAGGACCATACGATATTGTGTCGATCGATAGCCCTGTTACTACCACAATAAAAATGAACAAGAAAACGAACAGGAAGGTGCATAACAACCGCTTAAAACCTTATTATAATTAAAAACATTTTGTTTTCAGAATTCGTTTTTGTTGTTCCTAAGTCGCATTTATATGTTTTTTATGTTCAATTAATAATTTTGTTTCCCTTTTCAGAAGATCGAGCTTAAACCTAGTTTAAGAATAATAAAAAGAATAACCTTCATGGATATAAAAAAAAAATTGTCGAAAATGAAAAGATTTAATATTATAAGTAACCTAATTATAGTATCTATAATTAATATAATCGCTATCAAAAATGTATCACCGAACCCTTCCCCAGACTCCGAACTTCTAAGTGGGCATTCGGTACTATGGATAATGAGGATTCACGCAAGGTGTATGGTCAGCATAACACGCTGAAGAGCTGGCGGACGAAATGAAGAACGTTACAACTGGTTTTAAAACGTTTAGCAAGTCCATCGCAAAACGTTTAGTAACCTATCGAGCGAAATCATTCTTCTGCAGGTTAAAACAGACATAACCGATATCGTTTCTCTATTAATGTCAAAAGTAATAGAGCTGCAGCACCGGCAGGCAACCGAATTGTCAATCCTGGATGACCTATACCAAAACAGGATGCACCCTTTCATTTTAAACTCCAACAACATCAGCGAAGTTCTGCGGCAAATAGCTTCAAATGGGAGGGCGACATTCGGGAACGCTTTTATCCTTCATCAAGCTGCTAAAACGTCTGTTTTCCTGGATGGGGAAAACGTTTTAAACAAAGTGACGATCCCGTTACCCGAAGACCTTCGTTACGAACTCCAAAGGATATATCCTGTACCCTCTGATTTCAACGAGGCGTGGGACGTTAGATAGCCATTATAAATACATCGCCGAGTCAGAGAACCACGCTTACTTTGGACTGATGAGCCACGGGGAATTCGAAAAATGCATCCCCGTGTCAGGAAACGAGACGGATTCTGAAATCTGGATTTGCAGTTTCAATTCGCCTTTACTAACGTCTGGAGCAAAGCATTGTCTGGTAGAGCTACTACAACATGCTGTTGCGTCATCCACCCACTGCAGATATGTTGCAGTTCCGGCAAACGAAGATATTTTGTTAAAGATGTCAGTACCTAACCATTGGTTCTTCAGCTTCAAACATGAAATAGTTTTGAATGTCGTATGCAAGAGGGAACGATACCAAGCACCCATACAGGGCACAAGAGTATTCGAGCTGTTACGACCATGCGAAGCTACTACCAAAGATATTAAAATCGCATACCAGCGAAGTTTTTCGACAAAATCAGTGTACAAGCAGCCTATTGTTGATCACTCGGACATTCTGGAAACCCTGAGAAGACCTTTCCTTTCCTTGAGATCCATGGCAACTTTCAGACCCTGGTCAATAAAAACAGGTGACCATGAAAACATCGCCAGGAACATTCTTGACGGCAAGCGCTCTATCCAGGAATTAGAGATCAATTTGAAAGTGATGGAAGCAGGAAGGATTGGTAATTGGCTCAATACTGTACAAGATCCGGAAAGTGAAAAACAAGGTGCTCAACATTCAACAACTAACTGAGGTAGCAGCACCTTGCGTGGAATTAGTAACGAGACCGACCCCCATCAAGAAGAAGAAAGATGCAGCAGAAGTACCAACCTGTGAACGTAGCGGTATAACGTATGCTTGCGTTTAAAGTTCTGGGTAGGTGGATGATGCATAATAATGAAAAAAAAAAAATAACATACATATATTACAAGCAAAACATTTAGAACTTAAGACAAATAATGTGTACCTATTGTAAGTTATTTATTTATGTAACTTTTTGAAAACTAACAGGAACAACACACACATAAAAAGTATGTATTGAGGTATAATAATGTACCATTATTGTAGAAATATTTAATAAATATATTCCATAGTACTGTATAATGCATATTTTAAAAAAAAAGTCTTATTGTTAATACATTTAAAAAAAAAACAACAATAATTGTCTGTTCCTCTGAAATATAATAAAATATAATATATTTAATGTATTTAAAAAACAAAAAGGTTATATTTTTCGTTTATCCGAAAAGGAATATAAGGTAAAATAATGGTGCTAGAATATAAATAGAAATTAAATTATTTTAAAAATAACTGTATATTTTTATTTCAACTTACGATGTCAGTTTTTTTTTCTAACTTTATAATTTCATATCACGACCCATTATAAAATAACAGAAAACAATATTCAAAAACGTTGCAAACTATGCAAGTTATGTTTTTAAAAGTATAAAACAATATAAATATTAAGTAGCACTTTTTAACATATCATTCGGACTTATGTAAATTTCAAATTAAATATAGAACTAAAGAATTAAATATAAATAATAAAACACATGTCTATATAATGTTAAATGAGTTTTCTGAGTTCTATAAGAACTATGGTTGTGCCCTGCATTTGGGTCACTTGGCTCAACCTGCGTTGAACTTACTCAAGCTATTGCACTGTGTCGAAACTATATTGCTGGTCTATGCAAAAGCATACGCAGCAATATTGGTTCACCTTTGCAATTAGCACAAGAGATAAATAACCAGGAAGTGCTAAGTGTGCATTTGGCAGTGGATGACCCAAGTAAGTTTTGATTAAAGAGGTTGACTGGTGAGTCTGAAGTTGAAAGTCAAAGTGAACGGTCGTGTTTATTTTTAAATCGGGAATTTAAATACAACGTATAACATTTTGGCGCAGCCGATACGCGAACGTACGCGTAAGTTAAAGAAAATATAATTGAAGATAGTGAGAAGAATAAAAAATAATAAAACTTATACGTTTGATGGTGTTTTTGATTCGAAAAAAGTGACAAGTAACAACTCTTGAAAATTGCCAAAAATATCATTTACGACAAAATAAAAAAAAAAACAGATCAATTAGTGTGTGGCAAGTCAAAAAAAAAATATAAAATAAATAACAAAGAGTAAAAATTAAGTCTTATCAACGAAATTGAATAGGTAAGTATATTTTCTTCATTTAACTCTTATGAATATTTTTTTTTGTTTTTGGTTGTTTGTGTTGCTTCCTAGTTATTCTTGAAGTTTTTGTTTTGTTTCTCTCTTTGCGGTTTAAACCTGGCCATTTAAATTACTAATTAGTTGGGAAAGGTTTGGACTTTGTTTTAAGTTATTTGGGGTCAAATCGTTTTTTTTTCTATTGAGTTAATGGCCAAAAGTCAACTCGAGGCCCAGCTTAACGATCTCATAGAGGAAACCGAGTTTTTAAAGAAAAAAAAAAAAAGAAAACCAACGGGAGCTTAAACTTTTAAACGAATTTCTTCTTTCGGAGCTTAAGTTTTTTTTGAATCCTGAGGTTTATAATCTGGTCAGCTATCAGTAAAGCTCTCAGTGGGGTAAATTTATGCGTGTCGAATCAACCGACGCGATTCTAACGGAATACGTCAAAGCCGTTCAGAATTTAGTAAAGAAACACACGAGAGAGGCAGAAAAACTTGCCAAGCAGCTCGAAAAAAGCGAATTATTTTGTAAAGCAGCTGAAAAGAGGCTTCTACGAACTTCAGAAGAAGCTGATCAGGAGATAGATCTTTTGTCAAGTGAGTTAAACAAAAGCTTGTCAAAACAAAGGGAGCTTGAAGAAGAAAGGTCAAAATCACCTTTCACAAGTAACCCAAAAAACTCACTGCCGTTGATATTGACCCCTCAACATATCTTACTGCAATTCGTTAGTACTCCTGAACATACATCTACACCGAAAACACCAGTTAGTAAAAGTTTTGTAGACACAGGGGTTCAGACTAAAAGGGTAGATACCATAACCAACAAATCAATTCAAACCTTAAACAAATCGATTCAAACCATACCAACAGGAAAAATTGAGTTGCCATTTAATATGTCTTTTGAAAATATAAGCAAGGAAGTTTCGAGGCTGGTCCCCATTTTCTCTGGAGAGCGTAACCATGAACTCCCACGCAGAGTTTATGAGTTTCTCAATGCCTGTGATCTGGCATTGAAAACCATTAAGCCGGGGGAGGAGGGGATATTAGTTTCTTTAATATCTACGCGTTTAGTGGGAGATGCTTTTGAGCTATTACGCTCAAACTCCGCCAAGACAATTGAAGATCTGTCAAAACTCTTCAAAGATTGCTATTTAGTGCCAAAAACACTGGATAGCGTAATGAACGAGTTAAGGCAATCTCATCAATTGATTGGAGAGGATGTAAAAGCATTTGCCAGGCGCTTGGGAAGGTTTCAGGCCACAGCGGTGGAGATAATTGACGCGATCTACACAAAAGAAGAATCGGGTGGACTCAAAAGGGAGGTTGCTAACACCGTCATCACAACCTTTAAGACAGGACTAGTCGATCTGGCTCTTCGGCAGTTCATGCTGACCAGTACGAGTACTGATCTGAATGAAATGACAGAACAAGCTAGGAAAACTTCACTCCTGTTTCAACCCAATCCAAGGGGTTACATGGGTGGTGGTCAAAATACCCTGACCTTACTAGGCCCTACCCCGTATCAAGTACCCTACCGGTATACACAATACCTACCAGCTACTCAAGTAATTTTACATCTCCACCAAACCAACCTCAACAAACATCTATGGGTTACTCTGGTTCACAGGTATCTCACCTACCTCAACATGCATCTAACATTCCTTTGTATAATCACCAAGTCTTAAATACACAACCTGTTCCTTATGCTGACACACCTTTTGCCAATGTGTCGATTGCAGAAAATGACAACCAGCACTTTTATCACTCTCAGTTTCCCCCAGACCCAAATCTGGGTAAACAACAAAGGCGAATGCGGCAAGACTTCAACATTAAATGCGGGTTCTGTGGTAAGCAAAATCACACTTACGCAGAATGCCGTCAGAGAAAAAACACACCTTATTGTAAAGCGTGTGCATCTTACGGTCACACATTAGATGTGTGTCCAAAGTCTAGAGTCTTCGCCGTGCAAACCCCCTCGAACCAAATTAAATGTCTTTGGTGCGCTCGAATTGGCCATTCAGAGGAGGAGTGTCCTTACAAGCGTTATTATAATAAGAAAAAGCAGGGAAACTCAAGAGGGCGCAGCCAAAATTAGTAGACTGTGCCCTTCAAACCTCGGATAAGTCAACTCGAGCAGAGATAATACGAAGCACAAACTCTTCAGTCTTTTACATGGGTATTATATTTAACTTCTTTAGCTTATTATATGCAACAACAATAAAAGTGTTAGCATCCGCATTGAAGTCAGAATTCAGTTTTGTTGACCTTCACATAATAGGGCAAACTAGTTTAAAAGTCCATAAATTGGCCAAAAATATTATCAAGGTAATAACTGTGAAGCTGAGTCGCTTAATTAAATATAATAACCCAACAAGGCATAGTCTTATGCATATGCGTAAAAGAAAGTCATGATGTGCTCGTTAATCTGCCATTAACCGAGACAAAATTTGGTTCCATAACAATGCTGGTCGACAACTGTGCAGACATCAGTTAAATTAACTCGCACATACCGAACAGATTCAGACAAATGAAAGCAAAGAATTAGGGGGTGCATGTGGAGGGGTTATATCGACATTAGGGACCCTGTCAACAGTTTTCCCTTTATCCAAAGATGTTAAAGTCAAGGCAAAATTGCACGTGATACGTGATTCAAAAGACATACCTGCCGACGGTATTTTGAGTCGCGACGTTTTATGGAATCGCTCCATTATTGACACGGAGGCAAAACGCCTTAGATTCTTGGACAATAACGGAGGGAAAGTAATTGCGGAGATACCACTATTATCTCTGAATGCTGTTAAGAACTGGTCCCAGGTTAATAAAAATACTATTATAAATATCCAAGCACGAACCCAAAAATTGGTTAAACTTCACTTGAAAACAGGTCTGCGGGAGGTATTAGTAGAGTCCCAGGAGTTAAAACCGGGAGTTTATCTTGCAAATACCATTGATACGGTTAGAAATGTTAACGTTGTTGTTCCGATTCTGAACAGTACAAGTGAGCCATACACCGTAGAACCCAATTTTGTGCCTAAATTCAAGAACAGCAACCAATTTAAAATCTTAACTGATACAATGAAGTCAGTACACAAGCTCAGTGAGGTAGAACCTCAGAAAAGGACTGCCAAGTTATTAAGTGCTATAAACCTTGGCAACAACCTCAATAACGAGGAAAGAGCTTGTATCGAACAAATATGCATCCAGTATAACTATATTTTTCATTTGGATTGTGACAAGTTAAGCCATACAGATGTTCTTTCACACAAAATACCGGTGAAAGTGGAAAAAGGGCCAATAAATCAAAAGCAAATCAGGTTACCTCAAATTGCTAGAGACGAAATTAACTCCCAAGTCCAGAAGATGCTTCAGGATGGTGTTATTTCTCTTAGTAAATCTCCTTGGAATTCTCCTCTTTTGGTCGTCCCAAAAAAAGCAGGGGCTGATGGACAAAAAAGATGGAGAGTTGTGGTTGATTTTCGAAAACTAAACGAAGTATCTGTAAAAGATGTTTTTCCTCTGCCAAGAATAGAAGATATTCTTGACCAGCTAGGAAATTGTCGATATTTTACAACGCTTGATTTGGCCAATGGATACCACCAAGTCCTAATAGACAAAATGGACCGTCAAAAAACAGCGTTCAGCACAGGTCTAGGTCATTATGAATTTAACCGGATGCCTTTCGGGAGCACCAGCCACATTTCAAAGAATAATGAACCACATTTTGACAGGACTCCATGGTATCGACTGTTTTGTGTACCTCGATGACATAGTCATTTATTCGAAGAACTTGAAAGAACATAGCCAAAAGTTGATCAATGTTTTTGATAAACTTAGAACTAACCGCTTAAAACTGTAGTATACCTGGGTCATATCTGTTCTGAAGACGGGGCCCGCCCTGATCCATCTAAGACTAGTTGCGTTACAAATTTCCCATCTCCCAAAAACACCAAAGAAGTTCAGTCCTTTTTAGGGTTTGTAAGTTATTACCGTAAGTTTGTACCAAATTTTGCAGCTATAGCTTCTCCTATAAACAACCTCTTGCGAAAGAATACACTATTCAAATGGACGAACGATTGCCAACGGGCTTTTGAAGATCTCAAAAGAGCGGTAACATCTCCACCCGTTCTTGTCTATCCTGATTTTACTAAAACATTCATTCTTACAACCGATGCTAGCGTTGAAGCTTTGGGTGCGGTTTTATCACAGGGAAAAGTGGGAGAAGATAGACCGATCGCTTATGCCAGTAGATCTTTAAGTCCGGCTGAGAACAGGTATTCGACCATAGAAAGGGAGCTTTTAGCTATTGTATGGGCTACTAGAAATTTTCGAACTTATTTACTAGGGCGACCATTTGTAGTCTACAGTGATCATCAACCACTGAAAGGGGTATTTAACGTGAAAGACCCAACAACTCGTCTTGTAAATTTTCACCATAAGCCGGGAAAATAAATACTTTCACCATAACCCGGGAAAATAAATACTAACGCGAATGCACTGAGTCGTATTCCTAAGAGTGAAAGTCAGTGTCTGGCAATAACGAGAGCACAAGCCGCTAAAGAAAGGGAACACAATGTAAGTTGTCAAAAACCACAGAAGAAGACCAAAAGCACTGACACGGAAGATGGAAAACCCTACTTGGTTAAAAAAGTTTCATGCCGTTGGAAACTTCTATCCAATTCACACGAAATCCAAACCGTGCTAAAGAATTTTCATAACTCAGCACTCGGAGGTCATCAAGGTGGTGAAAGGACCTTTCAACGAATCAGACAACAATACAGGTGGAAAGGTATGAAAAGACAGGTATTAGACTATGAAAAGAGGTGCCCAGCTTGCCAGAAAAATAAAAGCTCACTTCCTACTAAAATGCCCATGGTAATTACTGACACTCCATCTTTACCTTTTGATAAGGTATATATGGATATAGTGTGTGGTCTTCCCACATCATATTCAGGGAATAGATACATCCTTACCTTTCAGGATGATCTGACAAAGTTTATGGATTGCGCGGCACTGCCAGATGCCGAAGCGTCCACAGTAGCTCAAGTATTCTATGAACAAATAGTAACGCGTTATAGAATACCAAAAGTTCTTGTAACTGACAATGGTGCTAATTTTACTTCTAAGTATTTTCGGAAACCTGCAAATTACTTGGAATAAAGAAAATGCACACTACAGCATACCACCCGCAGTCTAATGGTTCCAAATAGCTAACGAGAAAAAAAGAGCAAAAATTATGGCTAAAAAGCATTACGACAAGCATCTCAAGTGTGTGTCATTCCATGTCGGGCAAAGTGTTTTACTTAAAAACCCCGTTAGGAAAAATAAATTCTCATAAAAGTGGATAGGACCATACGATATTGTGTCGATCGATAGCCCTGTTACTACCACAATAAAAATAAACAAGAAAACGAACAGGAAGGTACATAACAACCGCTTAAAACCTTATTATAATTAAAAAACATTTTATTTTCAGAATTCGTTTTGTTGTTTCTAAGTCCCATTTATATGTTTTTTATGTTCAATTAATAATTTTGTTTTCCTTTTCAGAAGTTCGAGCTAAAACCTAGTTTAAGAATAATAAAAAAATATAACCTTTTTAGATATAAAAAAAAAATTGTCAAAAATGAAAAGATTTAATATTATAAGTAACCTAATTATAGTATCTATATATTTATATGTTTTTTATGTTCAATTAATAATTTTGTTTCCCTTTTCAGAAGATCGAGCTAAAATCTAGTTTCAGAATAATAAAAAAATATAACCTTCATAGATATAAAAAAAAAAATTGTCAAAAATGAAAAGATTTAATATTATAAGTAACCGAATTATAGTATCTATAATTAATATAATCGCTATCAAAAATGCATCACCGAACCCTACCCCAGACTCCGAACAAACGTTATTGCCGTTCAGACTGTTTTGTGTACCTCGATGACATAGTCATTTATTCGAAGAACTTGAAAGAACATAGCCAAAAGTTGATCAATGTTTTTGATAAACTTAGAACTAACCGCTTAAAACTCTAGTATACCTGGGTCATATCTGTTCTGAAGACGGGGCCCGCCCTGATCCATCTAAGACTAGTTGCGTTACAAATTTCCCATCTCCCAAAAACACCAAAGAAGTTCAGTCCTTTTTAGGGTTTGTAAGTTATTACCGTAAGTTTGTACCAAATTTTGCAGCTATAGCTTCTCCTATAAACAACCTCTTGCGAAAGAATACACTATTCAAATGGACGAACGATTGCCAACGGGCTTTTGAAGATCTCAAAAGAGCGGTAACATCTCCACCCGTTCTTATCTATCCTGATTTTACTAAAACATTCATTCTTACAACCGATGCTAGCGGTGAAGCTTTGGGTGCGGTTTTATCACAGGGAAAAGTGGGAGAAGATAGACCGATCGCTTATGCCAGTAGATCTTTAAGTCCGGCTGAGAACAGGTATTCGACCATAGAAAGGGAGCTTTTAGCTATTGTATGGGCTACTAGAAATTTTCGAACTTATTTACTAGGGCGACCATTTGTAGTCTACAGTGATCATCAACCACTGAAAGGGGTATTTAACGTGAAAGACCCAACAACTCGTCTTGTAAATTTTCACCATAAGCCGGGAAAATAAATACTTTCACCATAACCCGGGAAAATAAATACTAACGCGAATGCACTGAGTCGTATTCCTAAGAGTGAAAGTCAGTGTCTGGCAATAACGAGAGCACAAGCCGCTAAAGAAAGGGAACACAATGTAAGTTGTCAAAAACCACAGAAGAAGACCAAAAGCACTGACACGGAAGATGGAAAACCCTACTTGGTTAAAAAAGTTTCATGCCGTTGGAAACTTCTATCCAATTCAGACGAAATCCAAACCGTGCTAAAGAATTTTCATAACTCAGCACTCGGAGGTCATCAAGGTGGTGAAAGGACCTTTCAACGAATCAGACAACAATACAGGTGGAAAGGTATGAAAAGACAGGTATTAGACTATGAAAAGAGGTGCCCAGCTTGCCAGAAAAATAAAAGCTCACTTCCTACTAAAATGCCCATGGTAATTACTGACACTCCATCTTTACCTTTTGATAAGGTATATATGGATATAGTGTGTGGTCTTCCCACATCATATTCAGGGAATAGATACATCCTTACCTTTCAGGATGATCTGACAAAGTTTATGGATTGCGCGGCACTGCCAGATGCCGAAGCGTCCACAGTAGCTCAAGTATTCTATGAACAAATAGTAACGCGTTATAGAATACCAAAAGTTCTTGTAACTGACAATGGTGCTAATTTTACTTCTAAGTATTTTCGGAAACCTGCAAATTACTTGGAATAAAGAAAATGCACACTACAGCATACCACCCGCAGTCTAATGGTTCCCTAGAAAGGAGCCATCGGCCATTAGCTGAGTATCTAAGGTCTTTTGTCGCTAACGATGAAAAGCATTGGGATCAGTGGCTTAGACAAGCTATGCACGTGCATAACAATACAGTTCATACGGCAACTAAGTTGACAACTCTTAACGTTTTATTTGGTTTCCAATTTGAAATGCCAACGAATCTGAAAAAAAAGGCTGCTCCACTATATGCAAGCGACAATTATCCTTGTTTTTTGAAATACCAGCTTACTAAAAGTCACCAAATAGCTAACGAGAAAAAAAAGAGCAAAAATTATGGCTAAAAAGCATTACGACAAGCATCTCAAGTGTGTGTCATTCCATGTCGGGCAAAGTGTTTTACTTAAAAACCCCGTTAGGAAAAATAAATTCTCAGAAAAGTGGATAGGACCATACGATATTGTGTCGATCGATAGCCCTGTTACTACCACAATAAAAATAAACAAGAAAACGAACAGGAAGGTACATAACAACCGCTTAAAACCTTATTATAATTAAAAAACATTTTATTTTCAGAATTCGTTTTGTTGTTTCTAAGTCCCATTTATATGTTTTTTATGTTCAATTAATAATTTTGTTTTCCTTTTCAGAAGTTCGAGCTAAAACCTAGTTTAAGAATAATAAAAAAATATAACCTTTTTAGATATAAAAAAAAAAATTGTCAAAAATGAAAAGATTTAATATTATAAGTAACCTAATTATAGTATCTATATATTTATATGTTTTTTATGTTCAATTAATAATTTTGTTTCCCTTTTCAGAAGATCGAGCTAAAATCTAGTTTCAGAATAATAAAAAAATATAACCTTCATAGATATAAAAAAAAAAAATTGTCAAAAATGAAAAGATTTAATATTATAAGTAACCTAATTATAGTATCTATAATTAATATAATCGCTATCAAAAATGCATCACCGAACCCTACCCCAGACTCCGAACAAACGTTATTGCCGTTCAGAATCGAGAAGCTTAATGAATCTTCACCCATTTTGCTAGAACGCGATGGAACTGTTGTATTCTACAAGGACACTTGAACGATCCTGACGAAGTTCACGCCAATGGATTATTCGACGGTATTGGCGATATCCGAAAACTGCGAGGAAAAGCTAAAAAGTGTTTGCGAGGGACTAACTACGGAAAGTCTACATGCCTTCTGCAACAAAATAGCACGAGAGTTAGCAGTCAATATTGCCCTTTTGAGACAAAATGCGGAACGGTTGAACTCAGTATTTGAGAGGCAAAAAACATCAAAACGGAATAAGAGAGCCCTAGATTTCGTTGGACAATTTTCTAAGTGGGCATTTGGTACTATGGATAATGAGGATTCACGCAAGGTGTATGGTCAGCTTAACACCCTGAAAAGGGACGATGAGGACACTTTCCATCTATTACATCAGGAAGTTTCCGTCATTTCTTCGAACTACGAAAGGCTAAGTAAGCCTATAGAAGAGATGGCGGACGAAATGAAGAACGTTACAACTGGTTTTAAAACTTTTAGCAATTCCATCGCAAAAACGTTTAGTAACTTAACGAGCGAAATCATCCTTCTGCAGGTTAAAACAGACATAACTGATATCGTTTCTCTATTAATGTCAAAAGTAATAGAGATTCAGCACCGGCAGGCAACCGAATTGTCAATCCTGGATGACCTATACCAAAACAGGTTGCACCCTTTCATTTTAAACTCCAACAACATCAGCGAAGTTCTGCGGCAAATAGCTTCAAATGGGAGGGCGACATTCGGAAACGCTTTTATCCTTCATCAAGCTGCTAAAACGTCTGTTTTCCTGGATGGGGAAAACGTTTTAATCAAAGTGACGATCCCGTTACCCGAAGACCTTCGTTACGAACTCCAAAGGATATATCCTGTACCCTCTGATTTCAACGAGGCGTGGGACATGATGTTAGATAGCCATTATGAATACATCGCCGAGTCAGAGAACCACGCTTACTTTGGACTGATGAGCCACGGGGAATTCGAAAAATGCATCCCCGTGTCAGGAAACGAGACGGATTCTGAAATCTGGATTTGCAGTTTCAATTCGCCTTTACTAACGTCTGGAGCAAAGCATTGTCTGGTACTACAACATGCTGTTGCGTCATCCACCCACTGCAGATATGTTGCAGTTCCGGCAAACGAAGGTATTTTGTTAAAGATGTCAGTACCTAACCATTGGTTCTTCAGCTTCAAGCATGAAATAGTTTTGAATGTCGTATGCAAGAGGGAACGATACCAAGCACCCATACAGGGCACAGGAGTATTCGAGCTGTTACGACCATGTGAAGCTACTACCAAAGAAATTAAAATCGCCTACCAGCGAAGTTTTTCGACAAAATCAGTGTACAAGCAGCCTATCGTTAATCACTCGGACATTCTGGAAACCCTGAGAAGACCTTTCCTTTACTTGAGATCCATGGCAACTTTCAGACCCTGGACAATAAAAACGGGTGACTATGAAAACATCGCCAGAAATATTCTTGACGGCAAGCGCTCTATCCAGGAATTAGAGATCAATTTCAAAGTGATGGAAGCAGGAAGGAAATTAGAGGAACACAACTGGGAAATTTTAAGCCATCGTTATTCGTTTTTGAGCCTGGTTACTATTATCGTCACCCTACTCGTAATTGGCTTAATACTGTACAAGATCCGGAAAGTGAAAAACAAGGTGCTCAACATTCAACAACTAACTGAGGTAGCAGCACCTTGCGTGGAATTAGTAACGAGACCGACCCCCATCAAGAAGAAGAAAGATGCAGCAGAAGTTCCAACCTGTGAACGTAGCGGTATAACGTATGCTTGCGTTTAAAGTTCTGGGTAGGTGGATAATGCATAATAATGAAAAAAAAATAACATACATATATTACAAGCAAAACATTTAGAACTTAAGACAAATAATGTGTACCTATTGTAAGTTATTTATTTATGTAACATTTTGAAAACTAACAGGAACAACACACAAATAAAAAGTATGTATTGAGGTATAACAATGTAGTGAAGAGATGTTTTTCTAAGAAGATGCTTTGAAGCAAAATAAAATACCATTATTGTAGAAATATTTAAAAAATATATTCCATAGTACTGTATAATGCATATTTTAAAAAAAAAGTCTTATTGTTACATTTAAAAAAAAAAAAAAAAAAAAAAAACAACTATAATTGTCTGTTCCTCTGAAATATAATAAAATATAATATATTTAATGTATTTAAAAAACAAAAAGGTTATATTTTTCGTTTATCCGAAAAGGAATATAAGGTAAAATAATGGTGCTAGAATATAAATAGAAATTAAATTATTTTAAAAATAACTGTATATTTTTGTTTCAACTTACGATGTCAGTTTTTTTTTCTAACTTTATAATTTCATATCACGACCCATTATAAAATAACAGAAAACAATATTCAAAAACGTTGCAAACTATGCAAGTTATGTTTTTAAAAGTATAAAACAATATAAATATTTGGTAGCACTTTTTAACATATCATTCGGAATTATGTAAATTTCAAATTAAATATAGAACTAAGGAATTAAATATAAATAATAAAACACATGTCTATATAATGTTAAATGAGTTTTCTGAGTTCTATAAGAACTATGGTTGTGCCCTGCATTTGGGTCACTTGGCTCAACCTGCGTTGAACTTACTCAAGCCATTGCACTGTGTCGAAACTATATTGCTGGTCTATGCAAAAGCATACGCAGCAATATTGGTTCACCTTTGCAATTGGCACAAGAGGTAAATAACCAGGAAGTGCTAAGTGTGCATTTGGCAGTGGATGACCCAAGTAAGTTTTGATTAAAGAGGTTGACTGGTGAGTCTGAAGTTGAAAGTCAAAGTGAACGGTCGTGTTTATTTTTAAATCGGGAATTTAAATATAACGTATAACATTTTGGCGCAGCCGATACGCGAACGTACGCGTAAGTTAAAGAAAATATAATTGAAGATAGTGAGAAGAATAAAAAATAATAAAACTTATACGTTTGATGGTGTTTTTGATTCGAAAAAAGTGACAAGTAACAACTCTTGAAAATTGCCAAAAATATCATTTACGACAAAATAAAAAAAAAACAGATCAATTAGTGTGTGGCAAGTCAAAAAAAAAATATAAAATAAATAACAAAGAGTAAAAATTAAGTCTTATCAACGAAATTGAATAGGTAAGTATATTTTCTTCATTTAACTCTTATGAATATTTTTTTTTGTTTTTGGTTGTTTGTGTTGCTTCCTAGTTATTCTTGAAGTTTTTGTTTTGTTTCTCTCTTTGCGGTTTAAACCTGGCCATTTAAATTACTAATTAGTTGGGAAAGGTTTGGACTTTGTTTTAAGTTATTTGGGGTCAAATCGTTTTTTTTTTCTATTGAGTTAATGGCCAAAAGTCAACTCGAGGCCCAGCTTAACGATCTCATAGAGGAAACCGAGTTTTTAAAGAAAAAAAAAGAAAACCAACGGGAGCTTAAACTTTTAAACGAATTTCTTCTTTCGGAGCTTAAGTCTATTTTGAATCCTGAGGTTTATAATCTGGTCAGCTATCAGTAAAGCTCTCAGTGGGGTAAATTTATGCGTGTCGAATCAACCGACGCGATTCTAACGGAATACGTCAAAGCCGTTCAGAATTTAGTAAAGAAACACACGAGAGAGGCAGAAAAACTTGCCAAGCAGCTCGAAAAAAGCGAATTATTTTGTAAAGCAGCTGAAAAGAGGCTTCTACGAACTTCAGAAGAAGCTGATCAGGAGATAGATCTTTTGTCAAGTGAGTTAAACAAAAGCTTGTCAAAACAAAGGGAGCTTGAAGAAGAAAGGTCAAAATCACCTTTCACAAGTAACTCAAAAAACTCACTGCCGTTGATATTGACCCCTCAACATATCTTACTGCAATTCGTTAGTACTCCTGAACATACATCTACACCGAAAACACCAGTTAGTAAAAGTTTTGTAGACACAGGGGTTCAGACTAAAAGGGTAGAGACCATAACCAACAAATCAATTCAAACCTTAAACAAATCGATTCAAACCATACCAACAGGAAAAATTGAGTTGCCATTTAATATGTCTTTTGAAAATATAAGCAAGGTAGTTTCGAGGCTGGTCCCCATTTTCTCTGGAGAGCGTAACCATGAACTCCCACGCAGAGTTTATGAGTTTCTCAATGCCTGTGATCTGTCATTGAAAACCATTAAGCCGGGGGAGGAGGGGATATTAATTTCTTTAATATCTACGCGTTTAGTGGGAGATGCTTTTGAGCTATTACGCTCAAACTCCGCCAAGACAATTGAAGATCTATCAAAACTCTTCAAAGATTGCTATTTAGTGCCAAAAACACTGGATAGCGTAATGAACGAGTTAAGGCAATCTCATCAATTGATTGGAGAGGATGTAAAAGCATTTGCCAGGCGCTTGGGAAGGTTTCAGGCCACAGCGGTGGAGATAATTGACGCGATCTACACAAAAGAAGAATCGGGTGGACTCAAAAGGGAGGTTGCTAACACCGTCATCACAACCTTTAAGACAGGACTAGTCGATCTGGCTCTTCGGCAGTTCATGCTGACCAGTACGAGTACTGATCTGAATGAAATGACAGAACAAGCTAGGAAAACTTCACTCCTGTTTCAACCCAATCCAAGGGGTTACATGGGTGGTGGTCAAAATACCCTGACCTTACTAAGCCCTACCCCGTATCAAGTACCCTACCGGTATACACAATACCTACCAGCTACTCAAGTAATTTTACATCTCCACCAAACCAACCTCAACAAACATCTACGGGTTACTCTGGTTCACAGGTATCTCACCTACCTCAACATGCATCTAACATTCCTTTGTATAATCACCAAGTCTTAAATACACAACCTGTTCCTTATGCTGACACACCTTTTGCCAATGTGTCGATTGCAGAAAATGACAACCAGCACTTTTATCACTCTCAGTTTCCCCCAGACCCAAATCTGGGTAAACAACAAAGGCGAATGCGGCAAGACTTCAACATTAAATGCGGGTTCTGTGGTAAGCAAAATCAAAATCTGTGGTAAGCAGAATGCCGTCAGAGAAAAAACACACCTTATTGTAAAGCGTGTGCATCTTACGGACACACATTAGATATGTGTCCAAAGTCTAGAGTCTTCGACGTGCAAACCCCCTCGAACCAAATTAAATGTCTTTGGTGCGCTCGAACTGGCCATTCAGAGGAGGAGTGTCCTTACAAGCGTTATTATAATAAGAAAAAGCAGGGAAACTCAAGAGGGCGCAGCCAAAATTAGTAGACTGTGCCCTTCAAACCTCGGATAAGTCAACTCGAGCAGAGATAATACGAAGCACAAACTCTTCAGTCTTTTACATGGGTATTATATTTAACTTCTTTAGCTTATTATATGCAACAACAATAAAAGTGTTAGCATCCGCATTGAAGTCAGAATTCAGTTTTGTTGACCTTCACATAATAGGGCAAACTAGTTTAAAAGTCCATAAATTGGCCAAAAATATTATCAAGGTAATAACTGTGAAGCTGAGTCGCTTAATTAAATATAATAACCCAACAAGGCATAGTCTTATGCATATGCGTAAAAGAAAGTCATGATGTGTTCGTTAATCTGCCATTAACCGAGACAAAATTTGGTTCCATAACAATGCTGGTCGACAACTGTGCAGACATCAGTTAAATTAACTCGCACATACCGAACAGATTCAGACAAATGAAAGCAAAGAATTAGGGGGTGCATGTGGAGGGGTTATATCGACATTAGGGACCCTGTCAACAGTTTTCCCTTTATCCAAAGATGTTAAAGTCAAGGCAAAATTGCACGTGATACGTGATTCAAAAGACATACCTGCCGACGGTATTTTGAGTCGCGACGTTTTATGGAATCGCTCCATTATTGACACGGAGGCAAAACGCCTTAGATTCTTGGACAATAACGGAGGGAAAGTAATTGCGGAGATACCACTATTATCTCTGAATGCTGTTAAGAACTGGTCCCAGGTTAATAAAAATACTATTATAAATATCCAAGCACGAACCCAAAAATTGGTTAAACTTCACTTGAAAACAGGTCTGCGGGAGGTATTAGTAGAGTCCCAGGAGTTAAAACCGGGAGTTTATCTTGCAAATACCATTGATACGGTTAGAAATGGTCACGTTGTTGTTCCGATTCTGAACAGTACAAGTGAGCCATACACCGTAGAACCCAATTTTGTGCCTAAATTCAAGAACAGCAACCAATTTAAAATCTTAACTGATACAATGAAGTCAGTACACAAGCTTAGTGAGGTAGAACCTCAGAAAAGGATTGCCAAGTTATTAAGTGCTATAAAGCTTGGCAACAACCTCAATAACGAGGAAAGAGCTTGTATCGAACAAATATGCATCCAGTATAACGATATTTTTCATTTGGATTGTGACAAGTTAAGCCATACAGATGTTCTTTCACACAAAATACCGGTGAAAGTGAAAAAAGGGCCAATAAATCAAAAGCAAATCAGGTTACCTCAAATTGCTAGAGACGAAATTAACTCCCAAGTCCAGAAGATGCTTCAGGATGGTGTTATTTCTCTTAGTAAATCTCCTTGGAATTCTTCTCTTTTGGTCGTCCCAAAAAAAGCAGGGGCTGATGGACAAAAAAGATGGAGAGTCGTGGTTGATTTTCGAAAACTAAACGAAGTATCTATAAAAGATGTTTTTCCTCTGCCAAGAATAGAAGATATTCTTGACCAGCTAGGAAATTGTCGATATTTTACAACGCTTGATTTGGCCAATGGATACCACCAAGTCCTAATAGACAAAATGGACCGTCAAAAAACAGCGTTCAGCACAGGTCTAGGTCATTATGAATTTAACCGGATGCCTTTCGGGAGCACCAGCCACATTTCAAAGAATAATGAACCACATTTTGACGGGACTCCATGGTATCGACTGTTTTGTGTACCTCGATGACATAGTCATTTATTCGAAGAACTTGAAAGAACATAGCCAAAAGTTGATCAATGTTTTTGATAAACTTAGAACTAACCGCTTAAAACTGTAGTATACCTGGGTCATATCTGTTCTGAAGACGGGGCCCGCCCTGATCCATCTAAGACTAGTTGCGTTACAAATTTCCCATCTCCCAAAAATACCAAAGAAGTTCAGTAATTTTTAGGGTTTGTAAGTTATTACCGTAAGTTTGTACCAAATTTTGCAGCTATAGTTTCTCCTATAAACAACCTCTTGCGAAAGAATACACTATTCAAATGGACGAACGATTGCCAACGGGCTTTTGAAGATCTCAAAAGAGCGGTAACATCTCCACCCGTTCTTATCTATCCTGATTTTACTAAAACATTCATTCTTACAACCGATGCTAGCGGTGAAGCTTTGGGTGTGGTTTTATCACAGGGAAAAGTGGGAGAAGATAGACCGATCGCTTATGCCAGTAGATCTTTAAGTCCGGCTGAGAACAGGTATTCGACCATAGAAAGGGAGCTTTTAGCTATTGTATGGGCTACTAGAAATTTTCGAACTTATTTACTAGGGCGACCATTTGTAGTCTACAGTGATCATCAACCACTGAAAGGGGTATTTAACGTGAAAGACCCAACAACTCGTCTTGTAAATTTTCAATATAAGCCGGGAAAATAAATACTTTCACCATAACCCGGGAAAATAAATACTAACGCGGATGCACTGAGTCGTATTCCTAAGAGTGAAAGTCAGTGTCTGGCAATAACGAGAGCACAAGCCGCTAAAGAAAGGGAACACAATGTAAGTTGTCAAAAACCACAGAAGAAGACCAAAAGCACTGACACGGAAGATGGAAAACCCTACTTGGTTAAAAAAGTTTCATGCCGTTGGAAACTTCTATCCAATTCAGACTAAATCCAAACCGTGCTAAAGAATTTTCATAACTCAGCACTCGGAGGTCATCAAGGTGGTGAAAGGACCTTTCAACGAATCAGACAACAATACAGGTGGAAAGGTATGAAAAGACAGGTATTAGACTATGTAAAGAGGTGCCCAGCTTGCCAGAAAAATAAAAGCTCACTTCCTACTAAAATGCCCAGGGTAATTACTGACACTCCATCTTTACCTTTTGATAAGGTATATATGGATATAGTGTGTGGTCTTCCCACATCATATTCAGGGAATAGATACATCCTTACCTTTCAGGATGATCTGACAAAGTTTATGGATTGCGCGGCACTGCCAGATGCCGAAGCGTCCACAGTAGCTCAAGTATTCTATGAACAAATAGATACGCGTTATAGAATACCAAAAGTTCTTGTAACTGACAATGGTGCTAATTTTACTTCTAAGTATTTTCGGAAACCTGCAAATTACTTGGAATAAAGAAAATGCACACTACAGCATACCACCCGCAGTCTAATGGTTCCCTAGAAAGGAGCCATCGGCCATTAGCTGAGTATCTAAGGTCTTTTGTCGCTAACGATGAAAAGCATTGGGATCAGTGGCTTAGACAAGCTATGCACGTGCATAACAATATACAGTTCATACGGCAACTAAGTTGACAACTCTTAACGTTTTATTTGGTTTCCAATTTGAAATGCCAACGAATCTGAAAAAAAAGGCTGCTCCACTATATGCAAGCGACAATTATCCTTGTTCTTTGAAATACCAGCTTACTTAAAATCACCAAATAGCTAACGAGAAAAAAAAGAGCAAAAGTTATGGCTAAAAAGCATTACGACAAGCATCTCAAGTGTGTGTCATTCCATGTCGGGCAAAGTGTTTTACTTAAAAACCCCGTTAGGAAAAATAAATTCTCAGAAAAATGGATAGGACCATACGATATTGTGTCGATCGATAGCCCTGTTACTACCACAATAAAAATAACAAGAAAACATAACAACCGCTTAAAACCTTATTATAATTAAAAAACATTTTATTTTCAGAATTCGTTTTGTTGTTTCTAAGTCCCATTTATATGTTTTTTATGTTCAATTAATAATTTTGTTTCCCCTTTCAGAAGTTCGAGCTAAAACCTAGTTTAAGAATAATAAAAAAATATAACCTTCTTAGATATAAAAAAAAAATTGTCAAAAATGAAAAGATTTAATATTATAAGTAACCTAATTATAGTATCTATATATTTATATGTTTTTTATGTTCAATTAATAATTTTGTTTCCCTTTTCAGAAGATCGAGCTAAAATCTAGTTTAAGAATAATAAAAAAATATAACCTTCATAGATATAAAAAAAAAATTGTCAAAAATGAAAAGATTTAATATTATAAGTAACCTAATTATAGTATCTATAATTAATATAATCGCTATCAAAAATGCATCACCGAACCCTACCCCAGACTCCGAACAAACGTTATTGCCGTTCAGAATCGAGAAGCTTAATGAATCTTCACCCATTTTGCTAGAACGCGTTGGAACTGTTGTATTCTACAAGGACACTTGGACGATCCTGACGAAGTTCACGCCAATGGATTATTCGACGGTATTGGCGATATCCGAAAACTGCGAGGAAAAGCTAAAAAGTGTATGCGAGGGACTAACTACGGAAAGTCTACATGCCTTCTGCAACAAAATAGCACGAGAGTTAGCAGTCAATATTGCCCTTTTGAGACAAAATGCGGAACGGTTGAACTCAGTATTTGAGAGGCAAAAAACATCAAAACGGAATAAGAGAGCCCTAGACTTCGTTGGACAATTTTCTAAGTGGGCATTTGGTACTATGGATAATGAGGATTCACGCAAGGTGTATGGTCAGCTTAACACCCTGAAAAGGGACGATGAGGACACTTTCCATCTATTACATCAGGAAGTTTCCGTCATTTCTTCGAACTACGAAAGGCTAAGTAAGCCTATAGAAGAGCTGGCGGACGAAATGAAGAACGTTACAACTAGTTTTAAAACTTTTAGCAATTCCATCGCAAAAACGTTTAGTAACTTAACGAGCGAAATCATCCTTCTGCAGGTTAAAACAGACATAACCGATATCGTTTCTCTATTAATGTCAAAAGTAATAGAGATTCAGCACCGGCAGGCAACCGAATTGTCAATCCTGGATGACCTATACCAAAACAGGTTGCACCCTTTCATTTTAAACTCCAACAACATCAGCGAAGTTCTGCGGCAAATAGCTTCAAATGGGAGGGCGACATTCGGAAACGCTTTTATCCTTCATCAAGCTGCTAAAACGTCTGTTTTCCTGGATGGGGAAAACGTTTTAATCAAAGTGACGATCCCGTTACCCGAAGACCTTCGTTACGAACTCCAAAGGATATATCCTGTACCCTCTGATTTCAACGAGGCGTGGGACATGATGTTAGATAGCCATTATGAATACATCGCCGAGTCAGAGAACCACGCTTACTTTGGACTGATGAGCCACGGGGAATTCGAAAAATGCATCCCCGTGTCAGGAAACGAGACGGATTCTGAAATCTGGATTTGCAGTTTCAATTCGCCTTTACTAACGTCTGGAGCAAAGCATTGTCTGGTACTACAACATGCTGTTGCGTCATCCACCCACTGCAGTTCCGGCAAACGAAGGTATTTTGTTAAAGATGTCAGTACCTAACCATTGGTTCTTCAGCTTCAAACATGAAATAGTTTTGAATGTCGTATGCAAGAGGGAACGATACCAAGCACCCATACAGGGCATAGGAGTATTCGAGCTGTTACGACCATGCGAAGCTACTACCAAAGAAATTAAAATCGCATACCAGCGAAGTTTTTCGACAAAATCAGTGTACAAGCAGCCTATTGTTAATCACTCGGATATTCTGGAAACCCTGAGAAGACCTTTCCTTTCCTTGAGATCCATGGCAACTTTCAGACCCTGGACAATAAAAACAGGTGACCATGAAAACATCGAAAGGAACATTCTTGACGGCAAGCGCTCTATCCAGGAATTAGAGATCAATTTGAAAGTGATGGAAGCAGGAAGGAAACTAGAGGAACACAACTGGGAAATTTTAAGCCATCGTTATTCATTTTTGAGCCTGGTTACTATTATCGTCACCCTACTCGTAATTGGTTCAATACTGTACAAGATCCGGAAAGTGAAAAACAAGGTGCTCAACATTCAACAACTAACTGAGGTAGCAGCACTTTGCGTGGAATTAGTAACGAGACCGACCCCCATCAAGAAGAAGAAAGATACAGTAGAAGTACCAACCTGTGAACGTAGCGGTATAACGTATGCTTGCGTTTAAAGTTCTGGGTAGGTGGATGATGCATAATAATGAAAAAAAAAAATAACATACATATATTACAAGCAAAACATTTAGAACTTAAGACAAATAATGTGTACCTATTGTAAGTTATTTATTTATGTAACTTTTTGAAAACTAACAGGAACAACACACAAATAAAAAGTATGTATTGAGGTATAATAATGTAGTGAAGAGATGTTTTTCTAAGAAGATTGCTTTGAAGCAAAATAAAATACCATTATTGTAGAAATATTTAATAAATATATTCCATAGTACTGTATAATGCATATTTAAAAAAAAAAGTCTTATTGTTAATACATTTCAAAAAAAAAAAAACAACAATAATTGTTTGTTCCTCTAAAATATAATCAAATATAATATAATTAATGTATTTAAAAAAAAAAACAAAAAGAAAGTTAAATTTTTCGTTTATCCGAAAAGGAAAATAAGGTAAAATAATGGTGCTAGAATATAAATAGAAATTAAATTATTTTAAAAATAACTGTATATTTTTGTTTCAGCTTACGATGTCAGTTTTTTTTTCTAACTTTATAATTTCATATCACGACCCATTATAAAATAACAGAAAAAAAACGTTGACGATAGTTTGCAAGTTATGTTTTTAAAAGTAAAAAACAATATATTTGGTAGCACTTTTTAACATATCATTCGGAATTATGTAAATTTCAAATTAAATATAGAACTGAAGAATTAAATATAAATAATAAAACACATGTCTATATAATATTAAACGAGTTTTCTGAGTTCTATAAGAACTATGCTATCTATGAAATGATTTACAAATTTATATTACATAATTTATGTTGTGTATGTATATTATTTTTCTAATCTAATTAAAAGATTTTCTAAAAAAAAACAAACAAAAATCCAAATGATGGTTATAAATTCTTTTAAGAAAAGTACATTATATACAAATTAAACTAAAAATACATTTATGATAATAAATTAATGCAAAATAAATAAAGATAGATAAACCAAGTCAACTCTTTTAGTCGAAACTTCCCCATAGGGGGGAGGAATGTTGTGCCCTGCATTTGGGTCACTTGGCTCAACCTGCGTTGAACTTACTCAAGCCATTGCACTGTGTCGAAACTATATCGCTGGCCTATGCAAAAGCATACGCAGCAATGTAGGTTCACCTTTGCAATTGCCAAAAGTGGTAAACAACCAGGAAGTGCTAAGTGTGCATTTGGCAGTGGATGACCCAACTGAGTTTGGATTAAAGAGGTGGACTGGTGAGTCTGAAGTTGAAAGTAAAAGTGAACGGTCGTGTTTATTTTTAAATCGAGAATTTACGTATATCGTATAACACTATAATCGACCACAATTCTCCATTTCTTTTGTAAGGAATAGTCTAACTTCTTAGGCACAATCCAAAGGGGACTATTGTATGGAGAATTACTTTCTTGAATTATACCTTGCGAAAGCATTTCTTTAATTTGTTTATTGATCTCTTGCTCATGGATTTGGGGGTACCGATAAATTTTTGCGTAAATTGGTCTATCTGTTGTAGTTACGATTTCATGATGAATATTATGTGCACAACTTAATTGTTGTTTTTTTTTTTTTTTTTTTTTTAGTTTAGTTTATTTATTTTCATGTATGCTTAACTTATTAAGATATAAAGATATAATATCTTATTAACTAGTGCCAGCCTTAAAAGCTATAAATGGAGAGTTAGCTAGAGAAGATTAAAATACATTTAGAATTGGAAATACTATTACATTACTCTATAATTAGAAACTGAGTATTCAAAATTAAAGAAAGGTAGTATTGTGGTTATTATTATCAGTTAACCTTAAATGCAAGAAAGAACTACAACGTTGAGTAATAATGTTTGAGTTTCGACTGAAATATTTTGCTATTTGTAATGTTTCTTAGTTCACGTGGCGGAGAATTCCAGAGGCATATGGCGTTGACAAAGAACTGCCGCTCAGATGTTAGGCAATTATGTCGTGGAATGTTAAGAGTGTTAGATCGATAAGAAAAAGGAAATTGCAGTCTATAGTACAGGTGCTGTGGTTGATGGGTCTGCATGATGTTAAAAAGGAGCAATAGTGTTCTGTATTCAAGAAAATGTTTGAAATGCATGTTGTACATAGCATTTGCATAGCCGGATATGTGGTCATACCTCTTTAGACCATAGATGTAGCGTACGGTGTTATTAAAAGCCACTTGTAGTTTTCGTCGACTCTCAGCATCGCAATTACAAAACAATTCACAGCCATAGGTGAGAATTGGAATGATCAAAGTCTTAGCCAACATCATACGGGTAACAACTGGTGTTAAATATTGGGACTCGCGAAGAACTCTAAGGGCTCAATATACTTTACCCACAGAATAATTTATGTGATTTTGCATACTTAAAGTTCTGTTAAAAGTAATGCCTAGATTCTTAGCAGTTTCGACAAATTAAATAGGAGTATTATTTAGTAATAAACGTGGAAAATAGGAAAGATCCAATAATTTTTTGGAAATAACTATACATTTAGTTTTAGAAGGGTTTAAGAACAGTTAATTTTTCTGTGACCATATATGAATATTATGAAGATCCTGATTTATATTATGTACGCAATTTTCAATGAGACCAAGTGGACTACTCAAGTAAAGCTGCACATCATCAGCGTACATATTTATGAGTGAGAAGTTCATT
This sequence comes from Baccha elongata, assembly GCA_951217065.1. Lineage (NCBI taxonomy): Eukaryota > Metazoa > Arthropoda > Insecta > Diptera > Syrphidae > Baccha > Baccha elongata. The sequence continues at coordinate 232,523 of CATNUY010000022.1, forward strand.
TTCGCAGGCAATTCATTTATGTAAAGTGAAAAAAGGATTGGGCCTAAGATCGATCCTTGTGGACACCTTTCAAGACAGGCAAGAAGGAAGACAACATATTGGAAAGGGAAACAGCTTGTTTTCTTTCGCTTAAATACGATATTAACAACTTTGACGCAGAAGATGAGAAATCAAGTTGATGTAAAAGTTTGTGTGCAAGAGTCAGATGATCAATGGTATCAAAAGCCTTCGAAAAATCTAAGAGAACCAAAAAACTGACTTTATCGTCATCTATGGCCTGCCTAATATCTTCAACTACATTAATTAGCGCTGTAGTGCAACTATGCTTTGGACGAAAGCCAGACTGAAATGGTGTCAAAATATTTGCTCTGTTAAGATAACTATTTATTTGTTTTTGCATAATCCTCTCCAAAACCTTGGAAAGAAAAGGCAGTATCGAGATTGGTCTAAATTCGTTGCAACTAGAGGTTTTTGGGACCGGAATTACCTTAGCTAGCTTCCAAGCTTTAGGAAATATTCTAGTCGTTAATATTGTATTAAACAAATATGTTATGTAAGTTAGTATAATTGGAAGTAAAGCTCGTAGAAAGACAGGATGTATACCATCAATTCCAATAGCATTTGACTTCACCAACATAAAGCTTTCGACAACGTCTGTACATTCAATACATTGAAACTCAAACTTATTTTCGGCGGCCACAGGACGATCTTCTCCTTCATGGAATTCTGAGGTGGGTTCAAATGACGATTTAGTGGGTAGAGATAAAAATAATTTATTCAACTCATTGCAGTCAATATTTTCACTACATCTTGTAGCCTTTTGCCTACCAATACCAACATTCCGCAGATTATTCCACAACTTGCGACCATTCACGGACAAGTCAAGCCGATTGTTGAAAACCTTAGCGTTTTCGGTTCGAATTTTACAAACAACTTGGTCACGTAACCGACTATAAATTCTATGGTATTGTTCCAACCTGTATCTTCTCCAAAGAGAATATGCCTTGTTTCATTGATAAATCAGTGAGGAGATTTGTGGCGTGAACCACGGTCGAGATCGATGAGTCAAAATTTTGTGTTTAAGAGGAACAAACGTGTTAAAAAGGTACTCAAGGTTAGATTGTCAGTATTCTACTTGAGCATCAGGTCCTGGAATACTGTAAATTCGATTCCATTAAATTGTAGAAGCACTGAGCTCAAGGGCAACAACATCTATATTTTTGAAATCTCTATATTGAAAAGCCGTAGGGGGGGTTACAACATTGAAGTTAAAAGTTAGAAATATAAGATCATGTTTCGAAAAAGCGGGTGCGACAAGTTGATCATAAAAAATAACATAATCTTTATTACATACAAAAATAACATCAAGTAGAGAGCTTGAGTTTCTAGTAAAATGTGTTGGTACTTGAACATTAATCGGCGACAAATTGAAAGATCTCATACTGTCCACTAAACTGGTATCATTCAAAAGATTACTATTGAAATCCCCACACAGCACAATTTTGGACGAACTTAATGAGATTTCTTCCATAAGAATTTCGAGAGGAGAAAGATCAATGTTTCTGTGCGGTCTATAAACTGTACCGAGCAGAAGCTTATCGTCGCCACATATCAAGTCCACAAAAATGTACTCTATGTCACTACCAGGATTTGAGAGACAATTCATCCTACAGGTTATGCCTTCCCTAACATAAATAGCAACCCCACCTCCACGATCACCCCTATCAGCTCTAAACAGATTGTAACCATTTACACTAAACATAACACTCGGAAAATCGACGGGAAACCAGGTTTCGGATATACAAATAGCATCAACATCAGACCCCTCAAACACATACCTAAATTCGTAAATTTTTTTCCGCAAACTTTGTGCATTAATGTGACAAACTCGAAATCCAGCACATTGATTGGAAAACACTCTGAGCATAGAACGCAAGATCAAACCTTTACCAACGCCAGAGGAATTCATATTTAGATTGATGCAAAAGAATAAAAAAAAAAATATTAAATAAAAGTTTAACTAATAATTTACAAATGAAAAAATATTGTTATAACTTAAATCAAGTTCTACTTACTCAGATACAATGAAAGAATTTTAATTTGCAAAAGTAAAAAAGAAAAATAAATAAGAAAATAAATAATAATATTTTAATTAATTTGTATTGCTCATGGCAACCCTGTTCTCAAGTCTTCATTATTTTCTATAAGCACAGCTGTATCATCAGGTTGACGTTGTCCTTCGCGAAAAAACAAATCTTTATTTTCCTTAAGGAGGTTCTCTAAGGTTTTTCTTTCTTCTATATTTAAATGATTACCAAGAAGATAATTTGGTACGTATTGGTCATCTTCTATATTGCTTTCTAAAATATGTATTTCTTCATACTTGTGAGGACATGCATTTAAAAATTTTATTTTATTCCCATGAATTTCTATATATTCTTTCTCCAAATTACTTTTGCATCTTAAGGTTTTAGTAAGTTCAATCCTAATATACCATCAAAATGTTTGACTTTAAAGGATGTAAGTTTCCAACACATTTGAGCTTTTTCATTGAATTCATTTGGTAGCTCTGTTATAATTTCGGTGTCTATTATTGTATTCCCGTTAAGGGTATTAAATATTACTCTTTCTTTTAAAGGAATTCGTTTGTAATTTTGTAATTTGGTCTTGTCGAGTAATGTAGTAGTTGAACCTGTATCTATTAAACATTTTATTTTATTTTCTCCTATATTCAATTCTATTATCGGTAGATCCGAATTGGAGGCTGTGAGTGAAAATTTACTTCTTCAACAGATTGTTGAACATGATCGCATTCCATTGGTGTATGATTATTGTGTTGGCCTAATGCCCTCTGATTTAAATTATTATTGTTATTGAAAATGTTTCTATATTGGCCCGAATTGTTACGATTTTGGTTAAAATTGTTTCTATATTGACCCGAATTGTTTCTATTTTGGTTTAATATTGATCGTTATTGTATATATGATGCCTATACTGATCCTGTGGACTATTCTGAGCTCTGTTTGTATTATTATTAAGGGTATTCGAATTTTTATGGCTGAATCATATCCGTTTCTTCGAGGGTATAGTATGCATCTCGTAAATTATCTATTTGTCTACTTACTACAATGCTAGCGTGATTAGGATCGAGTCCATTAATAAAAGTTTTAACTATCATGTTTTCGTTAGCTACTGGTGAGAATTCATTCGGTTTTTTTATATCAAATTCGTATTTAGTATTTAATTTATCTTATATATCTCTAAGTCTTTCGAAAACATAATTGTTTCTGGTACTGTTGGCTTGGTGGTGTAAGTTGTAGTGAGTTTCCCGAACTCCAAAGTTCCTGATCAATTCAGCTTTTATGTTGTCCCACGTTGGATTCGCTCCCAGCGTCCTTATTGCTTGTAATGCTGGTCCTTGAATTTTGTTTAACACATTCCTTTGAAGAATGTAAAACTCCAATGGTGTTCCCACAAAAAATGGCAGGAAAATCTCCACTTCCCTGATGAATGAAGTCAGGGCGTACTCTGATGTTAATAGTTAATAGTCGAACTAAAATGATTTACAAACCGGCGACCCAATATTAATTTCAGTTTAACTTGGTATCACTTTGTTCACTCTTCACTGCCAATATTAATTTTAGTTTAATATGGTAGATATGTCACTTTGTTCACTATTTTGCACTCTTTTATTTTTGTTCTTTAATTTCAATCTTCGGATTGAAATCCTCTCGACTGCGCCTTTTAAGTAGAAATAAAGATATTGAAGTTAAAAAAAAACTTTATTCATAATATAATTGAATCTTAAGATAGAACGTTACATTTCGCGGTTATATTTTAGACTAAATTTATAATATTAATTATTGTTAATCATGTCGTCAGCGTATTTCGTAGTTCCTGGAATTGTTATTGCGACCAATAGATTGCAAAATTGGTGGCTCGTGTTGCTGACTCGCATTTGTCAATAATATGACATCCGTTCCGTCTGGGGACGTAACCCGTGCGCCAGCCCACCGTACCTCGCAAGATGCAAGCCACGTCGCTTGGGGATGATCAAGTGTGCTTCCAGCTGGTCACCCAGCCTCGTGTCAGCAGGGTTAAGGAAATACACTTGCTGGCAAACGCCAAACCCATTCCGCTAAAGGTATCGGCATTGGCAGAAATGAAAAGACTACGGGAGCAGCGTAAGGCAGCCGACGAGAGTTGGGCAATTAAGAACCCTCCGATCGCTTGAGAAACTGGACCTAGTTCTAGTCACACAACCAGTCAAGCTGCGTCCCTCACTCATCCGACAGATGGCATCACCACTTCTGTTCCACCCCAAAACTACCAAATTCTGGTAGCTCAAGGGATGCAACAACCCGAAGCCCAAGGATGGAGTCCAGAAGTCTCACTTCCAGCAGTTACACCGGCCGTCCCAGCAGCAGCAGCAGGAAGCAACTCGGAACAACCGTTCGACCCGTTCGCAGGCATTACTCTCAGAGCCACACCCAGCCACCAGCGCCAATTCGTTATCCACCGCCCGTGGGGGCCTGTATAAGTGCGAATGAATCGCAATGGCAAAGTAGCTCAGTTCAAATTTGGGCCCTACCAAAAGACGCTGTACATACCTAATTAGGAAACCACCCCACCGAAGAAGAAGATGCTTTTATAATGAATAATTGTTTTGTTTTCATTATTATTATTATTGAATTTTTGTTTATTTATTATCGAATAAAATACGTTGAAGTTAAAAATTAAAGTTAATAGGTATTAATAAAAAAAAAAAAAAAAAATTATAATATAAAAATATATATGAAGAAAAAAAAATATTATAAAAGTTTAAATACTAAGAAAAAAAAAAGGAGAACCCACCTAGCATAAGGAGCTTAGACGAGAAGGTTCTCGTCTCAAAAAGAAAGGAGGGTGTGTAACGAAGCGTTACGATTTCCTGCAACTTCGTACCTACCAGCCGCCCACCGAAAACCCTCTTTCTTTTGGGATACCTACCTACCAACAACATGGCACTAGGATACCTACCAGCCAAGGAAATGGAAGCCACCCTTTAAATGAATACCTACATATATATTCAGTATTTATTTTTAATTTTTAAATGAATACCTACATACATATTCAGTATTTATTTTATGCTGTCCATATCGCCCAACAACAATGTATACCCAGCAGGAGGAAAAACTAAATACACAAGATACCTACCAACAACAATATACACCAAACGAAAATAAAAGCAGCAACCAAGCATTCAGCTATACCACCCACCACCCATCGAGTCAGCAGTAGGCACACAGCGACCATGCATCTGCTAACACACATCAGTGACAAACATGAGTGACAAAGTCATTCCATAAATTTATTTATACTAAGTATATTTTTTTTTATTGTTATTTTTATTCGTCATCTTTCCCTTCGCACCGTCTTACTACAGAAAAGTTGACGAATAGAAGTGAAAAATGCACTAAAATTATGAAGAAAGTGTGATACACAGAGGTTAATGTGTAGCTTGAGATAGCAACATATTCAAACCCCGTACACACTGTTACCTAAGTAAGCTTACTAGGAGCCGAAGTGGTTATGGGGAACGCAGAGAGGCACATAGTACGATACTTAGTACTCGTGCATAGTACTCACTACGTTCGCTTTTTGGTATTAAAAGTTAGGAATACTGGGATTCACTATTTCAGAGTGCACCTCAGTACCCCGGTGAAGGTTATCCGTTTGAAACCGCAGTACTTACCTCGGCTTAGCATTGTCGTAAGTACTGAATAGTAGTGGCCGCGATTTGGTGAACCCAGATCCACTCCTTTAGAGTGTTTCTCGGTTCGGGTTTGCTTTGTAACCCACCGTACTTAATTTTGGGAGTAGCTTTGCCGCAAGTATGTCCGTAACTTCATTAATGTAGACTTTTAGCCGCGAGGCATTATTGTAGACTATTTTCCCACGACACTTCTTGTCGCGAGGCATTATATAAGGCAGATTTTCCCACGACACTTTTAGTCGCGAGGCATTATTGTAGACGATTTTTCCACGACACTTCTTGTCGCGAGGCATTATTTTAGGCTGATTTCCCCACGACACTTTTAGTCGCGAGGCATTATTGTAGACGATTTTCCCACGACACTTCTTGTCGCAAGGCATTATTTAAGGCTGATTTTCCCACGACACTTTTAGTCGCAAGGCATTATAATAGAATAACTATTAACTTGCATCATCATCATTGGTCAGAGTTCAAATCTTCAAAACCCGAGTTTTATTTGCTTTCTTTGGGTAAAACCCTGGACACCCACGAGTTTACTTTAGCCTCGATAAAAAAGCATCACATTTTGGCTACAGGAGTGACAACCGGTTCTACACTTAATTTGTGTGAGAAATGGGAGAGTGTAGTCAAACAACGACTTAATGACGACGAGCACATAGAACCACCAGTAAATAATACCGAAGAACCTGCAGTCACCACAGCTCAACCCGCACCTGCTTCATCAGAGGAATCCAGTTCACCATTATATACGCAAACCACATTTATGGTTCCGCCGAAGGAAACTACAAGCCTTTTCCGCCGCCAGTCCAGCATCAAACAGTCAGCGCTGAAGATATACACCACCAGCATAATCTCGAGGATTCCCGAATCGGCCACCCGGTTCACTTTCCATACACGGTACCTCCATTCAGCTCAAACCAACGGTACGAGCAGACACCGCTATGGGGCGGAGGTAATGAACACCGTACAAAAGTGGGGGTTAAAGTTTGATTCGTATGGAAACCCACTGGAATTCCTCGAGAGGCTGTTGGAACTTACACGGTGTTATAACATCCCGCCTGACGACATGCTACGAACATTTCCTGAACTATTCCGTGGGAGTGCGTTGGAATGGCTTCGCATCAAAGAAGATAGTTTCACCAAGTGGAATGATTTTCGTGAGGCATTCATTCGTCACTTCCTGGCCGCCCGATACCTCCATAAATTGTAGGAAGAGATACTGCGCAAACGGCAAGGCCCACGTGAATGCGCAAAAGAGTTTATCATCGCTGCTCAATACCTGATAAGGCAGCATCCACACTTGACAATAACCGAAAATTTTTATCGAATATTCTACAATATGCGCCCCAAATATCGGTACTTTATCCGTCGCCGAGATTTTACCACACTAGATGAGTTATCTACTATGGCTGAAGAGTTCGAGTCTATCAGGAATGATGAAACGTACGCACGTCCGTCAGGTCTGCCGCTCTTCCCACCCCACAAGTTCCACGAGGGCCGCCGGTAGTCGTACCTTATGATAGGGATACGCATTGCTGGAACTGCAAACAAAGAGGCCACCGCAAAGAAACATGCCGTCGTCCGTTTCGACTGTTTTGTTCATTTTGTGGAGAGGACGGTAGACTGACGAAAGATTGCCATTGCCACCGAAATCCAGTAGCCGTTGTTAACAATATACCTGGAGTCGATCCCCGTTATTTTGTACCGATAAAGATCAATGAAGAAGAATATCAGGCACTTCTCGACACTGGATCATCAAAAACGTTTATTGGCCCAGCATTAAGAGAAAAGTTGATTGCCCTTGGATTGCCGATACGGAAATGCGACCGTCCGGTCCATCTAGCGAATGGCGAACCCGTCATGACCTTCGAGCACTTCACGGTAACGTTCTCGTTAGGTGGCAACGAGTTGACTGGCAAGCTTACCTATTAACCTGCGCTAGAGGAAGATGCAATTTTCGGAATGAATTCAATGAATCAGGCCAACATTCAAATATAGATTAGATTACTTCTTTATTTTTTCGAAAAAAGGTTTTATAATGTGTTTTCTTAAGAATAAGGACATGGCAATACTGCCGTCTGCCTGATATGACATTTCTTGATGAATTAATAAATACATGATATAAAGAAAGTGTATAAATAATTACATGATTTAAATAGAATAATAAATATTGATAAATTTCATTACAAGTAGCAAAAACAAAAAAATTAAAATTTTAATGTAACAATTTTGATGATTTGACATAAAAAAGGAATCAATTTTAAGTGATTTGAAACACAAAAGAATAAAACAAATTTATAAGATTTCGTGAAACCTAAAATATGTTTAAAATGTAATAACTAAATGAGTGACTTTAAAACGGAAAGCTGTTACGGTAAGTAAGTGCATGGCGGCAATATTTATAAAGGCTTAGCCATCCGATTTCTCCATTTAAGATTTCATGTAGCCGTTGCAAAGATAGAAAACTTTCTTGAAAATATAACCGACGGATTTCCTGTAGAATTGGGCAGATAGTTAAGAAATGATTAATATCTTCTGTATCTCTTCTGTTGCACAAATTATAAAGCTGCGGCAGATCATTACGGTGTGGTATAAAGTTTAAATTTAAGACTTCAACTCTAGTTCTAAAAATTAAACTTATAACTTCGGCTGAAAATTCTCTTCGAAAATAGTTGGCATCAGACCCAAGTACGTGATGCGCGGTAAAGATTCTGAGTGTACATTTCTTGGTCAACTTTAGAGATTACTACCGCAAACTGGTGGTGCCATTCGTCAACATTTGACTCTTACAAATACAGAGTAGATTCGTGGGATACGGCAAGTTCATTCCAATCTTTAAAAGGGGAGGCATTCGTTTGAAGAAGTTTTTTTCAAAATGGCTTTCTGCAGACACCGATTACTCCTTTTCATTATGCTAATAATAAAGTCGGCATTTAATTTTAAATTTTGTGTATATATAAGCGTTACTCCTGACTCGATATAAATAGCATAGTTTGGTGTTGAATTTGGCAAACGGAATAAGCGCTTAAAAAAAACCTATGTATACTTTCAAATGCTTCCATGGGTATATACCCGAAAACTTGCACTCCATAGCACATGCAGGCATTGACTGTTGCGTTAAAAACTCGGTATTTAGACGACAAGTCTATATTTTGGTTGGAGAAAAATCTTGGCCACATCATGTTAAGTGCTAACTTAGCTGAATTACTTTTAACGATGGAATGCTTTACAAAGTTAAGATTATGAGTCAGTAGGACTCCTTAATACTGAAACTCCTGAACAATTTCAATAGGTTCATTATTAAGAAACCAATTTTCTTCCGGTAGTCTTCTTCTTCGCCTTGATTCAAAAATGAATATTTTAGTTTTTTGGGTATTAACATGGAGACCCCAAGTATCACAAAAAGAGCTTAGTCTGTTTATTTGGAGTTGAAGCGTAAAAGGGTTGTCCATAAGCAAAACCAAATCGTCCGCATATAACAAGAACTTAACTACGATATTGGCAAAAAGTACTCCACCAGGAAGGAGGTCAGATATTTCGTCGATAAACAAGGCAAAGAGTAAAGGGCTGAGGATACAACCCTGAGGAACTCCAGCTGTCGTTTCGAATCAATCTGAGAATTCACTGCCATCCCACACCTTAGCCTTAGATGCCGAAATAAAACTTAAATACATCATGAGGAACTTTCGCGATAAACCTAGCTAGACAAGAGAGTTTGTAGATTAAAGCCTGTCTATTAACCTTGTCAAAAGCAGCCTTAAAATCTACAAAGCAGGTGTAAAGTTTTTTTTTTGGTCGATAAATTTCCTGGCTATACTTGAAAGAACAAAGATATGATCCATGGTCGAAAATCCAGGACGAAAACCAGCTTGGAACATACTAAGACGGTTGTTATCCTCAATCCATTTCAATAGTCTTTCGTACAAAATTGCAGAAAATATCTTTCTAACTGTATTTAGAATTGAAATGCCTTGAAATGTAATTTTCAGCGGAATTAGAGTCTCCTCCTAGGAGAGCGTAATTCATTATACAATCTGTTAAAGAAAGCCAGAAGATAATTTTTGAATTCTCTGGTGCTGTTTTTGTAAAATTCGACCGGTATGCCATCTATGCCTGGAGCTTTATTGTTTTTCATCTTATGAAGTGTTGCTTCAAGTTCGTAAAGCGAAATAAGGGTGTCCAAAACATTATCTACAACGTAAGGCAGAGCGAAATCGAAAGTAAGAAGATTCTCGTCAGCCGACAGAAGAGTTTTAAAATGAGCTGCCAATGTCTGAGCTTCAAGAATGTTCTTCATACTTTGATTCCGCCCACCAAGTTCACGAACATTACTCCAAAACGATTTGGAATCTTTGCAGTATTCCAATTTTTTTGCTATATTATTAAGATAATCGTTTTTTTTAGCTATACACAGTTGTCTATACTTTTTATTTGTTTGGAGATAAATGTTTTAAAAAAAATGAGAATTTGTTGTCCTAAAGAGCTTGAGGTAGGTAAAGGATAGTTTACGAAGATTTTTACAATCTCTATCAAACCATTTTTTTGCTGGTGTAAAAGTATTATTGTTGTCAAATGCCAAAGGAGCTGATGTTTTGATGACTTCAACTATACTTTCGCAAATCTCATCCACTGTGTTTGAAAACTGCGGTGGCAGGACATTGTAATTACAATTAAGGAGTCTTTTGTAGGTTGGAGTATTGCTCTCAGACCATTTGAGTTTGGGAAAATTAATTAGGTTAGTTTGTTGAATTTCTTTCATAAAATGAGTTTTGAACACTATAGGCATATGTCCCGAAAAATTGGCCAAGCCCACATCAAAGTCTACAAGTGTACCCAACCAGTTCGCTGACATAGCAGCAAAATCAATAACGGACTGACCCTGTCCACTAACAAACGTAAGCTCACCACAAGAATCGGATTTAGTTGACCCATTCAGCACTACAAGCCCAAAAAGTTCGAAAAATTCAGATAATTTTGTGCCATTGCTGTTAAAAGTTTCATCTTTTGAGTTTCTTAAAGGATCTAACGTAGCTCCCGAATGTAAATAATGAACAGAAGAATTTTGATAAGAACCAATTCTAGCATTTAAATCTCCCACTATCATAACATTCTCCAAATCTGAGTTATTCAAAAAATCTACAAGTGCGTCAAACTCATTTTGCCAGTTATTGCAATTTAAGTACACGGGAATGATAAAATAATTTAAATTGTTGCTCAAAACTTGAAAAATGATTCTACTTTCAATAATTTTAAATTTAACAAAATTACCTAATATGTTTTTTTTAATCCCCCATAGAATACCCCCACTGGCTCTGCCATGCAAGTTATTTCTCATTGCAGGTGTAAACTCAATTTTAACATCTTTGAAATACTTAATAAATTCATTTTGATTCTTTTCTTCTAAAAATGTTTCTAAAAGAATTATAATATCAAACTCTTGGATATACTTAAAAAAATCTGGTAGTAAAAGTTTACTTTTAATGCCAGTTATATTATAAGAACATATATTTAGTTTTTGAAAGTTAATTATTTTATGGCAGACGACAGATTTTACCTATTGACTTAGATCCCCAACATGTTGAGATAACTGGCTTTCAGATGGCGCTCGTAACGGTTGATGTGCAGAACAGGATGGCTCATCCGAAACCGGAGCTAACTTCATTCCCTCGCAGCAGTCAAGGAATTCGTAGCATCTGTCACCAAACATTTGCAATACAAATGACAAATCAGCTGCTGTTTTGACAATCAGACCTCGTGATATTTTGTAAACAAATTGTTGGTTGTTAATTTGTATTTTGTCGCCTTTAATAAGAATTTTCGTTTTTCCATTAATTTCCATTAATTTGTTTTTGATGGCAATCAGAGATTGTCTCTTTTTCCGGTACATAAGTGATTGTTCGCGGAAGATACTTATTCCCGAATCTTTTAGTTTGTGTGCAACGGATATAATATTGTTGGTGACGTTCGCCGAGGACAGCTCCATTATCACAATACCTCGTCCCCGCGACGAGGTATTGTGATAATGGAGCGAATTTGCCGTGAGCTTTTAACTGGAATCTCTTCACCTTCGTTTGACCTCAGAAGCCCCTCGCATATCTGTTTTGCAAATTGAATTGCATCGGTTTCTGATTCTAAAGAAAGGTGTACCACAACAGAATTTTCATTGGCTTTAAGTGATAAGACCTCAAGTTGAGATTCAAGAAGATCACATCGTTCGGTCATCAGTGATAATTTTTGGTTTAGCTGAGTGTTAATTGTTTTCAACGTGCTAATTTCACTTGATAATTCAATCAAATCTTTTTTTGTGGCAAGATCTTTGAGTTTATCAGCAAGAGTATCGTTGAGAATTGTTTTTAAATCAGCGACTGATAGTTTGCCTACTTCCATTGTGGATACTTTGCTTGCCGATTTTTTTTTGTTGAAGGTGTTATGTTCGGGTGAAGTTTCAGAAATTCCTCTTTTACAGTTCATTTAATATAAATTGTAGTACCGCAAGTGTTTTTTTTTTTCAAGAATTTAACAGAAACTTAATTAAAACTCAATATAATTGCTACTACAAAAATTTGTTTCGGTGAATTTAACTTCGATATGATCCGTTGAAATGTTTTCTGTATTTTAACTTTACTTAATACTTTGTTATTCAATTTAAATTGAAAAAAAACGAAGGAGCTTAGAAAATGTTACACTTCCACTTTGACAGTTGAAAAGTCAAACCCAATTCAAATATATTTGGGAGGCAAACCTATAACAGGTAGCAAAAAGTACCAGAGAAACGAGAACCTTTCTGTCTGTAGAGCCGTGTCCCATTTACCAGAGTATCAACAACAGAGACTAGATGATAGCTATTGAATTACCTAAATTCGACAACATAGTGGGAATTTCAACCGTACCGCCGCACCGAATTCTTTTGAAAAAGGACGAACCCTTCAAACAACGCTATTATCCGCGTAATCCAGCCATGCAAAAGATAATAGACGACGAAGTCGATGACCTGTTGAAAACTGGTAAGATAAACCCATCGAAAAGCCCGTATAGTTCACCAATCGTACTAGTGCGTAAAAAGGAAGGATCATGGAGGGCCTGCATCGATTTACGCCAGCTGAACGAAGTGTCATTCAAAGACGCATATCCGTTGCCATATATAGTGGCTATTTTGGACAAACTACGTATAGCAAAGTTTATGTCTACGATCGACCTCAAGCAAGGCTACTGGCAGATCGCGTTAGAACCAAAATGCCGCCCGTATACCGCTTTCACTGTTCCAGGCCGTGGATTATTTGAATGGAATGTTATGCCTTGCGGCCTACATTCTGCTGGGGCCACGTTTCAGCAGCGTGCAATGGATGCGATTTTTGGCTCAGACATGTTAATAAGCCATGTTTTCGTCTACCTGGATGACATAATTATTATCAGTGGCTCTTTCGAGGAACATATTAGCCAGTTAGCCGACGTTTTTGGGAAACTCCGTGCCGCCAATCTCAAAATAAACGTGGAAAAATGCAACTTTTGCCGTAGTAGCCTAAGATTCCTGGGCCATGTGGTCAGCCAAGAAGGCATTCACACCGACCCTGACAAAATTTCCGCCGTGCAAGAATTAAAAGCACCAACAAGTGTTCGTGAGCTACGTCGCATATTAGGAATCTGCTCGTGGTACCGCCGCTTCATCAAAGATTTCTCGTCAGTGGCAACTCCGTTAACCAGTCTGCTCAAAAAGAACGCTTAAAGGGATTGGGGACCTCTCCAACAAGCAGCGTTTGATTTGCTCAAATCAAAACTAACTGAAGCACCCGTATTAACCTACCCAAACTTCGACTTACCGTTTATCTTGCAAACCGACGCTAGTAATTATGGGTTAGGAGTTGTGCTAACCCAATCATCAAAGGAACACAAAAAAGTTTTTGCCTATGCCAGCCGTACGTTAACGGAACAGGAACAAAAGTATGCTGTGACAGAGAAGGAGTGCCTGGCCATTTTTTGGGGAATAAGAAAGATGAGACCATATCTTGAAGGCTACTTCAACGTTGTCACGGACCACCATTCTCTGAAGTGGTTGCATTCCTTGGAAAACCCCTCTGGAAGGTTGGCACGATGGGCCTTAGAGCTTCAGCAGTATGACTTCGATATTCATTATCGCCGATAATCCATGAACGCAGTACCCGACGCGCTATCCCTTGATCCTCTGCTTATCAACGAGATGGATAAGCTCGCCGCCGCTAGAGACGTAAGACCAGATTGGGTGCAACGTATAAAAGAGCAAGTCGAAAAATATCCAGAGAAATTCCCCGAGTACAAAATAAGAGAGAATCAACTGTTCCGTCGTTTCGTTGTGACGCATTCAATGTCTAGCCCCCGAGATTTGGATTGGAAATTATGCGTGCCAGAGTCCGACCGCCGTCAAATTTTGTTTAAAAACCACGATGCTCTAACCGCAGGACACTTGGGTATCGCCAAAACTACCCCTCGAATGGCCGAGCGATACTACTGGCCAGGGATGTATCGTGATGTAAGCAGGTATGTCCGTAAGTGTGGGATTTGTAAATACAAAGCTTCGCAACAAAAGCCCAGTGGATATATGCATACTACTCAGGTGGATGAACCATGGGAAATTGTTTGTGGTGATTTTGTAGGCCCATTACCGCGTTCTATAAAAGGGAATACCGTCCTGCTGGTCATGGTAGACAAATTTACTAAGTGGGTGGAAGCAGTCCCGATGCGTGCTGCCACAACTCCCAGTTTAATAAAAGTTGTAAGAGAAAGAATCACCAACCGCTTTGGAGTTCCTAGGGTGTTCCTCTCTGACAACGGAACTCAATTTACGAGCAAACCAGTTCACAACTTTTCTAACGAGCCTGGGTATTCAACACCGCCTCACCGCCCCGTATACACCGCAGGAAAACCCAACGGAGAGGGTAAACCGAGTCATCAAAACAATGATTGCTCAGTACGTGCTGGAAAACTAGCCATCGTGGGACGAACACCTGCCGGAGTTGTCATTTGCTATGAACACGAGCCGTCACGAGTCTACTGGGTATTCCCCTGCAGTACTAAATTTTGGAAGGGAGTTACGAGGACCTAGAGAGTACATAACACCCTTCCCCGACGACGGCCCTGCTGAAGACGTAATCACCAGACAGGAAAGATTGCAAGCGTTATATGAGTTAGTACGTACCAACATCGCAAGAGCCAGTCAGACGCAGGCGAAATCATATAATTTACGCCACCGTCCCTGGCGACCTAGTATTGGTGATATGGTCTACAAGAAAATACGGCATCTTTCCTCAGC
The DNA here is from genome assembly GCA_951217065.1 of Baccha elongata. Classification (NCBI taxonomy): domain Eukaryota; kingdom Metazoa; phylum Arthropoda; class Insecta; order Diptera; family Syrphidae; genus Baccha; species Baccha elongata. The sequence continues at coordinate 247,561 of CATNUY010000022.1, forward strand.
AGCGAATAATTTCGCAGCGAAATTAGCCCACGTTACGATGGTCCTTTCCAGGTAACAAAGTTTATTTCCCCCGTCATCGTAGAATTAAGGGAAGGAGATAGTTGAAACAAACAAAGGAGAAGAGCGCCCATTCGCTCTCACATAAGGGATTTAAAAGGATTTTATTCCGAGGAAAAAAATATAAATAATGAGAATCAAACCGCTGCGATCATCAGTAGAAAGCCAACCGTGGAGGTGAGCACCGGTTCGCAACATTCGAAGAAAGTAACATCACCAGCACCAAGCAACCCCGTACTAGTAGTAAAAATTCCGATATACAAGCAGCCCTTATCTAACTTTAAATACCTTAGCCAGAAAACTACTACCGCCGCCGCCGTTAGTATTTCCACTACGAACATGGAGCAAGGAAATGGAAGAGGTAGATCCCAGCCGAATGCAGATGTTAGGCGTAGCCCACGCCGTGTCAAAAGACGAACTAGCGGCCAGTCACCCAGGCGGTCACCTCCGCCCCGTTTTCACCGCCTGTCGACTCCTGAACGCCACAACGCCCTGGCAAAATATGGACTAAAGCCCGAGCGTAAGCAGCCGTCCTCTACCGTAGTTGCAGATGGCCATGCAGATTATGTCTCACCATATAAAACTAACTTCGAGAGTAAACAGCCAACCACAGCCTGTGGTTCAGACGCCCCTGCCAACCGTGCTTCACCACGCAAGTCACCACGCCAAATAGCAACAGCCAAGAGTAAGTCAAGGTTTCACCTCCCAGGGAGCGTAACCGTTGGCAAGTCAACGGTGCGCCAGCGCACCGTACATTGCAAGATGCAAGCCACGTCACTTGGGGATGATCAAGTGTGCTTCCAGCTGGTCACCCAGCCTCGTGTTAGCAGGGTTAAGGAAATACACTTGCTGGCAAACGCCAAACCCATTCCGCCCAAGGTATCGGCATTGGCATACATGAAAAGAGTACGGGAGCAGCATAAGGCAGCCGACGAGAGTTGGGCAATTAAGAACCCTCCGATCGCCAGAGAAGCTGGACCTAGTTCTAGTCCCATAACCAGTCAAGCTGCGTCAATCACTCATCCGACAGATGTCATCACCACTTCTGTTCCACCCCAAAACTACCAAATTCTGGTAGTTCAAGGAATGCAACAACCCGAAGCCCAAGGTTGGAGTCCAGAAGTCTTACCTCCAGCAGTTACACCGGCCGTCCCAGCAGCAGCAGCGGGAAGCAACTCGGAACAACCGTTCGAACCGTTCGCAGGCATTACTCTCAGAGCCACACCCAGCCACCAGCGCCAATTCGTTATCCACCGCCCGTGGGGCCTGTATAAGTGCGAATGAATCGCAATGGCAAAGTAGCTTAACTCAAATTTGGGCCCTACCAAAAGAAGCTGTACATACCTAATTAGGAAACCACCCCACCGAAGAAGAAGATGCTTTTATAATGAATTATTGTTTTGCTATCATTATTATTATTATTGAATTTTTGTTTATTTATTATCGAATAAAATACGTTGAAGTTAAAAATTAAAGTTAATAGGTATTATAAAAAAAAAAAAAAAAAAATTATAATATATAAATATATATGAAGAAAAACAAATATTATAAAAGTTTAAATACAAAGAAAAAAAAAAGGAGAACCCACCTAGCATAAGGAGCTTAGACGAGAAGGTTCTCGTCTCCAAAAGAAAGGGGGGGTGTAACGAAGCGTTACAATTTCCTGCAACTTCGTGCCTACCAGCCGCCCACCGAAAACCCTCTTTCTTTTGGGATACCTACCTACCAACAACATGACACTAGGATACCTACCAGCCAAGGAAATGGAAGCCACCCTTTAAATGAATATCTACATACATATTCAGTATTTATTTTTAATTTTTAAATGAATACCTACATACATATTCAGTATTTATTTTATGCCGTCCATATCGCCCAACAACAATGTTTACCCAGCAGCAGGAACAACTAAATACACAAGATACCTACCAACAACAATATACACCAAACGAAAATAAAAGCAGCAACCAAGCATTCAGCTATACCACCCACCACCCATGAAGTCAGCAGTAGGCACACAGCGACCATGCATCTGCTAGCACACATCAGTGACAAACATGAGTGACAAAGTCATTCCATAAATTTATTTATACTAAGTATATTTTTTTTATTGTTATTTTTATTCGTCATCTTTCACTTCGCACCGTGCGTCGTTCTTCAGAAAAGTTGACGAATAGAAGTGAAAAATGCACTAGAATTATGAAGAAAGTGTGATACACAGAGGTTAATGTGTGGTTTGAGATAGCAACATATAAAAACCCCGTACACACTTTAACCTAATAAAATATTTGATTTTTGTGACCTTTGTATCGTATAGATAATTAATTGGTTTTTAGTGGGCTATAGGTCGATAATAATTAAAAGATGTTCTTATTTCATCGCAACGTTTCGAGTATGTTTATACTCTTCCTCAGGCCTTTTATTTGCAACAAAAAAGATAATATAAACATAAATTAGCACATAATTATTTTACATTTTGAAGATTTCAAGTCAAAATTACTTACAATGTTTATATTTGTAATTAAACAAAGAATAAAAAAGAAGGTTTAACACTTAATGCACATTATTTAACGATAACTGGAAAAAAATAATAAATAGTTTCTTTAAATTTGAATATAACACAACATTTAAATGAATTATTTTAAAAGAAAAAGAAAGAAAATACAAATTTAAGAAAATTACTATGCTATAGAACGACAGATGACACGTCCAATTTGCTGCACTATCACCTATTTATCATTTTATTTCTAGTTGTTGGCCTTTTTATAATCTGGCTGTAGGCGTTACTCAAATTATCCAAATCCGATCTCCGGTTGACTGCATTTTTGTTGTCTATGATATGCAACATCTCTAGCAGCATTCTTTTTGAAAAATGTTGCTCTGTTTGAAGAATTTCAACATTATCAAAATCAGCTGAGTGTTTCTCTTCAATTAGGTGGTGAGTTAATGCAGTCTTATGAGAGGCACCGCTCTTTAAATCAGACTTATGCCCAGAAATGCGGTTCTTTAATTTTTGTTTGGAAGTTCCGATATAAACGGACGAACAAGTTGTCTCCTTCCCTCCTAAACAATTTATCCTATAGACAACATCTGCTTTCTCCAAGATATCAACTCTGCCTTTGATGTTAGAAAAAAGCTTGTTTTTTAAGGAGAATGCAGACTTGAAAGCTATTTTCGTATTTTTATCATCTTTTATAGGTGCTGTGGTGATGCGGTTAGAAAGGTAAGGAATGTATAATGTGCTTTTATATACACACACTTGTGGGGGCTCATCAGCTGGGTTTGTTGTTTTCTTATGCTGATAATTTTTTATTAACTTCTCGATAATCTGAGGAGGAAATGAATTGTAGCACAGGGTGTCACGGATAATTTTAATATTTTTATGATAAAACACGTTATCACTTATTTCAAGAACTTTGTTCACAAAATTTTGTGCGGTATTGACAATCACTTGCTTTGGTTGTTTGGAGTGAAAATTAATTAATCGTCCAGACGCAGTAGGTTTCCTGTACCAATCAAAAATTAATTTTTCCTTTTGTCTTATAATTTTCATATCGAGATATGGGAGCTCGCCATTTATTTCCATTTCTACAGTAAATTTAATTTTGTGGTTGTAAGTGTTCAAAGCATTCAACGTGTTTTGAACTTCTTCCGATTTAATCACCAGAAACAAATCGTCTACATATTTGGTGATGACTTTTGGTTTGGTTGTAAGTTTACCTAGGGCATCTTCCAATAAAGTTTCCATAACCAAATCGGCTAGAATTGGTGATGCTGGACTACCCATTGGCACACCTTGTTTTTGTTGATAAGTGGTTCCATTAAATTCTAGGTAATTATTATCAATAATGCAAAACCTAAGTATCTCGAAAAACATCGTCTTTTTAATATTGGTGTGTTCTTTTATTGTATTCCAATTTGATTTTATAATATCCAAAATCAAACTAATCGGAATGCAAGTAAACAAGGAGACCACATCAAATGAAACCAAAATGTCTCCGTCTTCCAATCGTATTGAAGAAACTTTCTCTATAAACTCTTTTGAATTTTTAACATTGAATTTAGAATTCTTAGTCAAATTTTGCAGGATTTTTACCATAAACTTCGACAATTCATAACAAGGAACATTCATGGAAGAACATATGGGTCGCAATGGGGTATTTTCCTTGTGTATTTTAGGTAAACCATAGATTTTTGGGGTATTGGCGGTATACGTTGTCATTCGTTTCTTTTCGTATTGAGAAATATGTTCTTCTTTTTGCAAAACCTTCACCAAATCGTTGTTACGGTTTTGTAATGTTGTTGTTGGATTATTTCTCAAAACCCTATAAATATTCCGGTCCGCCATTATTTCCTGCATTTTATTTATGTAATCAGTTTTATACAATGCAACTGTAACATTCCCTTTATCAGCAGGAACAATAAAAACATCTTTATGTTTTTTAAGGAATATTTTGGCTTCATTATAAACCTTGTTCAAAAACTTATCAAATGGTGGTGTATACGTTGATCGTAAGTGACTTTGCAAAATTTCAGTAAAATTTGCTCGAGCTACCTCCTGGTCACCCTGTTCTAACGTTTTAACAAGTTCTTCTCCATCTGCAATTATCTTGAAAAGAGGCAATTCACCTCTTCTAATTGGTAGGGAAAATTTTTGGCCTAATGACAGAAGCCATTGAACGTCTGATGGGAACACTACAGTTGTTTTATATATTATAAAATCAAATTTTTGGATATTATAAAATCAAATTGGAATACAATAAAAGAACACACCAATATTAAAAAGACGATGTTTTTCGAGATACTTAGGTTTTGCATTATTGATAATAATTACCTAGAATTTAATGGAACCACTTATCAACAAAAACAAGGTGTGCCAATGGGTAGTCCAGCATCACCAATTCTAGCCGATTTGGTTATGGAAACTTTATTGGAAGATGCCCTAGGTAAACTTACAACCAAACCAAAAGTCATCACCAAATATGTAGACGATTTGTTTCTGGTGATTAAATCGGAAGAAGTTCAAAACACGTTGAATGCTTTGAACACTTACAACCACAAAATTAAATTTACTGTAGAAATGGAAATAAATGGCGAGCTCCCATATCTCGATATGAAAATTATAAGACAAAAGGAAAAATTAATTTTTGATTGGTACAGGAAACCTACTGCGTCTGGACGATTAATTAATTTTCACTCCAAACAACCAAAGCAAGTGATTGTCAATACCGCACAAAATTTTGTGAACAAAGTTCTTGAAATAAGTGATAACGTGTTTTATCATAAAAATATTAAAATTATCCGTGACACCCTGTGCTACAATTCATTTCCTCCTCAGATTATCGAGAAGTTAATAAAAAATTATCAGCATAAGAAAACAACAAACCCAGCTGATGAGCCCCCACAAGTGTGTGTATATAAAAGCACATTATACATTCCTTACCTTTCTAACCGCATCACCACAGCACCTATAAAAGATGATAAAAATACGAAAATAGCTTTCAAGTCTGCATTCTCCTTAAAAAACAAGCTTTTTTCTAACATCAAAGGCAGAGTTGATATCTTGGAGAAAGCAGATGTTGTCTATAGGATAAATTGTTTAGGAGGGAAGGAGACAACTTGTTCGTCCGTTTATATCGGAACTTCCAAACAAAAATTAAAGAACCGCATTTCTGGGCATAAGTCTGATTTAAAGAGCGGTGCCTCTCATAAGACTGCATTAACTCACCACCTAATTGAAGAGAAACACTCAGCTGATTTTGATAATGTTGAAATTCTTCAAACAGAGCAACATTTTTCAAAAAGAATGCTGCTAGAGATGTTGCATATCATAGACAACAAAAATGCAGTCAACCGGAGATCGGATTTGGATAATTTGAGTAACGCCTACAGCCAGATTATAAAAAGGCCAACAACTAGAAATAAAATGATAAATAGGTGATAGTGCAGCAAATTGGACGTGTCATCTGTCGTTCTATAGCATAGTAATTTTCTTAAATTTGTATTTTCTTTCTTTTTCTTTTAAAATAATTCATTTAAATGTTGTGTTATATTCAAATTTAAAGAAACTATTTATTATTTTTTTCCAGTTATCGTTAAATAATGTGCATTAAGTGTTAAACCTTCTTTTTTATTCTTTGTTTAATTACAAATATAAACATTGTAAGTAATTTTGACTTGAAATCTTCAAAATGTAAAATAATTATGTGCTAATTTATGTTTATATTATCTTTTTTGTTGCAAATAAAAGGCCTGAGGAAGAGTATAAACATACTCGAAACGTTGCGATGAAATAAGAACATCTTTTAATTATTATCGACCTATAGCCCACTAAAAACCAATTCACTTTAACCTAAGTAAGCTTACTAGAAGCCGAAGTGGTTATAGGTGACGCAGAGAGGCACATAGTAAGATACTTAGTACTCGTACATAGTACTCACTACGTTCGCTTGTTGGTATTAAAAGTTAGGAATACTGGGATTCACTATTTCAGAGTGCACCTCAGTACCCCGGTGAAGGTTGTCCGTTTGAAACCGCAGTACTTACCTCGGCTTAGCACTGAATAGTAGTGGTCGCGATTTGATGAACCCAGATCCACTCCTTTAGAGTGTATCTCGGTTCGGGTTTGCTTTGTAACCCACCGTACTTAATTTTGGGAGTAGCATTGCCGCAAGTACGTCCGCAACTTCATTATTGTATATTTATAAACTTTTCAATGAGCGCTTAACCGTATTGTAGGTTGATTTTCCCCCAACACTTTTAGTCGAGAGTCGTTATTGTAGACGATTTTCCCACGACACTTCTTGTCGCGAGGCATTATTTAAGGCTGATTTTCCCACGACACTTTTAGTCGCGAGGCATTATTGTAGACGATTTTCCCACTACATTTCTTGTCGCGTGGCATTATTTAAGGCTGATTTTCCCACGACACTTTTAGTCGCGAGGCATTGTTGTAGACGATTTTCCCACGACACTTTTAGTCGCGAGGCATTATTGTAGACGATTTTCCCACGACACTTCTTGTCGCGAGGCATTATTTAAGGCTGATTTTCCCACGACACTTTTAGTCGCGAGGCGTTATTGTAGACGATTTTCCCACGACGCTTTTAGTCGCGAGGCATTATTGTAGACGATTTTCCCACGAAACTTCTTGTCGCGAGGCATTATTTAAGGCTGATTTTCCCACGACACTTTTAGTCGCGAGGCATTATTGTAGACGATTTTCTCACGACACTTCTTGTCGCGAGGCATTATTTAAGGCTGATCTTCCCACGATACTTTTAGTCGCGAGGCATTATTGAAGACGATTTTCCCACGACACTTCTTGTCGCGAGGCATTATTTAAGGCTGATTTTACCACGACACTTTTAGTCGCGAGGCATTATTGTAGACGATTTTCCCACGACACTTCTTGTCGCGAGGCATTATTTAAGGCAGATTTTCCCACGACACTTTTAGTCGCGAGGCATTATTGTAGACGATTTTCCCACGACACTTCTTGTCGCGAGGCATTATTTAAGGCTGATTTTTCCACGACACTTTTAGTCGCGAGGCATTATTGTAGACGATTTTCCCACGACACTTCTTGTCGTGAGGCATTATTTAAGGCTGATTTTCCCACGACACTTTTAGTCGCGAGGCATTATAATAGAGTAACTATTAACTTGCATTATCATAAGACCCGTATATGAAATAAATTGTTAGAAAATCTTCGTTATAAATAAAAAACTGGTAATTGGTCAGAGTTCAAATCTTCAAAACCCGAGTTTTATTTGCTTTCATTCGGTAAAACCCTGGACACCCACGAGTTTACTTCAGCCTCGATAAAAAAGCATCACAATATCGATGGCAATTCTTTCAAAAGGTGCTCCAACGTTGTACTGTTGCATCTTACTCTTTAGTTTTCGGCCTGGTCCCTTGGTGGCTGCACAAGTGACTCATTTTCTGCACCATTTTTCCACATCGTCTTTTGCATGCAGCCGGTAGAAACTTTCTCAAATTTTCTCCAGAGTTTTGTTGATACCCAAAAGATCCATCATTCATCTCACGTAGAATGATATTAACCTTTGTCCGGGGCAAAACAGCCTGAATCACATAGGTTATGCCATCTGGGGATTCCCATCTTCGTTTGAACAAACCTTCCTGCACATGAAGGGAATTCATTTGTGCCCAATAGGCTTTGAGGGTTGGACTTCTATCAGAAATGTCTCCCCATTCTGGTTTCTCTTCATGTTCTTTCCATGCAAGAATGGGTTCTATGTCCAAATCTTCTTGCTGAGCATTCCTGATTTCTTCTTTACTCCAGCCGCCAATGGGTTCAACTCTTGTTTGCTGTATGGCAATAGATTCCTTTCTTCCTGGCGAGTGCAATGCTTTTAGTCTTGGTTACATGGCCGACGAGATAGGGCATCTGCATTCCAGTGTAGTTTTACTTTTCGATGTTGGATTTCATAGTCATATGTCTGAAGTCTCTCGATCCACCTGGCTTCTTGACCTTCTGGATTTTAAAAATTCAAAAGCCATCTTAGGATTCTATGGTCCGTCCGTAAAAGAAACCTCTGTCCATAGATGTATTTATGAAAGTGTATTGTGGCCAAAACCATAGCAAGAAGTACTCTTCTGGTTACGCAGTAATTTCTCTCTGTCTTTGAGAGCACCTTGCTGAAGAATGCTACAATTTTTTCTTGACCGTCATGAACCTGGGAAAGAACGGCTCCTATTCCGACATTGCGTGCATCTGCATCGGAATCAGAGATCGATTTTAATCACTCAATTAAAAAAGTGCAAGATGAGCTTGATATGATCAAGGCAACACAATTGGCATTTACTAAATCTGTAGGCATCGTTAGTAAACAACTCTCGGAGATCGAGAATATGGCAAAAGCAATATTTCACAACAAAAAGGGAATCGCAGAGCTCGAATCTCAAAATACAAATTTAATGCATCACATTGCCTCTCAACACCAACGCCTACACGATCTGGAGCTAAAAGAAGCAGGCAAGCAGATAATTATAAACAACATTCCAGCATTGAAAACAAACATGGACTTGAGAGCTGTTATCAATCAAGTGCAATCAGTTCTTTCTGATGTCTCATTAAAAGATGATGACGTTGTTGATATTAAGAGGCTTCACAGCAAATAAACCAGGCCCGATATTAGTAGAAATGAGGAATACGCTTGTCTGCAAACGACTTTTAATTGCAGCTAAGCTTCACCGAATTAAAATATCAAATAATGATAATTCTCTTTCTTTTTCCTTATCTGATTCAGTTAATGATGAACTTATTTATATAAATGAATGTTTTCCTATTTCAGATCATCTACTGTACAAAAAAGCAAAGGCACACAAAATTGAACACTCTTTTAAATATTTATGGCGAAAAAACGGCAATATATTCATGAGGAAGACTGACGACAGTAAAATTTTTAAACTTTCATCACTTACTAATTTTAGTTTAATTGTATAAACACATTTATAACTGGCAAGTACAAATCACAGTAACAAATCTAACATATAATGAATAATTTAAGTATTTACTATCAAAATATAAATAGAGCTGTAACCAAAACACACGATATCAAGTAAGCTGTATTAAGTAATGATTTTGATGTTATCTGTTTTACAGAGAAACCAATTTTAATGATAGTATTAACTCCAATGAAGTATTTCCTTTAAATTATAATGTGTTTCGGAAAGATAGAAATAATGATATATTCGACTCATGTGGGGGAGGTGGTTGTTTAATTGCCGAAAAAACCATATACCAGCGATGAGGCTTCATAAGCTAGAAACAATTTTTGAAGATCTGTGGATCTGCATAACGAATCCAAAAAAATTGAAGAAGTTTTTTATCTGCTGCAACTATATAAGGTCTCAAACAACCTCTGACATATACGATCAAATATGTAGTAATGTTTGTACCGCTTTTCAATCATTTCCAGTCAATTCTGAAGTATTATATCTAGGTGATTTCAATGTTCCGACTATCACATGGGCTTTTGATTCAGTATCAGATGGCATAGTACCAGGTTATTATACGTCGCTTAAAGCCGAATCTCTTTTAATGTCTACATCTTTTTGCAACCTTTTGCAATTCCACTTATGCAGGAATTGCGATGAAAATTTGCTTGACTTGGTTTTTTCGACTATCCGCTCTCCTGATATTATGGTATCCCTATGTGATGACGTGCTATCCAAAATTGACTTATATCATCCACCGCTTTTGATAACATGTAAATTTCGTATCGAAAGATTTATGAAGGAATCTGCTACACAACAACGGAATTTCCATCGTGCTGATTTTCAAAGATTAAATTCATTCTTAGCTGGTGTCAATTGGTCTTATCTCAATAAACTAGATACAAACTAAGCGTTCCGTTGTTTCATTGACACGGTGCTGAACGGAATAAATTTAAATGTACCACTTAAAAAAATTCGTAATACATCATACCCTAATTGGTATTCGACCAATCTCATTAACACAATAAAAGAAAAAAATAGATTGTTGAATAAGGTTCGAAAACTTAGAAGGCCAGATGACATTATAACTTTTAAGTATTTGCGAACGTTAGTTAAGAAGCAGATCAGTCAATGTTATGCTCAATATCTTAACCAAGTTGAAAAAAATTTAAAAACGAATGTAAAATTTTTTTGGTCTTATTCGAAGGAACTACGAAAATCTAATATGATTCCTAACACAATATTTCTTGATAACGAAATCCATTCTTCAAATAAAAACATAACAGAAGTTTTTGCTTCGTATTTCAAACTTAATTATAATCCTACAGATTCCTTTATTATCAGAAGTGGCGATGACTGTTCAAACCAACAAGAAGCAAATATTTCTGCTCCAATCATTACTAAAGAAAGATTGACTTCTGTACTTAATAGTCTCGACACTACCAAAAATGCGGGTCCTGATGGTATTCCCAACTTATTTTATAAAAACTGTCAAGCATCAATCGTAGAACCCTTATGTCTACTATTTAACAAGTCTTTAAGTTGTGAGATATTCCCATCATGTCTTAAACATTTATTTGTAACTCCAATACTGAAAGATGGCAATCCCTCTGATATTAAGAACTACCGTCCAGTGTCAATCCTAAACGCTTTGTCTCTAATTTTTGAAAAATGTTTGTATAACGATTTAATATCTAATATACTTCCATATCTAAGTGATGGTCAACACGGTTTTTTGCGTGGCCGATCAACGGTGTCAAACCTAGTTTCTTTTGCACATTTTGTGGCAGATGCAATAGATAAAGGCAGACAAGTTGATGTGGTATACACGGATTTCTCAAAGGCTTTTGACAGGATAAGTCATAGAACTTTAGTGTTGAAATTGCATAAATTTGTTTTCCACCATAGCATTGTAAAGTGGTTTAAAAATTATCTAGCAGATAGACAGCATAATGTTGTTCTGCATAAAACATCGTCTAAGCCTTTTTATCCCTCCTCAGGTGTTCCACAAGGGTCAATTCTGGGACCCTTATTATTTAATATTTATATAAACGATATAACTAATAATATTGTCTCCATGTTTTTAGCTTACGCTGACGATTTCAAATTTTTTAAAGTTGTCAATAATGTAAGAGATTGTGTTATACTCCAGAGAGACCTCAATACATTGTTTGAATGGTGCCTAAAAAATAATTTAGATCTCAATATAAAAAAATGCTTAATTTTGTCTTACTCAAGGAAGCTGAAACCCATTGACTTTGAATATAGAATAAACGCTGACAATTTAAAGAGAGTTACGGAGCACAAAGACCTTGGTATAATTTTTGATTCCAAACTCCTATTTAAACCTCATTACGACTACATTATTAAAAAATCATCGAGAATCATGGGTTTCATCTTTAGAATTGGAAAGTTTTTTAAGAATCACGAATCTTTTATCCAACTTTTTAATATGTTGTGTAGAAGTATCCTGGAATACGCAGCGGTTGTATGGTCGCCTATCTATAAAACTCATAATGAAGCGATAGAAAGAGTTCAGCGGAAATTCACCAGCTACCTTCAATATAAATTATATTTAAACCACAGTGCGTACGAGGTCAGATTGAATTTATTTAAAATACTTTCTCTATCTGAACGTAGGTTAATAACCGAAACTTATTTGAAACAGGTGATCACAGGTAGTGTACGATGTTCCTCGCTATTGGCTGTAGTTCATATAAGATGGCCATCTCGCCCCAACAGGCACATATTGCAAACATTTCAACCACCTCGTGCACGTACAAATATATTAATGAAGTCACCAATTATCCGGATGCAATTAGCTCACAACCATTACCATCACTCCTTTGATATCCTTAACTTTGGTATTAACGAAAGTAATATGAAACTACAGTTACTAAGAATTGTACCCAGTCACTCTTCCTCTTTGCCATCTTTATAATTATAATTATAATATTAAGTTTGCCTTTGCTATTTTTGCTTTATTTTTTCTTTGCCTTTTAAATTATAACTTTTTAATGAATTTTTGTTTTTGTTATTTTTCAAACTTTCCTTTTTTTTTTTTTGTATTTCTTTTTTATTAACATTATAAATTCTGTAGACAGATAGATTTATATTTATTTAATATAAACTGAATTGTAGCTTGTAATTGGTTTTTTGAACTGTTAGCTGCATATTATTATAAAAAAATAAAAATAAAAAAAAAATAAAAAAATAAATTATAAACAGTTTTCCAGGAGTTGGAAAGGTTAACATTGGAGCATCACACAAGCGTCTTTTAAGTTCCTTAAAGCTTTTCTCGCACTCATTTGACCACTTGAATTATTGTCCTTTTTCTATGAGTTGGTGCAAGCTTTTGGCGATTTCAGCAAAATCCTTCACAAATCATCGGTAATGTAGCTAGCCCGAGAAAACTTCTTAATTGATGCTTGTCTTGTGGATTTGGCCAGTTCTCACAGCTTCCACTTTCTCGGGATCAGTTCTTACCCCTTGAGACGAGATGATATGCCCCAAATACTTCACTTCAGACTTGAACAGCGTACATTTATCTGGATTGAGCTTCAGATGAACATTTCGCAACCTCTGGAATACTCCTTTTAAGTTTTCACAATGTTGGACAAATGTTTTCCCAAACACGATGACATCATCCAAATAGACTAGACAGGCTTTCCAAGTAAGGCCTTGTAGTACGCATTCCATTAAACACTCAAATGTTGCAGGAGTGTTACACAGGCCAAAAGGCATTACTTTGAACTGCCATAAACCGCTACCTGTCGAGAATTAGGTTTTCTCCCGATCTTCTGGGTGAATTTCAACCTGCCAGTAACCACTCTTCAGATCTAATGTTGAAAACTATTGTGCTCCAGCCATCGCATCCAGAGTATAGCTTATCCTAGTCAGAGGATAACTGTCCTTCTTGGTCCACACAGAATCGAGTACTTCCGTCCTTCTTTTGACTAGTACGACTGGTGATGCCCAAGGACTTTTTGAATTCTCGATTAAACCATCTTTCTGCATTGTCGATATCATTTTAGTAACTTCGTCTTGTTTGGCTAAAGGAAGGCGCCTTGCTGGTTGACGGATGGGCCTTGCATCACCAGTATCGATTCGATGCTGTACAAGTTATGTTCGTCCATATTGCCCGTCCTGTTAAGCAAAAACATCAGCGAACTCTTGTAGAAGTTTCCAGCAACTCTTAGCTGTTGTTGATCAAGATTACAGCAGTTTAACATTTTTCTCTTCAAAGCAATGACTTTATCTGGATTCACTGATTTTTCGGGATGTTCTTCGGTTATCTTTGCCACTACAGGGTCACATTTACCGACAACTTCTCCTTTTCTAAGCTTGATCTCATATGGTTTGATGTTTAGTATTCGTATGGGCACCATGTTATTTTGAGGTGCCACCAGCGTCTTTCCCACGATGTAATTTTGGGAGCAATGCTCAGAGTCTGGATCCACCATGAGGTATCGATGGCTCCCAGAATCATCTTTGATGTTTGTCTGAAGAAGGAGGTAGGCACATATCTTCTTTGATGATTGTACTTATCGAAAATGAGTTTTGATTGCCATAAACCATTGTAATCTCTATATTTCGGTATTTTAGAACTTGGTTATCAGTGTCGAGAATTATTTCATGCTTTTTCATAATTCGATTCCAATAATGCACTCATCGAATATATCTGCCACTAGAAATGGGTGTTCAGTTCTGTTCTGCCAACGGATCCAAAGACGGACTTCTCCGTACACTCTTGCTGCTTCTTCTGTTGTAGTCTTCAAACAATAGCTGTTGGTGTTGTGTAGCCATGCCATCTTGACCAAGTCTCTTCGTACAATGGAAGCGGTTCCACCAGTGTCGATGGTAACCACGTATTGCTTGTTGTTAATAGCTGCTTCCACAGTTAGAATTTTATTGTTTCGCTTAGTCTGCGAGACTTGGATGATGTTTCTGGGGCCATAGATACCAGAAACCAGCTTCTGCCCCCTCGAAGTTGGTTCTTACTCGTTTCCCTGCTGGGAAATTTGACGAGGTGGGGCTTTGAACTTGATTTGTAGTCATCTGATGTATTATTTCTGCTTCCGCAATGTTGACATGTGCTTCTTCTTGTTGGAATCCGGCACTGGAGCTGCAAATAACCGGTCTTGTTGCAATTCCAGCATCGGATTTGTCCATCTCGACGGTTGTTCTGGATAGCCATTCTTTGGCAAGAGCATTCTTCTATAGCAACTTCTCTTACCCAATATACTCCTAGTGAAGCCTGTTCAGCTGCTTCCATAGTCAAGGCGAAAGCTAATGCTTCTGGAAGTGTTCTCTGCTCTCTGGAGATTAATGTCAGACAAGGCACGAACAAACGCTTCTGCGGCTAATTGGTTTATTATTTCTTCGCCCGCAGTTGGATATGCCAAGTGAGCTAGTCGTTCGATGTCTGCTTGAAGCTGCTGAAGAGTTTCACCCCGTTTCTGAACTCTGGTGTTTAGTTGAACTCTAAAGATTTCTTGCATATGGCCATCTCCAAAGCGTTTTTCAATGGCTTGTGAAAGTGCACTAAAGTTGCCATACATCTCTGCTGGTATTGTTCTGCTGGTAAGATCCAGTGTAAGTGCAACAAACTTGTCTTCATCATCCCAGCCGTTTGTCATTGCTGCTGCTTCGAAATGTCTCTTATAGATTGACCAAGAAGTTTGTCCATCAAAAGTTGGCGGATGCATTTCTTTTCTCTTTAAATAGTCACTAGAATTGTCTCGTACCTTCAGTTTTCTTACCTTGTCCAATTCCTTTGACAAATAATTGAATTTATCGTCAACTTTTTCGAATTTTTTTTAACCTTCTGCAAACTTGTGTCAACTTTGAGTAAATATTTGTCAACTCCTTCAAAACGTTCATCTACAAGAAAAAACTTGTTCTCTAAAGTAGTGAGTTTGCCTTCGAGAAGGTTCCTTTGTTCTTCAAAGAGCTCTTTTTTCTCGATTCTTTGATCATCGAAACGTTCGAGAAGTTTCGTTTGTTCATTCTTTTGTTTTTCTCTTTGATCTTCGAAAAGTTTCGTTTGTTCGTTTCTTTGATCTTCGAAATGTTCGAGAAGTTTCGTTTGTTCTTCTCTTTGATCTTCGAAACGTTCGAGAAGAAGAGCCAACATATTGGACAAGTCTGTGTTGCTACTTACTTGTTCTTCTTCCATTTTGGTTTCCAAGACAGAATTTTCTAGATTTTTGCCGTGTCGTCTCATGGCTTCTTGCAGACGAATAATGAGGTAATTTTTCGTTCTACCAGTAGGAAGACCCCGTTTGTTTAGTTCTAATTTTAGTTCAACAGCGTTTAAATCTTTCAGATGCTTACCCATTTTTACACAATCACTTTTAACTAAAGTTTTATTTAAATACACTTCTGACACCAATGTTCGGTTTTATCTAGGTTCGTTTTATTAAATAAAACTTATTTCCGTTTTAATACAACTCACTTTACGTCTTATTACTTTTAATTCCACTTAATATTTCAAAACACTCCTTATTTCCTTTTTTACTCTATTTATTTTAAAATCAAACTTTATCACTTTCAAATTACCGACTTGTACACGACTAATTTCAAATTAAAACTTACTTCTTGCTGCATGGTGCGCTCGTTTTTATAGTTGCTGCACCATTCAGCACTCCGCTTTAAGGCAGAACCATAAAAGAAGAATTAGTACGATACCGTCCTCCTCTTTTTTGGCCTGGCGGTGTTCGGGCGGGTGTTTTGTCAGCTGCTGGTTCGGGTTCTGCTTGTGGTTCAAGATCAGCTGGACCAAACCAAACCGTTGTTGTTTACATTATGCCATCCGACACAAATGGACCGCTTGCCTCAAAATCGATGTTTTGTGGCTGTGATGTAAGAAAAAACAGTATTTAATAAAGATATAATACAAATATATCAATATTCACAACTTACAACAATCGGTTCGAATCCCATTTCGTCCACTGAATGGGAGACTACCTCTACGGACTCTGGCGTAATTATGGATATAATCCGCTTCTCGCTATCGGTCAAACTTTTTATTTTGACGAATCCGTTAATGCCCGATCTGAGAAGTTCCTCTTTTATGGAGCTATCTTTGGCACGGACATTATTTATGTTAAAAAAATTATCGTAATGAATAAATAAATAAATTAAGTGATAATAAATTCAAAATTCTGCTCACACTTGGTCCCTCCAGTACTTTTGCCACTTTGGCCCGTCTTTAATCGCTCCACCCAGGCTGTTGAGAGTACCACCCAGATCGCTCCACTCTCTGTCTCGAGTATGAGCACCGTCGGCATTAACGAATCTGTTGATGAATGATATTATTATTTATGAAAAAAAAGAATAAAAGATTTACTTACTTGTCAGTCGCCAAATCTGGTCTTCCCTCCAAAAAATCCAACAAATATGCTTATTGGATTTCGGAGGCCTTAGCTCTACGAGATTGTTTTGTTGACATTTTTTTGTTTCGATTTGAGCTCTTCACGCCTCTTCACACAATAATTTGACAGTGAAGAGAATTTTATCATATGAAGAAAATTTGACATTTCAAATTGAATTTTCACAGATCGAGAATCGCATTTGTGGTGAAGGGGTGATAAAATTTTTCACTTCATAGCTTCACAGATTGGGAATCGACCCCCTGTTCACTGATCTTTATCACTGAAATCTGTATATAGCTGATAGTGGATAGACACTAAAGACGATGTACACATTGGACGTACTCACACGACGCATTTTGACGTCTACATATTGTGTCCCTTTCCCACTTCGTTGTTAGATAGAGACCGGATTTTGCGTCCGGATTTTAAGATTTTTTAAAATTCTCATGGATGCATTTGGACATTCGCTATTCTGACATTTGTAATTTTTTGTTTTTTCGCCTTTTGCAACAACGTCTTGAAAGTTTTCGCAAAATTTGGTCACTTTTGATTGGAAATTGCAATTAAGCATAATCTTATAAGACTATTGTAAACATATAGGCTCATTTCACATATTTTGTTTTTTGGTTTCGTGTGGTTTCGTGCATTGTTTATACCATTGACGTAATAGATATGGACCGCCAGTCGGTTGAAATTTTCATACAAACACCCAAAAAAAGTTGTTTCATCTTAAAAACGACTCGACGGCATCATCTTTTAGTGTTAAAACCATTAAATTTGAAAAATTAGTGAAAACTGCATTTTATTTCATGCTGTGTCAAGAAAACGTTATTCGTTTTCGAAACAGTGGAGGAACGAGGAGAAAAAGCCCTGCTGCTAGTATGTTTTAGAATTATAAACATACATATATTTAAGTATTCTTTGTATTTGTCTGATGCTGATTCTGGAGTTGGATCGGATTCAGCTGGCTCTTCAAGGAATACATCTGTCGACGGACATCCTCTTTATAACATTTCAGACATTTCATACGTTTGTTATACTTGGATGATTGAAGAGTGTATTCTTTCTGTGTATAATCGAACCAAAATATCATGCCCTGTGCATTTAGAAGTTAACATGTCTAAGATAGCTCCAGATGTAGTATTTGCTGATATACATGAGAAGTACACTATCAATCCAGAAAGTATTGTGAAAGGTTCATTACTGGGGCGAGGTGCTTTTGGATTTGTTTTCAAAGCAACATGCAAAATAAAAGGATCCCTATCATTTAAATCTGTTGCCATGAAAATGTTGCAACCAGTTCCACCTGGACCCAGAGCTAAGGATGTAAGTCTAATGAGTCTGAGAAAATTTATATTTGCATGTATTATTTTATTTTCAGAGTACTTTAATGTCGTACAAAGTAGCACTTGGTAAACGGGATCGTGACCCTTTGCAGCACTCCTGCAAAGCCTACTGCACAGCAAGGCAAGAACTTGCTTTTCTACTTACACTCAAGCATCCAAATATAATTCCATTGGTGGGAATTTGCATCAAACCATTGGCACTAGTTCTTGATCTCGCTTCAATGGTAAATAGTTAAAACTTAAAAAAAAAAATTTGTTGAAAATAACGCAACTTAAATTACTATAATTTTCAGGGAAGATTAGACTCGATCCTGCTGCAATATCGTCGTACTCTAGCACACATTGGGCCCCATACATTCCAAATTCTAGTCTTTAGTCTTACAGGGTGCGAGGGCTATTGAGTATCTTCACCGTAGGAGAATAATTTATCGTGATTTAAAATCTGAAAATGTTCTTGTGTGGGATTTTCCTCTTCCTCATAGGTAATAACTAGAATATGTGTAATGAAAGTGAATAATTTCCAGTGAGGATAATCCGAGAAATAGTATACATACATATTAAGATAGCTGATTATGGCATAAGTAAAATGACCGCTCCGAGTGGTTCAAAGGGTTTTGGAGGCACTGAAGGATTTATGGCACCTGAAATAATTCGTTATAACCGAGAGGAAGAATACACAGTTTTTGTTAATCTTAATATTTTAGTTTTCATCAATACAATGTTTTTTTTATAGATTGATTGTTTTTCATTTGGAATGTTCATAGTATGTAATGAACTTAAGCTAGTGTCAAAACCAATTGAAAAGTAATCAGAAGCATCGCATCGTCGAAAGGAAATGTGCACATAATTGCTTTTGCGAACTCAAGTACCCAGTTACCTCGTAACCTAATATCAATAACGAAATAACAACGGAGAAACGGAATTTACCTTTCTTTCTAGTTCAACTCTCGCCCCAAAGCAAATTGAGTGGTCTAAGGAATATAACAGTCCTGGACTACCAAGTTGTACGATGGAAAAAATTAAATAAGCAGAAAGACATGCTTCAATGCATGAACTGCCAAGGGTTCGGACTGTGGTATGGACCCAGTCTGCGTTAAATGTGGAGATACCCACAAAACAGGGGAGTGTAAACTCGGGCAAGATAGGGTCACAGATATGACCCAGTTAAAATGTACGCTCTGCCGAGGCTCCGGACATCCCGCAAACTATCGGGGATGTCCGAAGTTTCAGGAGAAAAAGAAAAACAAAGCCCAGAAGAAAATAGTAAAGTTGAGACGCCCTGAAGTACGCCAGACATCAACTTCCGTCAATCCCGCGATTTCTTACGCCCAAATGGCGTCTGGAAAGGGAAAAACGGTACAGCCTCAACCACAGGTAGCCAAACAGGTCCAAGTACCTACGGCTCCTGTGCCAGAGGCAGATCTGATGCAGGTATTGCTGACCATTCATGGTCAGTTAACCGACGTGCAAAAAAAGATCAGGGAGCAGGCGGCTAGGGTGGATTACCTCTCCTCTATTCTGCCGGCAACGCGAAATGGTCAAAGGCGCGCTGCCTGAGCGACCCTTTAAGATCCTAGCTGTGAATGTAAATTCGCTGATTAGGACCGAACGTAGAGCAAACCTCTTTCATTTGTTGCAAGACCAAAGTCCTGATGTGTTTATAGCTAGCGAAACTAAGCTAAACCAGAAACACAAACTGACTAATAAAAATAACAATATCGTAGGAAGGGATCGGCCCAACTCTTCTCAAGGGGGTGGGGTCGCAATCTTCATACGAAAAGGTATTAAACATAAAATTATGTATAATAGTGAAGTGCGAAGATTCGGGTTGCTTGAAGCCTGCATCGTTTGCATTCCTCTCCAGCAGGGGAAAAGAATGTACGCAATCGCGGTGTATGCACCTGACGCACCTCAGCCAGCTAATTTTATCGCAGAGCTCGAAAAACTTTTCGAATGCTTAAGACTGAACTTGGATGAGAATTATTAACTCATGGCAGGGGACTTAAACGCCAAACATTGTAGGGAAAACATTTCTCTTCAGTGTACTGAAGTGTACCACAAACATCGCCATCGATATCAATTTATTTTTGCAAAAGTTCACAAAGCACAAAAATAGTGACACCTATCGACAGATGGAAAAAGATCGACGCGCCTAATAAATGAGTTACATAGACATTGGAAGGCAAGAACTTTATCGAAAAGCAGAAAACCACCACCAATTATGGCAGCTGGCTGACGTCAAAAAGAGCGGCTAAATATAAAGAGACAAAATGTGAGTAAGCGCTAGAGAGTCCATGTAGGTAGGGAAGTGAGACAGCAAAACAAATTGGATAGATAGGGCATTTCGGTGTAGAGATAGCAATGGTAGTACGAATTTTTACCACTAAGAGCATAAATTAAGATAGCAAACCTGAAAATAAAAATAGATAGAAAGATACATGAAAATAAAATTTATCGAGAGGCTAAGACAGTTTAGTAATATAAAATAGTCACCTGAATCAAGTTATCGAAATGAGAAGGCAACATTCATGAATATGACATTTGATTTGACATTCCGCAGCAAGCGCGAAAAGAAGTCAACTTACCTTCGAATTGACCGACCATGACTGACTTAAAATTTTACTTACAAACTTAGCTGAAAAGCAAACATTCCATACTTACCATAAAGTCAAAATATTTGACAGACATTCTTACGAACAAATTTCATGTATATAACGACAGACGTTTACGAACAATTAAACGAAAAATTGAATCATCCATGTTTCTAGACACCTACACTGTAACAATACACCGTAAACAACACAAATTTATTTATTAGACATTTACCGATTATACTTACCATAGGTATAAACGAAAACAAAGTACTATACGTACATCATACCGACATGACTGACAAATAATAATAAACAGAAAACAAATACTTACGTACGAACGCCATTAATCGAAGTAGTCAAGTTACGCACTGCAAAAACATAGCAAAGCAAAGTCATGCCAAAGAACACATTTTATTGAACGCCAACTGGAAAAGAGAAGTTAAAGACATAAAATACATAGTCTACAACACCTACTGGCAAACGTATAAAGAATTCCATGAGTTAGAGTGAGAGGAAGTAGTGACAATATTTCTGTCGCACGAAGCTTTTTCCAATCCTCTCTCATAATGCGGCATAAATTTAAAAGAGCTGGAAAGTCCAACGGCTATGCCAGAAGAAATCTGAAAAAGACGCAGTCGTTCTTTTTCATTTCATCATCCACCCCGACAAGTTGGATAATTTCCTGCAAGAAAAAAATCACAGAAATATTCTAATAGAAAGGTGATTATTTTTCGAAGGAAAAGTTAATAATTAGAAAGCCCTTAATACCTAGAAGATTTAGAAGAAGGAAAATCAAAGAAATTCTAAAAGTAAAGGTAAGAAAACGTAATTTTTATAAAATACATTTTCGATCGACGCATAATGACGCCATAATTTTTCGTCTGGCACATTAGATTTTTTTTTTGGATTGCCCACCGAAGCGCACATGGCGGATAAAGATAAAATTATCCCCAGAATAATCACCGGCTATACGGGAAGTGAAATAATTGTAGACGAAAAAACGATGATCGTCGAAACAAATCCCAAGCCAGAACCAGCGAAGCGCATCGCAAGATTCCAGAAAGCCTAAAATTCATTTTTGCACAAAGACAAGACACTCGTACATGAGAATACCCTCATGGAAGGGACCGTCTTTGAGAAAAATCAATGGAAACACCTTAAAAGAAAATACAAACCAGGTACGTTTAATTTTTCTTATCATTTTTGATACACGAATCATGAAATTCAGTACAGTCGAAAACATATAGGTACATAAAAGTACAGATAAAATTCATTAGATGCTTAGAATTCAGTAGATAGTAACATAAAAAGTAGCTAGAACGCTTTAGTAGAAATAAATAGAAACAACAATTTGCCGAAAAACATATTCTTGTATTTTTTTTTTTATTATGGACGCTCTAGGCTTCACATGTCTGAAAACAATTTACTAAAGTCTTTTTTTTTCGTCACACATAGGTATTAGCCGGAACATGACGAGGCACAAGATCCATAGTAAAATATCTCAAGGCAGGAATTTACTCAGGAGAGTACACTCCACTGCCCCAACACTTTACTAAAAATCTTGCCATCGTCCATATCCTATGGAAACACCGTCTTGCTACCTGGTTCAAATTCCTGAATCACTGTGCATAATTTTTGCATAACTTTTACATACTATTTACATAATTTTGCATAATTTTATACTTAATCAGTATAAATCAACGTTTGGAAACCTTATGTGGAACTAAAATTGCGTTAGTCCCTAAAGTCACGAGCTCAATGAGCAAAAACAATTCAAAGAAACATTAAGAAGATCACGTATTGTTGATGACGATTCAAGTCACATCACCAGTACGATTCAACGACATAAAATTTTCGGAAGCATACTGTAACAGTCTTATTAGGATCTAATCTCTAAGGACCTATGGTTTCACTAGTTGGATAGTTTATCCAAAAATAACTTTACAACGAGGGATACCGTATGAGGATACCGTTTACCTACCTGTATTGATGAAAATACCGTACACCAAGGATTACGAGGACAGATTCAACTAATATTGTAGCAGCTAAAGATCACCTGAAACTTCGGAATAACAGAAAGTATAATCCGGATGTATAAGGTACTGTAATTGATAATATATTTTTATCTTTTGGAAAAAATTCATCGCTGAACAAAAGTGTGAACAAGTATTTGATTATGAATAATTCACACAAGTGTTAAGCTAATTTTTGAAGATTAAATTATCGTCTATTACGAATACCCTAAGAGTGTTATATATTTATTGAAAATACTTACCTTATACGTACCTGTGAAAATAATTTGCAGTTGATACTTACGATAAATACTGATTAATGTGAAAAGATTCTTAGAATCGTTATTTGTGAATATATTGAAGTACTCGTATTTGAGTTTAAATATACATTTTTGATGATTTAAATGGTTTTATCCATCTATTAAAGTAAAATCAAGTAATTTTGATAATCCAACCGATGTGTTGATTTAAATAATAATTTTTGCTAAATTTCATTGTATGAAAATACTTACCGTCCTTAATTTTGAATATTACTCTTTTGGAGAGAATGTAAGGAAACAAATGTTTTTGAAAAAGTACTTAGGTACAAATAATTAATGTACAGATTATAATGTCTGAATAAAATTTATAGTTACTTTCGATGATGTATCGATTTAAACCAATTTTGTTGGAGAATTAATTTAGAATTTGAATTGACTTTGGGTCATATTATTTTAAGATAATTTTACTAAATGTAAAAGAACCAATTTTGAGAACGTTTAGTTTTCTGATAATACTTACTGGAAGAGAAATTCCTATGAAAAGTAAAATACAATTTTGAAGATTTACATGAATGACTACGATATCTGAAATATAAAAGTGAAAATCTCGTAGAGATAAATACGTGATTCAACTACTCGTGAATACATTTCATTTGAATACTTACTTTTCATGATCTGAATACTTACCGGTAATTTAATGATTACGCGTTTTCTTGAAATACTTACGAAGTAACTGAAAAGATTAATTAATGTAATGATTATTGTCGTGTTTAAAGTGAATAATTCTGAAGAGTACTTACGATGTGGAGAAAGTAAAGCATCTTTGCTACAAATAATTTTTGGATATTGATACGAGTCAAAGTGATAGATACTATGTTGCTCACTTTAACTGTCTCGTTTATCAGTTGTTTTGTATACCTACTTTGAAAAGGTTTATTTGAAGTTAATTTAGATTAACATATTAAGAACTTCCGTGAAAAGCAAATTCAGCTTAACGAAGGTTATTACCTGTCTTCTGATTAGACAAAGTTAAGGTTAGTTTGATTTTTACGAACTATCTTAAGTACTCACTTCACTTCGTGTTTTAGTTTTGTTTTAGTTTATTTTTTTTTATCGCGATTTATAAGTTTAATATATTTTTTTTTGCATTCACTAAGTGAATGTAAAGATCTGAAATAACAATTTGTAGAATACCTATGATTGGATTTCAAATATAATTTGAAAACTAATTTATTGAACCTCAGGTACTATACCCTATACAAATAGAGTACCTACCTGAACCCAACTATATAGTCTATACCAACCATTTAACTTTCCTTTATACACAATCTTACCATATCCGTATAAAGGGAGGGTGCACTCTGTCTTTAGGTCTTGAAATATATTTTGATATTTTGATTATATTAGTAAAATTAAATAAATTTAACTAACTTTTGTTTCACAGCTTCATTTGGATATTTTGATAGTATATTGAAAATTTTATTGGTACAATTAAATTAAATTCGTATGAGTCGACCATCATTTGGATGTCGAGTCTCATTAGATTTTTATGTGGTTGCTTTGGATAAATTTGATGGGAGTGTATTTACACTATAATTCATTAACCTTGTGTTAAGGGAAATTTTGTGGGAAATTTTTATTTCATTTTTGAATTTCAAACGGAGTTCACGTGAATTCTTTTTGATTATTTTGTTTTATCGTCGCACAATTTAAGAAGCAGTTTTGTCATTCCGTGATACGATTTTTAGATTGACATTACCCTGGTACAGGTGTAAGCTATCTTCATACGGAGGATAAAACTCGGTTTTGTTTTATCAATTTTTAGATATTTTGTTTAGAGAAGCTGACTATAACGTCATCTAAAGAGGGGGCGATTCATTCCTCGCTTCCTCATGCTAAAGATTCGTTTGTTTCGGTTTAGATAGATCGTTTGATCATATCTGACGGGACATACGAGTTTTCACTTTTAGTAGATACTACGAAAAGATAACTTTGTTTTAAGATATAATTCAAATTTGTATTTGAGTATCAATCATTTTGATTTAGATTTAATGGGATCGTTATGAAGATTGGTTCTTGAATAGAATATGATATAGGAAGTTTAATAGAGAATACATTTTTATATATTGTAAAAATAAAGTTTTGTTTCTAAGAACAGATTCTGATGCAATTGTATTTGGCAATGATTTAGATGATATTAGATGAGATTTAGAATATCTTAAGTTATATTGAAGATTAATTAAGATAATATTTAAGTTTAATGAATAAACATTATAGAAGGTAATAAGAAAGAAAGATAGTTGTTCTTTTTATTTTTCTTCGTTTTAGAGTCATGCTTTCGGGAAGTTTTTTTTTATTTTTCTATCCAAGTTAATAGGTACGAAATGAGCAGTTAAGTACGTAAGGAGAAGGTTGGTGCCTGGGCCTCGCATTCCCGACATGTAAGCTTTTATTTTCGTCAAAGGAAGGATTATTCCTTCCATCTTCAAGTGGGATTCCTTATCAGAGATTTTGTGTGAATAAGGATCATTTATTGAATTGGTTAAAGGTCTCTACTAGGGATTTTTAATTCGATTCAGGTCGGGCAGTTACGAGCACAGGAATTACACCAACATCTGTTTTTTCCATCACAATTAATGAATTTTTAGGACACGCGATTGAAGTGAAATTCATTAATATAAGCTTAGTATTCATAAACAGTCGCGGAGACTTTTCCATCTATGTTCCAACTATGATTATTCTAATCCGTTTTCCATCACTTTTCCAATTCTACGAGTAAATTCACAAATTCCTCTTACTCGGGTCCAAGCTTCTTTCTTAATATTATCGAATCGAATGTCACCAAGATTTTCCAGTCTGTAACTTGTAATACCGTCTCATACTCCTGTAGCAAGGACTCACCCCATTTCTCGGCGAGCGTGGCAATGGCAAACCAGCAGGCTGGAGCGCGGCAGTTGAGTAGACACAACCCTAGACATTTTGGCTAGGACGTGCTTCTAACCCTATCCCCAGAAGTACTAATAGTCACATGAGTGTATAGGGAAGAGATCCGTAGTGTATAGGGAAATTTTCGGATCTAGCTTCTAATCTATATAATCGTCTTATAATGAAGGCCGAGTGATTAACCCCCTCTCGAATGATAATTACTTAAGGATTAGATAAGAGTCTGAATAAAAAGGTCCTGAGTACATCGTTTAGTGTCTACACTTTCAAAGGAAAAATGAAAGAGGACTTTTCTTTGTTCACGACCTAGTCATGAACATAGGAGAAGCTCTCATAAGAAAGGTGACCAGACGTAAGGCCACTATATACAGTTCTCTGGTATATTTATAGTAGTATATCGACCATCATGGTATACTGGAAGTAGATCATAACAGCGAGGGCAAGTTGTATGTACTAAGTATACATGCTTACGTATGAGTGTGTGTTTAGAATCAACTACCTACAATTTTCTTTTCGTTTGTTTTCACTTCTTTTCCTTTTTTTGTGTGTGTTTGAGATCCCGCTTAGGTGAGGATTAGTTGACCATGTTCGTGGATCTCATCTTTTTCTCATTACATGTAAATAGCGCCCAACTTGGGGCCGCAAACTTTCACGAGAATAGAAATTCTCGCGTGGGCAAAATTCTATGCCGTAATTTTTCGATGCATGATTGTCCGGTCCCCATTGGCACGTTGTTTGTGTAGAGCAATTTTCTCATTACATATAAATGGCGCCCAATTTGGGGCCCGAATCGAGGAAAATTTGTAGTTTTGTAGAATTTGGAAAAACCTTTTTCCAGTGATTATAGTTAGTACGGAATTTTTTTTTTGGAATTTCGGAAATTTTGAGATTTATGTTTTTTTTTTGTTTGATGAATTTTGTTGAGATTTTAGATCAGGGGGAAGTTGTCTTATGTATCGACCGGTAAGGGGTTGACCTTTGTCCCAATTACGTCTGTTGCGGTAACCAGCACAATTTGGTTCCAACTCTTGCAGAATTTAGTTTCATTCACCATAAGTGGCTTACTGTCAAATTTCCGTATTGGATATATGAGTCCGGTAGCCGTAGCTTTTGAAGCAAGTTGCTTTAGTTTTGTTTGAATAGTCTTTTGAAGATTTATCGTGAGTATTTTTCGACCGGCGAGTGGTTGAACTTATTTCCTATTCGTGTCAGTAGCGAAAAGCTGCATAGTTTATCGAAGAAATTGACAAATCACTTAAAATAGATAATTTTCTAATTTTTGTATAGCAGTCATATATTTTCACTAAGAGGAGTGATCAGTTATTTTTTCGAATATTGTTTTGAAGATAGTTTGTTTGGTTAGTCTTAATCTGTAGTCCGCTGAGGAACGATGTCTTCTTGCTCAGGTCAGTTGCAACAGCGTAGATTAGTCAATCAACAAGTTTGAAGAATAGTTTAGATCTTACAACGAATATGATAGTAAGTGAAGCTAAGCGAAAGTAAAAGTTTTACGTTGAATTTTTATTACGAAGATTCAACAAGTTTTGTTTTGATGAAGAAGAAGTAGTCGGAGTAGTGTGAGTCTCAGTCACAACCCGGAACCTGGAGAGATTATAGAGAAAACCCGAAAGAAGTTTAGTTTTGTAGAATTTTGAAGTATTTAGATTTCAGAATTATTGAGATTTTAGATTAACTTTTTGAAGAATTATTGTATAGATAATTTAGTTTAGTTTCAGTTGCCTGGTGGCGAAAATTTTTGTTGAGTAAGCAATTTTTGAAAATTCTTGTTTGAGTTTTAAAATTGGAGTGCCTGGTGGCAAAGTGGAGTTTTGAGTCGTTTGAAGTCTTTGGAAGAGCTCTTTTGCTTTTCGAGTTCCAAATTGCCTGGTGGCATTATTTAGTTTCGTTTAGTTTTGAAGATTTAGATTTTGTAGTTTTTGAAATTTTAGTTCATAGATTTTTGTAGATTTAGTTTTAAAGAATTTAAGTTTAGTTTGAAGATTTTTGAAGAATTTTTAGGTCTAGTAATTTAGTTTGAAGATTATATTCTATTTGATAGTTTTCGAAGCCAAGTTATTAGATAGGTAGTTTTTGTAGTTATTAAGAATATTCAGTTTTGTAAATATTTTTCAGAGGGTTAACCCTAAAATAAATATTAGTTAAGTTTAGATTTTATAAATTTTAGGTAGTAAGTTAGAATTTGTTAATAGTTATATAAGTTATAAAACATTTTTTTTTATAGGATCTTGATTTTAAAATTCACTCGTGATTTTTCTTTTGTTTTATATTTTTTTTCTTGTGATTGACGAATACACGTAGTATTTCAAAATGGTCAAACCTAAAGATAAAAACTCGACAAACGAGAATAAAGATAGGCGTGATCCGAGAGAAGCTGCAAGTACGAGCTATCATGATACGAGATACAGTCGCAAAAAGGATATCTTCCACAACATGACTATGGAAGAAGCACAAGTGGTAGACATGAGTCAGATGGAAGAGACTGACAGACCGTCTAATGTACCAGAAATTAACGAAGGGGAGATTCACATATTGGAAGTAGAGAGACTGGATGAAGAAAGAACACAGACACCTGTGGGTCGCAGAAGTCCCGAACAACGTCAACCTGAAAGAAACACGGAACGTTGGGACGATTACATAAAGGAAATAGCTTTAGCTACTATAGGGTTCAGCCGAGCAGAAGATCGGAAAGCTCTACAGGAAACTTTAATACGAAGTCAAACACAGATTTTAAGTCGTGTAGGCGAAGTAATAAAGAACGCTCTGAAAACCGCGAGCCAGAATACTCAGCAGCCCGAACCAGCTATACCTTTATGCGATCATCCAACCCCCAGATATCAAGAGGATAACAATAGAAGACCACCACCTGTTACACGCAGACCAGTAACTCCTTTCTTTCCAAGAGAATTACCCCAACGTAATGGAAATACATATAGAGTAGATGCACCCAGTGCGAACGAAGCCGATTGCTTGAAAGATTAAATCTAATCACCTTCGATAACACATCCGCGCCAAGAAACACTCGTATACTGATGCCTTCACCTGCAAATTCTATACTACGATCACCACATTATCACAAATGGGGAATTGTGTATAACGCAAAAAGTATGACCGTCGACGAATTTCTTTTCAGGCTAGAACGCGTAAAAGACAGTTACGGAGCTTCATGGGAAGAAATTGTGGCAAACTTCCACCATTTCATCAGCGGCACAGTCGAAACATTGTACTGGATGTATTTGAAGACCAACCCTCATTCAAGTTGGGCTGCTCTCAAACTGGCAATGATCGAACAATATAGGAGTTTGGAAACAGACTCTGAACTTGCGAGACAAATGGCAGAAAGGAAGCAAGCTCAAGGAGAGAGTTTTGATGCATTTTATGAGGACTTACTACGACTGAATTCACGAATGAAAAATCCACGTCCTAACGAAGAAATAGTTGAGATCGTCAAGCAGAACGTGAAGCATAGAATGGGCGAGTTGTTACTTACGTTTAAGTCTACAAGTCTATCAGACTAAGTCTTCACATGTCGAGGAATGGAGCAGTATTGGGCACAGAAAGACACAGTACGTGCTAGAGCTCCGCCGATCTACGTTAACCACCAACGTAGACACGTTAACGAGATGGATATACCAAATGACTTACAACCTATTGAGATGTCAAACGCAATAGAAGCTTTTCATCGGGATAGAAACCGAGAATCTAAACCTAATCCAGAGAATTTGAAATGCTGGAATTGTCAAAAATTAGGTCATCAGTTCCGAGATTGTACGGATCAACAGCGTAAACTATCGGTGCGGGCAACCTGACACCGTATTCCCACAATGTCGAACATGTGCGGGAAACCAACAAAAGAGCCATTACCTGACCGAGAGAGATCTGGCCAAGACGGGGAGCTCGGGGAGTCCTGTTTAATTCCAACAACGTCAAATACTAAAATCACAATACTTTAAAACCCTGAAAATATCAAAAATAACAGAATTACGTCAAAAATTTCCAAAATACCTATTCTTAGACCCCTTAAATCACTACATCAGAGACAGTTAGAATATGATCTCGCACGTAGAAGAATTTACACATATCCTGAACATAAAATTAAAATTGAAAAACTAAGAAAAAGAATGATGCGTAAGAGAAAACTTTATAGATCTGTAGCTTCAACTGCATTAGAAGTAGTAACGGACGATCCGCGTCCATATGTTAAAATCAATCTATTCGATAGAGAATGGATGGGTCTTCTTGACTCTGG
This sequence comes from Baccha elongata, assembly GCA_951217065.1. Taxonomy (NCBI): domain Eukaryota; kingdom Metazoa; phylum Arthropoda; class Insecta; order Diptera; family Syrphidae; genus Baccha; species Baccha elongata. Next base: position 277,878 of record CATNUY010000022.1, read on the forward strand.
CGTAAATGTAAGCTGTCTCGGAAACGAAGCAGCTAAAACGCTAGATAAGAAGGACATCCCGTACCGCAAATTTGAGACGACATTTCTACTGCTGATGGCAGAAAACAAGCTGTTAAAGGCGTGTATAGAACAACAATAACGTTTAAAGAAATGTCTCACACTTTAGATCTATTAGTAGTCCCATCTTTAGCTCAAGACCTTTATCTTGGGGTACATTTTTGGGCTCTGTTCAAGTTAGCTCCTAACATCATTCCATCAATAAATATCGTTTCCGAGATAGCTCCGGAGAAACCTGTTTTCGCCGAGTGTATCTTATCTCCTGAGGAGAAACTACAGTTGAAAAACACAATCAGAAAGGTTCCGTCATTCTCTGAGCAAGGACTGGGACGGACACACCTTATCGAACACACCATTGATACCGGGGATGCTCTGCCCATAAAGCAAAGACATTATCCCATATCTCCAGCGGTGCAAACCCTGATTGATGTCGAATTAGACCGTATGCTTTCCTTAGGCGTAATCGAAGAGAGTACAAGCCCATGGTGCTCACCAGTCGTTTTGGTGAGGAAACCCGGGAAAGACAGAATGTGCTTGGATTTTCGGAAGGTAAACGGAGTAACCAAGAAAGATGCGAGTCCGATTGAACACATAGAGGGATTGTTAGCCCGTCTTTCAGAGACATGCTATATTTCTAGTGTGGACCTGAAAGACGCATACTGGCAAGTACCCCTGGGGAAAGAGTCAAGGGAAAAGACTGCTTTCACAGTTGCTGGTAGGCCCCTGTATCAATTTAAGGTAATGCCGTTTGGTCTCTCGAACGCTGCACAGAGTCTGACGAATTTGATGAATAAAGTCATACCATTTAATTTAAGAGATCGAGTATTCATTATTCGTCGCGGAAGTTTAAATGTAGTAGCGGATGCACTCTCTAGAATGCATGAGTTAGAGGCACTACGTTTGAACGAACTGTCGTCGAATTCTATAGAAACTGGCAAACCAATAGTGTTGCATGTAGATCTGAAGAATCCTGCTTTTAAGTCGGATGAGTATCGACAGATAGCATCACACATATGTAGAAATAAAGAGCGTTTTCCAGACCTACAAGTATCCGACGAATTCGTGTACAAGAAAGTCCGGCACGCAACAGGAAATCCAATATAGGACGATTTAGCTTGGAAACTCTGGATTCCTTCTCAGCTAACAGAAAGGTTGATCTTTGAGGCTCATTGCCCACCACAAGTAGTGCACGGAGGGATCTCTAAAACCTTACACCGTTTACGTCACCAATTCTATTGGCCGACAATGTCTACACAGGTCAAGTTGTATATAAACAGTTGCGAGGTGTGCAAGACCACTAAAGCACCCAACCAAACACTGCGAGCGGAAATGGGGAAAAGTTTTAATGTGGAAAGGCCATTTCAACACCTTTACACAGATTTCCTAGGTCCTTATCCGCGATCGCGAAGAGGAAATACATTTATAATAATAGTAGTAGACCAACTTACTAAATTTGTAATAATTAAACCGCTAAAAAGAGCAACAACAGCGGAGGTAATTAAATTTCTGACGGAAGAAATTTTCTTGATGTTTGGTGTATCTGAATCTATTTTATCAGATAACGGCACCCAATTTATCAGTAAAGATTTTCAAAAATTTTTAAGTAATTTTAGTACAAACCATATCAGGACGGCTGCTTACGCACCACAAGCAAACGCTAGTGAACGCGTAAACAGGTTAATTTTGAGCGCGATAAGAGCTTATGTAGATGACCGGCAACTTAATTGGGATGTACATTTGCCATCCATCAGCAGTGCTTTACGTACCTCTGTTCATAGCGCGATCAACATGTCACCATATGAGGCGTTATTTGGTCAGAGAATGATCGAACATGGGGCGGACTATCGTCTGTTGAAGAAGTTAGGAGGACTAAATCAGTCCGAAATAGACTGGCTACCTAAGACTGCAAAAATGAACATCTTGCATAGTTATCTAAAAACAGCTTTAGGTCAAGCGCATGATACCTACGAAAAAGTATATAATCTGAGAAGGCGTGTAGTAGAATACAAGGTAGGAGATATAGTGCTTAGAAAAAACTTTGTGGTAAGCGATGCCACTAAGCATCGAAATGCTAAACTCTGCCCTAAGTTTTTGAAAGCGACTATCATTAAAGTTATCGGAAATCACTTGTATAAAACAAAAGACGAGAAAGGTTATGAAACTGTAGTACACACTAAGGATTTACGCTGCTCAGCTGTGCATGAGACACTAGGGTCATGGGTTCTACGGTCAAAATCGTTAATTGTATTTAAAAACAAAGCATTAAGGCATATTAATGTTTCTTTTTTCTCGTTTCATCATGCAAGATAGTATCGTGCAAGAAGAACGAGTTTTGTAGGGAAAACATTTCTCTTCAGTAGAGAAAATATATAACCATCTTCAGAGATGTCAGATATCTCTAACAAACACATTGAAGTAATACCATCTTCAGAGAAGATCCATACATTCAAAATTTTTTTTGTATTAACATCTTAATTAAATCAATACAACCTGAAAATTTATTGAAAGCATAATAATCATCATCAGTTTTTGGTTCAGTGTTTGCATTCAAGGCTATTTAAAACGAAAAATAACCATTCATGCCAAGATACACACAAACTGATGTGTACCACAAACATCGCCATCGAATTCAATTTATTTTTGCAAAAGTTCACAAAGCACAAAAATAGTGACACCTATCGACAGATGGAAAAAGATCGACGCGCCTAATAAATGAGTTACATAGACATTGGAAGGCAAGAACTTTATCGAAAAGCAGAAAACCACCACCAATTATGGCAGCTGGCTGACGTCAAAAAGAGCGGCTAAATATAAAGAGACAAAATGTGAGTAAGCGCTAGAGAGTCCATGTAGGTAGGGAAGTGAGACAGCAAAACAAATTGGATAGATAGGGCATTTCGGTGTAGAGATAGCAATGGTAGTACGAATTTTTACCACTAAGAGCATAAATTAAGATAGCAAACCTGAAAATAAAAATAGATAGAAAGATACATGAAAATAAAATTTATCGAGAGGCTAAGACAGTTTAGTAATATAAAATAGTCACCTGAATTAAGTTATCGAAATGAGAAGGCAACATTCATGAATATGACATTTGATTAGACATTCCGCAGCAAGAGCGAAAAGAAGTCAACTTACCTTCGAATTGACCGACTATGACTGACTTAAAATTTTACTTACAAACTTAGCTGAAAAGCAAACATTCCATACTTACCATAAAGTCAAAATATTTGACAGACATTCTTACGAACAAATTTCATGTATATAACGACAGACGTTTACGAACAATTAAACGAAAAATGGAATCATCCATGTTTCTAGACACCTACACTGTAACAATACACCGTAAACAACACAAATTTATTTATTAGACATTTACCGATTATACTTACCATAGGTATATACCTTATACGTACCTGTGAAAATAATTTGCAGTTGATACTTACGATAAATACTGATTAATGTGAAAAGATTCTTAGAATCGTTATTTGTGAATATATTGAAGTACTCGTATTTGAGTTTAAATATACATTTTTGATGATTTAAATGGTTTTATCCATCTATTAAAGTAAAATCAAGTAATTTTGATAATCCAACCGATGTGTTGATTTAAATAATAATTTTTGCTAAATTTCATTGTATGAAAATACTTACCGTCCTTAATTTTGAATATTACTCTTTTGAAGAAAATGTAAGGAAACAAATGTTTTTGAAAAAGTACTTAGGTACAAATAATTAATGTACAGATTATAATGTCTGAATAAAATTTATAGTTACTTTCGATGATGTATCGATTTAAACCAATTTTGTTGGAGAATTAATTTAGAATTTGAATTGACTTTGGGTCATATTATTTGAAGATAATTTTACTTAATGTAAAAGAACCAATTTTGAGAACGTTTAGTTTTCTGATAATACTTACTGGAAGAGAAATTCCTATGAAAAGTAAAATACAATTTTGAAGATTTACATGAATCTTCATCTCGTAGAGATAAATACGTGATTCAACTACTCGTGAATACATTTAATTTAAATACTTACTTTTCATGATCTGAATACTTACCGGTAATTTAAAGATTACGCGTTTTCTTGAAATACTTACGAAGTAACTGAAAAGATTAATTAATGTAATGATTATTGTCGTGTTTAAAGTGAATAATTCTGAAGAGTACTTACGATGTGGAGAAAGTAAAGCATCTTTGCTACAAATAATTCTTGGATATTGATACGAGTCAAACTGATAGATACTATGTTGCTCAGTTGTTTTGTATACCTACTTTGAAAAGGTTTATTTGAAGTTAATTTAGATTAACGTATTAAGAACTTCCGTGAAAAGCAAATTCAGCTTAACGAAGGTTATTACCTGTCTTCTGATTAGACAAAGTTAATGTTAGTTTGATTTTTACGAACTATCTTAAGTACTCACTTCACTTCGTGTTTTAGTTTTGTTTTAGTTTATTTTTTTTATCGCGATTTATAAGTTTAATATATTTTTTTTGCATTCACTAAGTGAATGTAAAGATCTGAAATAACAATTTGTAGAATACCTATGATTGGATTTCAAATATAATTTGAAAACTAATTTATTGAACCTCAGGTACTATACCCTATACAAATAGAGTACCTACCTGAACCCAACTATATAGTCTATACCAACCATTTAACTTTCCTTTATACACAATCTTACCATATCCGTATAAAGGGAGGGTGCACTCTGTCTTTAGGTCTTGAAATATATTTTGATATTTTGATTATATTAGTAAAATTAAATAAATTTAACTAACTTTTGTTTCACAGCTTCATTTGGATATTTTGATAGTATATTGAAAATTTTATTGGTACAATTAAATTAAATTCGTATGAGTCGACCATCATTTGGATGTCGAGTCTCATTAGATTTTTATGTGGTTGCTTTGGATAAATTTGATGGGAGTGTATTTACACTATAATTCATTAACCTTGTGTTAAGGGAAATTTTGTGGGAAATTTTTATTTCATTTTTGAATTTCAAACGGAGTTCACGTGAATTCTTTTTGATTATTTTGTTTTATCGTCGCACAATTTAAGAAGCAGTTTTGTCATTCCGTGATACGATTTTTAGATTGACATTACCCTGGTACAGGTGTAAGCTATCTTCATACGGAGGATAAAACTCGGTTTTGTTTTATCAATTTTTAGTTTAACTTTCGTGTTGTCGCGGTTAATTTAGATATTTTGTTTAGAGAAGCTGACTATAACGTCATCTAAAGAGGGGGCGATTAATTCCTCGCTTCCTCATGCTAAAGATTCGTTTGTTTCGGTTTAGATAGATCGTTTGATCATATCTGACGGGACATACGAGTTTTCACTTTTAGTAGATACTACGAAAAGATAACTTTGTTTTAAGATATAATTCAAATTTGTATTTGAGTATCAATCATTTTGATTTAGATTTAATGGGATCGTTATGAAGATTGGTTCTTGAATAGAATATGATATAGGAAGTTTAATAGAGAATACATTTTTATATATTGTAAAAATAAAGTTTTGTTTCTAAGAACAGATTCTGATGCAATTGTATTTGGCAATGATTTAGATGATATTAGATGAGATTTAGAATATCTTAAGTTATATTGAAGATTAATTAAGATAATATTTAAGTTTAATGAATAAACATTATAGAAGGTAATAAGAAAGAAAGATAGTTGTTCTTTTTATTTTTCTTCGTTTTAGAGTCATGCTTTCGGGAAGTTTTTTTTTATTTTTCTATCCAAGTTAATAGGTACGAAATGAGCAGTTAAGTACGTAAGGAGAAGGGTGGTGCCTGGGCCTCGCATTCCCGACATGTGAGCTTTTATTTTCGTCAAAGGAAGGATTATTCCTTCCATCTTCAAGTGGGATTCCTTATCAGAGATTTTGTGTGAATAAGGATCATTTAGGGAATTGGTTAAAGGTCTGTACTAGGGATTTTTAATTCGATTCAGGTCGGGCAGTTACGAGCACAGGAATTACACCAACATCTGTTTTTTCCATCACAATTAATGAATTTTTAGGACACGCGATTGAAGTGAAATTCATTAATATAAGCTTAGTATTCATAAACAGTCGCGGAGACTTTTCCATCTATGTTCCAACTATGATTATTCTAATCCGTTTTCCATCACTTTTCCAATTCTACGAGTAAATTCACAAATTCCTCTTACTCGGGTCCAAGCTTCTTTCTTAATATTATCGAATCGAATGTCAACAAGATTTTCCAGTCTGTAACTTGTAATACCGTCTCATACTCCTGTAGCAAGGACTCACCCCATTTCTCGGCGAGCGTGGCAATGGCAAACCAGCAGGCTGGAGCGCGGCAGTTGAGTAGACACAACCCTAGACATTCTGGCTAGGACGTGCTTCTAACCCTATCTCCAGAAGTACTAATAGTCACATGAGTGTATAGGGAAGAGATCCGTAGTGTATAGGGAAATTTTCGGATCTAGCTTCTAATCTATATAATCGTCTTATAATGAAGGCCGAGTGATTAACCCCCTCTCGAATGATAATTACTTAAGGATTAGATAAGAGTCTGAATAAAAAGTTCCTGAGTACATCGTTTAGTGTCTACACTTTCAAAGGAAATATGAAAGAGGACTTTTCTTTGTTCACGACCTAGTCATGAACATAGGAGAAGCTCTCATAAGAAAGGTGACCAGACGTAAGGCCACTATATACAGTTTTCTGGTATATTTATAGTAGTATATCGACCATCATGGTATACTGGAAGTAGATCATAACAGCGAGGGCAAGTTGTAGGTACTAAGTATACATGCTTACGTATGAGTGTGTGTTTAGAATCAACAATTTTCTTTTCGTTTGTTTTCACTTCTTTTCCTTTTTTTGTGTGTGTTTGAGTAAAGGATCCCGCTTAGGTGAGGATTAGTTGACCATGTTCGTGGATCTCATCTTTTTCTCATTACATGTAAATAGCGCCCAACGTGGGGCCGCGAACTTTCACGAGAATAGAAATTCTCGCGTGGGCAAAATTCTATGCCGTAATTTTTCGATGCATGATTGTCCGGTCCCCATTGGCGCGTTGTTTGTGTAGAGCAATTTTCTCATTACAACATGTAGATTGGGGAAACCAAATACAAAATCCTAGAGGGAACCATCTTTTTAATTTAGTTGGGTCGATACAGTGTTGAGTGTAGGATCGACCTTCTGGCTACAGATAGACCGTCATTTCCGAGAAGTGGTAGTTTTCTGAATCTTTTACTGCTTGACTCACGACTAGTTATAACTGACGCAACAAATCAACTGAAAAGAAACTGCTTACGAACGATTGAATATGACAGTGATCACTTAAGGCTCGCCACCGTAATACAGCTTCCAAGCGAACTTGTGGAATTGGATGAGTATGTGCCAGCGCACTCTTACAATTTCAGTAAGACGCGTTGGCCACGCTTCTCCAACTCCTTGGCAAGAGAAATATGTTCCGATGACATTTCTTCACCAAATGGCAGGAACTTGACGAACGTCGAAATTGACGGGTACCTGACTCAAATGGATACGACTATAAAACGAACAATGGGCAGAACAATCCCAAAATATAAGGAACAAGACCTTACTGGTTTATACAAGAACGCGACAATCGACGCACTACACCGACAAAAAAGTGGACTGCTGACTAGGTTGAAACTTCTTTACAGACGTTTCACGGACACACGTGATCTGGAGATTAGGACATTGAAGTCGTCGATCAAAAACAATAATGTTCTGATTAAACAAAATTATAGATTGTCTATTAATTTATATTGGGATAACAGAATTCAGGCCGTTAATTCTAGCGACCCTAGTATGTTTCCCCAAATAAATAAGATATTTAGAAGATGCTGCTCTGGCCAGAGCTAGGGGAGCGTTTGCTCTGACAAGACGGTTGTTTTATAGCAGCCGCCTTGAAAACAGGGTAAAGGTGATTTGCTACATGGCCCTCATCCGGCCGATGATTGCCTATGGGTGCCCTGTGTGGTTTAACGTTGCCCCATCTCAAATGGAAAAGATTCGGGTGTTTGAGAGGCAGTGTCTTAGGACCTGTCTTGGATTACACAGAACACCAGAGTCGGAGTACAAACATTATTATGCCAACGAGGTCTTATACAATGGGGCCAATATAAACAGGATAGATAACTTTTTAATTAAGCTGATTCGGGGTCACATTGCAAGAGCGAAGACCTCAGCCAATGGACTTATTTTCGGGGCTTATTACCCCAATGAAGAATATAGTGAGAGCGTTTGTCTTAACGGTCCCGCCCGAGACATTCCTCTATTTAGACAGTCGGGGGCTGATACAGGATAGATTGGCGGTTCCGTTAATCTACCACGTCGGCTGTACCCCTTTCGGGTCAAAAAGGACTTGAATTGTGGATTTTGGATGAAATCTTATTCTTCCTTCGGCTTATTTGGTCATTAGTAGTGACAATGAAACAAAGCTTACATTGATTTTCCCAACGTTTCGACAGAGATTTCTGTCCTCTTCAGGGGATCTTTATTAACACATAATGAATTAAGATATAATTAGAACATATAAGCACACAGTGGTTGTATAATGATACAACTTACTTTAAAACAGATGAAAAAAATAAAATAAACAATCAAACATTTAAAAAAACAAAATTACTTAAAATTTAAATAATTAAATAAAAAAAAAAAAACAATTGATTTAAATGAAAAAACAAACACTTCGACTGACTTGGATAAGCAAGTTCAAAAATACTGGTGGTTGGGTGACCACCTTGATATTGATGGTTAGCCAAAGTTTTATCAAGGTCAAAAGTCCTTGTTGTACGAGGTCGTACCTCGTACAACAAAAGTGCACAAATTGTATAGGATGTAATTACCTACATAAAAGGTTATTATACATTAGTCATTTCAACGTACTAACAGTTAAAGTTTTTAAGCTTTTAGCACTACAAAGCATATACTTTAAAAAAAAATGGCAATAACAAACAGCCTTTACTTGTCAAATAAATAAAAATGAATTCATTGTATTCGAAAAGAGAGTAAACCGTTAATCTACTATTTCAGCATTATTTCGTCTTAAGATTTCGATGTCTCATTTTTGCATGGAATTTTTCGTTTTATCATGACTGAGAAAACAACAACTTTTTTATTTATTTCGCTTGTACCTGGTAATTCACTAAAATAATTTTTTTTATTTTATTGAAAGGAATCACAATTTGGTTAGACATATGTACATATAATATTTCGATTTCTACACCATAACTGCGGAATGAAATCATTGTTTTCTGATACAATTCTTTACAGATGATACGAATGGCTTCGAACTTCACGGATTGATATCCTTGACACATCCTCGTTTGGTAATTACCTTCAATACAGTAGTATTCTCTCTGAGAATAAAATTTTGGACTCACCTCGAGATCAAGCAAAACGTTAAGGCCACAAACTAAATATGCTTTGTTGTTGCATTATTGAAGATCGTTTCTGGACGGGAGATTCAGCTGGGAATTTGCATGTCTACAGGTAGATACTTCAGAAGATATCTTTTCTTGTGATTATTTACGAAGTTCATCATATAAATCATAAATATTTTTTGTTTACAGCACAACGAATTGCACACACGTCTTTTCCTACATGTTTGACCCATCAATAAGTTTGGTATACTTAATGAATATTGAACGCGTTGCTGTTGGCCTTCACAATGGTTGTGTATTTCTTGTCGATTCTATAAATGTACCAACAAACTGTGCATTTGCAGAAGGTTCATTTGTTTTGACTGAAATTTGTTGTGGGTTTTATAAGTTTCCACGAACTTGCTTTTGTTTAATAAAAAGACTGTTTTTATATTAATCGAAACAGAACTTAATTTTATTAATTAAATAATTTATTATTTATAATTGGGCAAAGTTATATAGAAAAGTTATTAAGACGACCGCACTCTTTGGCTTCAAATTTAATATTTTCTTAACAAAGCGGTTCTTGCCGATTCAACACAATTAAATCGGTTTTAGTTTTAATGGAGCAGGGATGTAGCAAGTGGGTTTACATATGTAATGCGCTTACACGTTCTATTACTTCGCTGTATCACTCTCCGCCGTAGAAAGTTTTTAATTAATTTAAGATTTTATACATGTTGTGCAAGTCTTTGAAATTATTTAGTTTTATAAGTACATGCTTTGTGGCAATAGTTTTTAATATTTTAAGATAAGATTCATTATAAACTTATAAATATATAATTTAGTGATAATTGTATAGTGAGTTGAATATTAATTATTTAAGATAATGAAAATATAATGTACATTCTGGCAAAAGGCCTTACAATAATAATTATAAAGACGTTAATTATTTTTTTTCTTTTATTTATCGTAAATCGAAAGTAACATGTTTAAGATTTTGGTTTTCGCTAACGTTGTTTGTATAAAAGGCTGGTTTAAGTCGGTCAATCGATATTTCATGTTTTTTATCGTTTATTAAAACTGAAAATGATTTTTTAGATCGGTCAATGACTTCGAATGGGCCTTTGTATGGTGGATTCAGACTTCCACGGTTCACCTCCTCCCGAACAAAAACATATTTGCATGTTTCTAAATCTTTTGGAACAAAAATATATTTTTGTTCGCGATTTTTTTTTTGACACGGTCGGCTTTGAGAAATAGCTTGCGTGATTTCTCGAGCTGTTGAAGAATTTGAAATTGGATTTATAGGTTTTGGTTCGATTAATTCTCTAGGTAAACGTAAATTTTATCCGTACAATAGTTGGGCAGGTGTAACATTTAGGTCGTCAATTATTTTCGAGCGAATACCAAGAAGAGTCCAAGGCAAATTTAAAAACCAGTTTCTTTTATCTTCGTGCGACCGTAAAGCTTCTTTAAGCTGTCGGTGAAAACGTTCGACTAAGCCATTTGCTTGTGAGTGGTACGTTGTAGTTCGGATCCGTTTTGTACCGAGGATTTCTAAAAGTTCTTTGAAAGTGCTTGATTCGAATTGAGTTCCTTGATCTGTCGTAATCGTTTGGGGTACTCCAAACCTTGAAACCCTGTTTTGTACAAAAGCGGATACAACTGTGGAAGCGTTCATATTTTTGATTGGAATGGCCTCTGGCCACGAAGAAAATCGATCTTTAACAGTAAGTAAATAAGTGAAACCCTGTGATGGTGGTAGAGGACCATTTAAATTCATGTGGATATGTGAAAATTTAGTTTCAGGAATGGGAAAATGTCCATGTTCGGAAGTAGTATGTCTTGAAAAAAGGCCAAAAGTACTTTGCTGTTATTATTTTACGCATTGCTTTTGAGCCTGGGTGTGAAAGAGTATGATAGTTGTCAAAAATCGTTCGACGAAAAATTTCAGGAATGTATGGGCGATTTTTTCCGGTGGAAGTTTCGCGCCAAATTTCGACGTCATTAAACGGTATAGGGGTTTTCTCTAATTTAAAAGATGGACTTGTTTGTTTCAACCGGATTTTAAGCTCTTCGTCGTTTTCTTGCTCTTTTAGTAAACTCGGGATGCTAATATTTTTAAAATTTATCAACTCGACATAAGATCGCGATAATGTATCGGCAACGATATTTTGAATGCCTTTGATGAAGCGAATGTCGGTTGTAAATTCGGCAATAAATTCTAAATGACGAGTTTGGCGAGGAGATTTTTCAGTTTTAGAGCAGATCGCATTTGTGAGGGGCTTGTAGTCGGTAAAAATGGTAAATTGTCTACTTTCCACGTAGTACCGAAAATGTTTTATGTTTTTGAAAAGCGCAAGAAGTTCGCGATCGAATGTAGAATATTTTCTTTCGGCTTGGGGTCAGACGTGTGGAATAGAAACCCAATGGTTCCCAACTATTATTATGGTATTGCTGGAGGACTCCTCCGATGGCATCGTTAGAAGCGTCTACCATAATACTAGTTAGCGCTAGAGGCTTTGGATGGAAAAGCATAGTGCGCTGCGACAGATCTCGCTTGAGAACTTGGAACGCTTCTTCACACATGCCTGACCATTCGAAAATCTGTTTTGTTTTTGGTTTACTGTCTTTTTTAGCTGTATTTAAAAGTCCGTACAAAATTTTAGCTTTAGACGCCATACTTGGTATAAAACGATTAAAAAAATTAATCATACCGAGGAAACGTTGGAGTTGTTTGATGGAAGAGGGACTAGGAAACTCGTTGATGGCTTTAACCCGTTCTTGCGAAGGAATAATTCCACGTCTGGATATGTTGTAACCCAAGAAATCGAGTTCGCTTACTCCTAGCTCGCATTTCGCCACGTTAACGTTAAGTCCGTGCTCTTGTAATTTACGAAAAATGCTTCGCAATGTTCCTTGTGTTCCTCGGTTGATTTACTTGAAACAAGTATGTCGTCTAAGTAAATAAAAACGAATGGAAAATCTCCTAAAATGCTGTTCATAAAACGTTGGAAAGTTTGCGCACCGTTGCGCACGCCGAAAGGCATTCGAAGAAATTCGAAAAGCCTGAAAGGTGTTATGACCGCGGTTTTATGAACATCTTCCTCTGCGACTGGAATCTGGTGGTAAGCACGTACCAAATCAATCTTCGAATAGATTGAGCAACAGTCAAGGTTAGCGGAGCAGTCTTTAGCGTTTGAAATCGGATGTTTGTCCGGTATCGTTGCTTGATTTAACCACCTGTAATCACCACATGGTCTGAAATCAAGTTAGTTCTTCTTTGGAACCATGTGAAGTGGTGAAGCAACATGTGATTTTGAAACGCGACAAATACCTAAATCAATCATCTGCTGAAACTGACGCTTGGCGATTGCTAATCTATCCGGATTGAGTCTTCGGGCACTGGCTGAAGGAAGTTGACCACTTGTCGTTATCGGATGGACAACGTCATGTTTGACCGGTAACGTGAAGTCTGGTTGGGCTTTTAGCTCAGGAAACTCATCCAGGATAGCGCCAAATTCACTTGGAATTGAAAAAAGTTTCGATGAACAGATGTTTGTAGATTTGAAAAGACAACTGACTTGGAGGGTGGTTTCTTTATCCACAACTCTACTGCAGCCTAGATCGACAATTAAGTTGAACTTGTGAAGAAAATCAGCTCCTATAATAGGGTGATCGATGTCGGCAATGACGAAAGTAAAATCAAAGATACGCCGGAGATTCAAGTCAACCGATAATCGTTTGCAACCGTAGGTGTGGATACTAGTTTTTTGGCGTTTTGTTAGCATCTGATTTAAACGAACAGGATTGTTTTAAACAATTTCTCGCGTTAACTCCAAATTTTTTATGAAACCAGCACATCGACCTATTTTCGTCCGTTCTACTTTTTGACCTGTACCTATTTTTCGACCTATCGCGGGTAAAATTCCTAGATGCCCTCTTAAAATTATTTGATCGTGGATAATTGACTTCGAGTTGTTCGATGCGATAAATCAATTTTTGTAGAAGATCGTTATCAAGATTGGAGCTGTGTGGCGCATTAACTTGAGCTACTTGAGGTCCTAAAGATGAGTCATGAAGTCTATCTGCAATAGTGAAAAGTTCGTTTTGTGGCTGTGAATTCTCTACCGCCATAAGACAAACGCGGATTGACGGAGGAAGTCGGTTAAGCCAAAGTTTCTTCACTAGAGGTGGATTGACTAAATTGTTTCCACTTGCAACACTCTCCATGTTCCTATACAGCTCGGACGGTTTTAAATCTCCTAACTCGATCTTATTTAACAGTGCATCTAGACGACGTTCTTCACTGCCCCTATTCCGTTCAAGTAAATGTTTCTTTAAATGTTCGTACCTTTCGTTTGGTGGCGGTGAAACGAGTATGTCTGCCACTGATTCCATTGTCTGGTTATTTAATGAAGCTACTAAATAATCGTATTTAGTATTTGACGAGGTTATATTTTTTAATCGAAACTGGGTTTCGATTTGCAGAAACCAAAGATCTGGTTGGTTATTCCAAAATTGTGGATTCAACTAATCGTGAATACATTTAATTTAAATACTTACTTTTCATGATCTGAATACTTACCGGTAATTTAATGATTACGCGTTTTCTTGAAATACTTACGAAGTAACTGAAAAGATTAATTAATGTAATGATTATTGTCGTGTTTAAAGTGAATAATTCTGAAGAGTACTTACGATGTGGAGAAAGTAAAGCATCTTTGCTACAAATAATTTTTGGATATTGATACGAGTCAAACTGATAGATACTATGTTGCTCAGTTGTTTTGTATACCTACTTTGAAAAGGTTTATTTGAAGTTAATTTAGATTAACATATTAAGAACTTCCGTGAAAAGCAAATTCAGCTTAACGAAGGTTATTACCTGTCTTCTGATTAGACAAAGTTAATGTTAGTTTGATTTTTACGAACTATCTTAAGTACTCACTTCACTTCGTGTTTTAGTTTTGTTTTAGTTTATTTTTTTTATCGCGATTTATAAGTTTAATATATTTTTTTTTGCATTCACTAAGTGAATGTAAAGATCTGAAATAACAATTTGTAGAATACCTATGATTGGATTTCAAATATAATTTGAAAACTAATTTATTGAACCTCAGGTACTATACCCTATACAAATAGAGTACCTACCTGAACCCAACTATATAGTCTATACCAACCATTTAACTTTCCTTTATACACAATCTTACCATATCCGTATAAAGGGAGGGTGCACTCTGTCTTTAGGTCTTGAAATATATTTTGATATTTTGATTATATTAGTAAAATTAAATAAATTTAACTAACTTTTGTTTCACAGCTTCATTTGGATATTTTGATAGTATATTGAAAATTTTATTGGTACAATTAAATTAAATTCGTATGAGTCGACCATCATTTGGATGTCGAGTCTCATTAGATTTTTATGTGGTTGCTTTGGATAAATTTGATGTTAGTGTATTTACACTATAATTCATTAACCTTGTGTTAAGGGAAATTTTGTGGGAAATTTTTATTTCATTTTTGAATTTCAAACGGAGTTCACGTGAATTCTTTTTGATTATTTTGTTTTATCGTCGCACAATTTAAGAAGCAGTTTTGTCATTCCGTGATACGATTTTTAGATTGACATTACCCTGGTACAGGTGTAAGCTATCTTCATACGGAGGATAAAACTCGGTTTTGTTTTATCAATTTTTAGTTTAACTTTCGTGTTGTCGCGGTTAATTTAGATATTTTGTTTAGAGAAGCTGACTATAACGTCATCTAAAGAGGGGGCGATTCATTCCTCGCTTCCTCATGCTAAAGATTCGTTTGTTTCGGTTTAGATAGATCGTTTGATCATATCTGACGGGACATACGAGTTTTCACTTTTAGTAGATACTACGAAAAGATAACTTTGTTTTAAGATATAATTCAAATTTGTATTTGAGTATCAATCATTTTGATTTAGATTTAATGGGATCGTTATGAAGATTGGTTCTTGAATAGAATATGATATAGGAAGTTTAATAGAGAATAAATTTTTATATATTGTAAAAATAAAGTTTTGTTTCTAAGAACAGATTCTGATGCAATTGTATTTGGCAATGATTTAGATGATATTAGATGAGATTTAGAATATCTTAAGTTATATTGAAGATTAATTAAGATAATATTTAAGTTTAATGAATAAACATTATAGAAGGTAATAAGAAAGAAAGATAGTTGTTCTTTTTATTTTTCTTCGTTTTAGAGTCATGCTTTCGGGAAGTTTTTTTTTATTTTTCTATCCAAGTTAATAGGTACGAAATGAGCAGTTAAGTACGTAAGGAGAAGGGTGGTGCCTGGGCCTCGCATTCCCGACATGTGAGCTTTTATTTTCGTCAAAGGAAGGATTATTCCTTCCATCTTCAAGTGGGATTCCTTATCAGAGATTTTGTGTGAATAAGGATCATTTAGGGAATTGGTTAAAGGTCTGTACTAGGGATTTTTAATTCGATTCAGGTCGGGCAGTTACGAGCACAGGAATTACACCAACATCTGTTTTTTCCATCACAATTAATGAATTTTTAGGACACGCGATTGAAGTGAAATTCATTAATATAAGCTTAGTATTCATAAACAGTCGCGGAGACTTTTCCATCTATGTTCCAACTATGATTATTCTAATCCGTTTTCCATCACTTTTCCAATTCTACGAGTAAATTCACAAATTCCTCTTACTCGGGTCCAAGCTTCTTTCTTAATATTATCGAATCGAATGTCACCAAGATTTTCCAGTCTGTAACTTGTAATACCGTCTCATACTCCTGTAGCAAGGACTCACCCCATTTCTCGGCGAGCGTGGCAATGGCAAACCATCAGGCTGGAGCGCGGCAGTTGAGTAGACACAACCCTAGACATTCTGGCTAGGACGTGCTTCTAACCCTATCCCCAGAAGAACTAATAGTCACATGAGTGTATAGGGAAGAGATCCGTAGTGTATAGGGAAATTTTCGGATCTAGCTTCTAATCTATATAATCGTCTTATAATGAAGGCCGAGTGATTAACCCCCTCTCGAATGATAATTACTTAAGGATTAGATAAGAGTCTGAATAAAAAGGTCCTGAGTACATCGTTTAGTGTCTACACTTTCAAAGGAAAAATGAAAGAGGACTTTTCTTTGTTCACGACCTAGTCATGAACATAGGAGAAAGCTCTCATAAGAAAGGTGACCAGACGTAAGGCCACTATATACAGTTTTCTGGTATATTTATAGTAGTATATCGACCATCATGGTATACTGGAAGTAGATCATAACAGCGAGGGCAAGTTGTAGGTACTAAGTATACATGCTTACGTATGAGTGTGTGTTTAGAATCAACAATTTTCTTTTCGTTTGTTTTCACTTCTTTTCCTTTTTTTGTGTGTGTTTGAGTAAAGGATCCCGCTTAGGTGAGGATTAGTTGACCATGTTCGTGGATCTCATCTTTTTCTCATTACATGTAAATAGCGCCCAACGTGGGGCCGCGAACTTTCACGAGAATAGAAATTCTCGCGTGGGCAAAATTCTATGCCGTAATTTTTCGATGCATGATTGTCCGGTCCCCATTGGCGCGTTGTTTGTGTAGAGCAATTTTCTCATTACAACATGTAGATTGGGGAAACCAAATACAAAATCCTAGAGGGAACCATCTTTTTAATTTAGTTGGGTCGATACAGTGTTGAGTGTAGGATCGACCTTCTGGCTACAGATAGACCGTCATTTCCGAGAAGTGGTAGTTTTCTGAATCTTTTACTGCTTGACTCACGACTAGTTATAACTGACGCAACAAATCAACTGAAAAGAAACTGCTTACGAACGATTGAATATGACAGTGATCACTTAAGGCTCGCCACCGTAATACAGCTTCCAAGCGAACTTGTGGAATTGGATGAGTATGTGCCAGCGCACTCTTACAATTTCAGTAAGACGCGTTGGCCACGCTTCTCCAACTCCTTGGCAAGAGAAATATGTTCCGATGACATTTCTTCACCAAATGGCAGGAACTTGACGAACGTCGAAATTGACGGGTACCTGACTCAAATGGATACGACTATAAAACGAACAATGGGCAGAACAATCCCAAAATATAAGGAACAAGACCTTACTGGTTTATACAAGAACGCGACAATCGACGCACTACACCGACAAAAAAGTGGACTGCTGACTAGGTTGAAACTTCTTTACAGACGTTTCACGGACACACGTGATCTGGAGATTAGGACATTGAAGTCGTCGATCAAAAACAATAATGTTCTGATTAAACAAAATTATAGATTGTCTATTAATTTATATTGGGATAACAGAATTCAGGCCGTTAATTCTAGCGACCCTAGTATGTTTCCCCAAGTAAATAAGATATTTAGAAGATGCTGCTCTGGCCAGAGCTAGGGGAGCGTTTGCTCTGACAAGACGGTTGTTTTATAGCAGCCGCCTTGAAAACAGGGTAAAGGTGATTTGCTACATGGCCCTTATCCGGCCGATGATTGCCTATGGGTGCCCTGTGTGGTTTAACGTTGCCCCATCTCAAATGGAAAAGATTCGGGTGTTTGAGAGGCAGTGTCTTAGGACCTGTCTTGGATTACACAGAACACCAGAGTCGGAGTACAAACATTATTATGCCAACGAGGTCTTATACAATGGGGCCAATATAAACAGGATAGATAACTTTTTAATTAAGCTGATTCGGGGTCACATTGCAAGAGCGAAGACCTCAGCCAATGGACTTATTTTCGGGGCTTATTACCCCAATGAAGAATATAGTGAGAGCGTTTGTCTTAACGGTCCCGCCCGAGACATTCCTCTATTTAGACAGTCGGGGGCTGATACAGGATAGATTGGCGGTTCCGTTAATCTACCACGTCGGCTGTACCCCTTCGGGTCAAAAAGGACTTGAATTGTGGATTTTGGATGAAATCTTATTCTTCCTTCGGCTTATTTGGTCATTAGTAGTGACAATGAAACAAAGTTTACATTGATTTTCCCAACGTTTCGACAGAGATTTCTGTCCTCTTCAGGGGATCTTTATTAACACATAATGAATTAAGATATAATTAGAACATATAAGCACACAGTGGTTTTATAATGATACAACTTACTTTAAAACAGATGAAAAAAATAAAATAAACAATCAAACATTAAAAAAAACAAAATTACTTAAAATTTAAATAATTAAATAAAAAAAAAAAAAACAATTGATTTAAATGAAAAAACAAACACTTCGACTGACTTGGATAAGCAAGTTCAAAAATACTGGTGGTTGGGTGACCACCTTGATATTGATGGTTAGCCAAAGTTTTATCAAGGTCAAAAGTCCTTGTTGTACGAGGTCGTACCTCGTACAACAAAAGTGCACAAATTGTATAGGATGTAATTACCTACATAAAAGGTTATTATACATTAGTCATTTCAACGTACTAACAGTTAAAGTTTTTAAGCTTTTAGCACTACAAAGCATATACTTTAAAAAAAAATGGCAATAACAAACAGCCTTTACTTGTCAAATATATAAAAATGAATTCATTGTATTCGAAAAGAGAGTAAACCGTTAATCTACTATTTCAGCATTATTTCGTCTTAAGATTTCGATGTCTCATTTTTGCATGGAATTTTTCGTTTTATCATGACTGAGAAAACAACAACTTTTTTATTTATTTCGCTTGTACCTGGTAATTCACTAAAATATTTTTTTTTATTTTATTGAAAGGAATCACAATTTGGTTAGACATATGTACATATAATATTTCGATTTCTACACCATAACTGCGGAATGAAATCATTGTTTTCTGATACAATTCTTTACAGATGATACGAATGGCTTCGAACTTCACGGATTGATATCCTTGACACATCCTCGTTTGGTAATTACCTTCAATACAGTAGTATTCTCTGTGAGAATAAAATTTTGGACTCACCTCGAGATCAAGCAAAACGTTAAGGCCACAAACTAAATATGCTTTGTTGTTGCATTATTGAAGATCGTTTCTGGACGGGAGATTCAGCTGGGAATTTGCATGTCTACAGGTAGATACTTCAGAAGATATCTTTTCTTGTGATTATTTACGAAGTTCATCATATAAATCATAAATATTTTTTGTTTACAGCACAACGAATTGCACACACGTCTTTTCCTACATGTTTGACCCATCAATAAAAAGTCCCATTATAAGTTTGGTATACTTAATGAATATTGAACGCGTTGCTGTTGGCCTTCACAATGGTTGTGTATTTCTTGTCGATTCTATAAATGTAAAAACAAACTGTGCATTTGCAGAAGGTTCATTTGTTTTAACTGAAATTTGTTGTGGGTTTTATAAGTTTCCACGAACTTGCTTTTGTTTAATAAAAAGACTGTTTTTATATTAATCGAAACAGAACTTAATTTTATTAATTAAATAATTTATTATTTATAATTGGGCAAAGTTATATAGAAAAGTTATTAAGACGACCGCACTCTTTGGCTTCAAATTTAATATTTTCTTAACAAAGCGGTTCTTGCCGATTCAACACAATTAAATCGGTTTTAGTTTTAATGGAGCAGGGATGTAGCAAGTGGGTTTACATTGTAACGGGAGGGATTGGATGGTCCCGCTACAAAAAGGGAAAAAATAATTTTCAATCCATATTCAAGATTATGTTGAATTTTAAATATGATAAGAAATCATAGAGAGAGATGATATGATTCAGGTGTTAAATCCTGAATATGAATTAAAAATAATTATTTAACCTTAAAGATGGAAATTGGGGAATGGTTAAGAGGGTAAGTCGATGTAAACAATGAAATCTAAAAGAGGATGGAAAAGAAAACCCAAACGCTGGAAAAGACTGGTTCATGTCACTCAAACCTTTATAATTAACTTTATCCCATTATTACCTTCTATGTTGTTGTAGCGGACGGAAAAATCCAAAACGGATCCTATTTCATAAAAAGAGAGAGAAAATGGTCGACTGAGGAAGGCGAGGCATGAAACGATGCTGCAGATCATCACCTACTGCTTAGCAGACGATGTTCCAGAGGATCCCTTCATCCTCCTCCCCCAATAGAATATCTCTCTAAGTATGTAGATGGTATATACTTATTTTGAAGACACCACGGATTAGTAAATCTTACGTCTGACTTATAATCTGGCGCAGTCAGATGATCTCCAAGGGATCTAAAACGGATCTCCACCCATTTTATCCTGCCTTGAGAATTAGTTGATCTGACTTCTGAAGCATGAGAATTCACGAGGAGAAAATTTCCCGAAAAAAAATAATGGTGAAGAAGAGTCTTTAATTCCTCAATCTATTATCCACGATAGACTAAATGAAACAACTCGGAAAATCGTTCGCCCAGAATTACTTTGCCTTAGTAGGATCCGAAACCTACCCATCCTATCAACTTATAGTACCTTTTCTTACGATAGGGCACGTCCAAGCCTGGATGGATAGGGTGACTACCACCACACCGCTGCTTCAGGTCTGCAAATTTCGCCGGGGCCGAACACGTCGGTACAGGGAAGTGCGTGGTGCTGCAGGAGTGATAGTCGGTGTCACATCTGTTAGACCTGGAGTCTAGCTGTTTGTTGACTCAGTAAATGTTGAAAAGAGCTATGCTGAAAAGCAAAGGGGCCGATAATGAATAGTGAGTCAGTTGAAAGAGTTTGAAGAAAAGATAAAATAAGAGGTGGTAAACGAATGTTGGCAGAAATGTCGAGATGACGATATTATTATCTCGAAGGATTACCTAACCCTACCCTCCTATGTCCTATCTCATCCTTGTATTTTACTAGGACCCTATTGTGACGGGAGAATCGGATGACAATGATTCCCCCTGGTGCCTAACTTCCCTACCTGAGTGACTCTAATGGAGACTAGTCCATTAAAGACACCACCCATTGACATCTCTACTGGCACTGAATCTAAAGTAGAAATATCCCGCGATCGTGCTAATACAAAAGAATGAATGGAATGAGTTGCGATTTTTTTTACCTTCACATGATGTATGAGTCTCGTTGGTTGTTGTAGTTGTCCTTCACCTTGGGATGGCTCCAGCCACGCCCCTCCACTTAAGTCGGCTACCTACTCATGTTTCCTGAAATTAACTCCAAGACGAACAAGAAACATCTTCCCTTAACTTTCATCCGTCTCGAAATGAAAAGAACTGACGATAATCAATTCTAAAGCAGGAAAATTTCATAAAAATTCTTATAAATTTTATTTACAGTACTTAAACTAACAAAAATATAAGTATTTATACTCTGTTCCTTAACTAAAGTATATAAATCTAATACAATAGCAAATTTAAATTATTATTTGAACTTCAAAAAAAAACTAACATTATTTTATATTTGTATCTCTATCCAAACTACTTATTACAATTTCTAATCAGATACTTTTATTTCCATAAAATCCAAAACTACATTTGTATCTCAGATACGATTTAATCTCAAAAAAAAATATAATCTCTACGGTTTTTATTGCTGCATCTGGTTGAATACGGTGTGAGAACCTACTCATTAAAACAACGAAACCTAATTAGAAAGACACAAAAATGAAGTTTTTGTTCTCGAACCAAATTTCTTCTTAGATAAATGTTTATGAACAAAAATAAAAGAAAAGAAAAATTTACTTTTGGCTTGCTTTTGTTCAAACGAATCTCTATTTGAGGATTGGAGTAACGAATTACCTCCCCTCTGTCACGACCGTAACGATTTATTCCGGCGAACAATCGTTATGACACACAAAAGCCTAACACGAATTGACAAATCGTTAAAATGAATCATCAATCTCCGTTTAATCTTAGAATGGCAGTTTATCTCTATATTAATTTCTTAATATTAGATAAAGTAGTCGTTCTATTTCGCCAAGATCAAATGGACAAAAGATTCTGAAGTTCGCGACTAATATTCGAATTAGTATGAGGACACACGAGCTAATTACGATAGGTAGGTACCTATTTTTCGCGATCTTAAAGATGTCTTTTCAAAATTTAGGACCAAGTAGGCCAAAAACATTTACAAAATTACGACAAAATTTACGTAGGACGTCTCCACTGTTTTATATTCCTACCCGAAATGGTAAAAAAGAAAGTTTAAAACTCTTATTTATTTAGTGTTACTAATTTAAAATGTGTGGATCTGAAGGATCATTGAGAGTTTGGTAGGTACATCCAAACCTTACCTTAGCTGGAACAAACGTTTGGTTAATTTTATAAAATTTATTCAATATCAAAAATTTTAAATAAAAATATCAATATAAAAAAAAAATATTCTACAAAAATATATAGAGAGGGGTTCGACGAAGGGAGGGTGCACCATACCGACGTGAAACCATATGAAAGACAAAATTCATAAGGTACGTTAACTTTTGTTTATTTTTCAATAGTATTCAATGTTAATTTTCTTTTTCCCCAATTTCAGAATGTTCAGAAAAACTCAGGGATGGGACCAATGAATGATGTACAGGAGTCCGATTTCAAATCGACTCTTGTAATTTATTTTTAAATTCCAAGAATTTTACAGCATTAAGTTTTTTATGGACCGATACCAAACGAATTGAATTTCCGTCTTTACAATTCAAAAAAAAAATTTACGTACTTTAACAAACAAACGGAAAACTTCAGCATAATAACCATCAGTGGTAAGTACTCATATTATCTTTCATGAGTTTGTATTTGACCTTAACTTTCGTATTCTCTCACAGAAGGATCAAGACCGAATGAAATAGTTAAAATCACTTACACACTCAGCACAAAAACTATTTTTCTTTAAGCCACTTTCATTTATTGGCACTATTCAACAATATTTTATTAGAAATTGGTTCAAGTCTTCAATAGGCAACT
The DNA here is from genome assembly GCA_951217065.1 of Baccha elongata. Taxonomy (NCBI): domain Eukaryota; kingdom Metazoa; phylum Arthropoda; class Insecta; order Diptera; family Syrphidae; genus Baccha; species Baccha elongata. The sequence goes on from CATNUY010000022.1 coordinate 301,142, forward strand.
TAAAGTTCAGTATCAAAACCTCTAAAGCAGACTTGAAGTAATTTCACTCACAAATATTCACTTGTTATTATTAGCAGAAGGCTATTTGCATCCTTAGTACACTTAACCACTTCAAGTAGGTACACTTAGTTTGTTTAAATTAAAAAAAAACTAAATCACCGAATTTTACTTTATTATTAATATAACCGACACGACCGAATAGTAATTTCTTTATTTTTACCTTTTTTTGCTTTCTTTTTAGATTTTGACATAAAGATCTTTTAACGCGGATGTAGTTAGTGATCAAGTAAGTATTCAGATTACAGAACCGGATAAATTTAATAAAAATCTTTTTTTTCAGATGATTAAGTATTGGCTTATAAGACTAAGTCAAGATTCTCACACGGACAGACTTTTAGTTATTGTAAATGCATATTATAATTTACGATCCAAGAGACTATAGAAATTTCAAAAATAATTTTATCATTAATAAACCTTCTTATTTTTTTTTTTTTGGATTGAACGATTTAATAATATTGACTTATCGTACGTTATAAAAAGAACCTATGTAATTTCACAGTATAATTTTTTTTTTTTTGCAATAAACATTTTTGTATGGACCAGCCAAAATTATTACTCTTTATATTTTTTTATTTTTAAAAACTCCAGGTACGTATTTTTTTGGATAGTGTATAATTCACCTCTTTGCATGTGGGGGTGGTTATCAGTTTTCTAACCAGACATAAGTTTTACAGTATATTACTAGAAATGAAATCTACCTATATATAAAGAAATAATTTTTACTGCCATACCTCATAGCACTGATACATATGATTTGTACTTATTCTGCCCTGCCTATAGGTGACTCCAACAGGATTTTTATTCTCGGTAAACGAACGGTGAATAGATTCCGCTAGCCGTTATGTAGCGGGGTCCAACGACGCAAGTAGTTTAATACTTTTTATGGTGACTGTACTGGCCGCACAATACATCCACTATAATCTGCATTAAATTGTATACCATTTCGTCCAATTGGTCTTTATAGTGCCCAAAAATCAAAAATGTTTTATTTAATTTTTGACGATAAACATTTCTTAATTCCTTGTAGTATCTGGTAACTTAAACCAGGCAAGATTTCTGGCGTTAACGAGCACAAGTCGATTTCGTGACGAAGCGACTAAAAAGATCGCTTTAGCGACAGCTGCAACCAATCGATTTTGGTCGTTTGCTTCGACTTTGATACGCGTCGAATTTCTGCCTAATTAAACAAAAGAATGACTTTAGTAAAATGACCTCGACAGAGCAAAAATAATACCTATATATTTTCATTGTATGAAATAAGAATTAAAATTTTTGTTACCTACTACCTTGGTTTCGATCGACGCAAAAAAAACATGTGGAAATTCTTTCTTACGCCAATGAATGATATTTTTTTTTAAATTTCTTTTTATTTATTTTAAGTATGTAAAAAAAAACATGTAGGAAGTAATTTGGGATTACCAGGTTTGCTTGAGATGTGGAAATGGGTATTCCTAATTGTTTTCTGAATTCCCAGCAGGAAATCGAATTTTCTGGAATTGGATTTCTTAGTGGGAGTTCCGCTGAATCGTCTGCTTTTCCAACTAAATAATCCAAATTTTCTCTGGGATGATTTGGATGATGCTGTTCTTGGGGGATGATTACCAGTCGCTCTGGTAATCCCACATTTTCTTGACCAAGATCGACACTCGTGTTCAAGCGGTATATTCGGTCGAACAGGAATTCGATACGTGGTCGAAGAAAATGATGTCTGCCCTCATATATCAGAGTGATATCGCTTATCCAAATCCCTTTAAATTGGTCAAAAAAAAAGTAAAACTGCCTACCATTAGTTCCTAATGAATTTGTCGGATGTTTTTATGACTAAAATAAGAATATTAAAATTGCTTGGTTGCTTCCGATTCTGAATCGTACTTCAACCCTTAGCTAAATTGTCTTACCTAGCTTGAAAATGATGTCCAATGCCGCTAATCCTTGCGGTGAAATTTTTCCCGTACTTTAGCAATATATCACGCGGTTTTCACAGTGTCTTTTTTTATTGACTTACACTTTAATGATACTTTTGATAATTCACTAGAAAGATTTTGTTTTAAACGTTTAAGCTGACGACGAATGAATGAATAGAAACTTTTCGGGTGGGTTCGTTGCGCTACCCTTCTATTAACGTTTCCCTTTCCATATTATTCCTATGCTTCGATTGCTTAGGCAGGGGAGCGTTCATATATTATTACATTTACATAATGAATGTGTTTAACAAGTTTTGTAAGAATAATTTTACGCAACAAGTTGATTTAGGTTGTCTAGACCGTGGGAATTTATTTATTCATCTTCACGAATGATTTTTTTGTTTATCATCATTTATTTTCCCGTGTAGGTTCGAGTGAATTACTTATGGTGAAGGTGAGTTCTTTTGTCCTCAATTAATATTGACAGAATATTTATGTCTCGATAATGTATGATCATTTATTTTGGTGTACATAATATTTTTATGCGTAGAAACTACAACAGGTTGTTAGATTTGATCCGTTTAGGACTAAGTAAATGTGCCTAACCTTTATAAGGAAAATGTATTAAGTGTTTTGACTACTTTCAAGTAGTATTTTCTGAACTTTTCTAATTCCTTTTTCTAGCTGACCTTATTTGAACGTAATTTTTTTTCTGATCAGAATAATATTTCTTTACGTTAAATTATTGGAGCGTGCTAAAAAATATAAATCGATTTCGTTTATTCGATCAAGCGAACTCTAACTTTCAGAATACGAACTTAAGATGCAAAAGAGATTTTGACAGACCACTAATTTATCTGACTTTTGTTGTTACGGCCTAATGAGTACCATCGCTTGTCAAATAGTTTCCTCAATAAATTCTTCTCGAACTTTCTAATAAATGTCAAACTCTTTACTACTTCTTGTCATTTATGATTCTGCATCATTTTGGCAAATGTTTATGATTATTGGTCATTGACATAAATTTATTTCTGTTAATCGTCTACTAAATATATCTCTATTTTTTTTTTATATTTCTGAACGCTTTCATGTTGTTGGATGAGGTGTCGCTACGTGGCCTCCATTTCATATTTCGTTCTACTTCTCAAATCGTTGCCCCCACGCTTCTAGTTCTATCTTCACTTCATTCTTTCAGCTGTAGGGTGGGAGATATTTTTGGCGCGTTCTACCTTGCCCCTTTATTTATACATACGTTCCACTCCACATATTTGCACAGCTGATCGAACAGGGATGCATTAATTCAAGACGTGTTCGAATGCGAAAAAGGTTGCGATATGTACTAAGAAATGTTGTGAGCGTGTCTGTACTATTTGGATACTAAGAGCAAAAAGTTCTTTTAAAATGCGTTCGATGAAATTTTTCGACTTGGTTCCCCAGTCTAGGTGAATTGAAAGTTTATTCATATTGTTTTGTGTGTTAGTCACTGTCGGGGTGTGTAGGTAATTTTCCTACAAAACATCTTCATAGTACCTAGTGTGAGCTGGTACTATGACGATGGAAACGAAAATTGCATTTTAAGCTTTAACTTGGACTAATACTACTATTTACTCTTACTAGAATACGTTGCTACCCACGACCCTTTTGCGTCTCATGCACAGGCTGAGCAGCTGGCTATGACACTTATCATAGCAAAGAAAAATAAATTACGCAAAAAAAAACTGTCGATGACTTTTGATTTTGTTTCATTTCCGGAGGTCCTTCGTGTGTACTACTGACTCGAAACCATTTGAGTCCTTGACTTTATAAAGATTATTGCCTACTATTTTTATGACCTTAGTTTTTATGAATTTAGGACACAGCTTAGCATTTCGATGCTTACTTGAATCACTCAAGACAAAATTGCGTCGGAAAACATCATCGCCTATATTGAATGTTATAACTCGACTTCGAAGATTGTAAACTTTTTCATAACTGTCGTGCGCTTGGTTGAGAGCTGTCTTCAGAAATGAATGAAGGATATTCATCCTTGCGGTTTTTGGTAACCAGTCTATCTCAGACTGGTTTAGTCCGCCTAATTTTTTTAACAACGTATAATCTGCTCCGTGCTCAATCATGCGTTGACCAAATAATGCCTCATAAGGAGTCATACCAATAGCACTATGTAACGATGTGCGTAAAGCACTACTTATAAACGACAGATGTTCGTCCCAGTTGAGTTGTTTTACATCAATATATGCTCGAATAGCACTCAGAATGGAACGATTCACTCGCTCGCTCGCATTAGCTTGTGGTGAGTATGCAGCTGTCCTAATGTGGTTTATACCGAAATTTCCCAAGAATGTTTTGAAATCATTGCTGATAAATTGTGAGCCGTTGTCCGATAACAAACTCTCTGGCACTCCAAATATTAAGAATATATCATCTACCAGGAATTTCACTACTTCAGAAGTAGTTGCCTTCTTTAAAGGTTTAATAAAGACGAACTTGGTTAGTTGGTCTAACGCTATTATTATAAAGGTATTACCTCTTCTAGACCTGGGATATGGACCTAAAAAGTCTATGTACATATGCTGAAAGGGTCTATCTACTTGAAAACTTTTACCCATTTCTGTCCTTAGAACAGAGTTTGGTGCTTTTGTTGTTTTACATATTTCACAGTTATTTATAAATAATTTGACTTGGGAAGCCATTGTTGGCCAATAAAATTGGTTACGAAGGCGATACAGGGTCTTGGTGATACCACCATGCGCTGCCTGAGGCGGGCAATGAGCCGAAATTATCAACTTTTCGCTCAGCTGCGTTGGGATCCATAGCTTCCAGGCTAAATCGTCCTGGATTGGGTTCCCCGTTGCGTGTCTGACCTTCTTATATATAAAACCATCGGATACCTGTAAATCAGGCAGGCGTTCCTTATTTTCGTTGATGTGTTTTATAACTTGGAGGTATTCCTCTGACTTAAAAGAAGAATCTTTCAGATCCACGTGCAACGCTTCAGGTGATTTCGAATTCCCGCTGGGCATATCCAAGGAAGCTAAACGCAATACCTCCACTTCATGCACTCTTGACAGGGCATCAGGCACCACGTTCAAAGTTCCTTTTCTATGTTCCACCGAAAATTCGAAGCCTTGAAGCTTCAAACTCCAACGAGCTAAACGTCCGGTTGGGTCCTTAAGACTCATCAACCATCTCAGGCTTGCATGATCCGTGATCACCAAGAACCTGTAACCTTCAATATAGGGCCTAAATTTATAAATGCCCCTTACGGCTGCGAGACATTCACGTTCTGTCACTGAATAGTTACGTTGGGCACTATTTAACTTCTGTGAGTAATAATAAATCGGGAATTCTGCGCCAGTCTCATCTCTTTGACACAGCACGCATCCGATTCCAGTAGCGGAAGCATCGCACAAAATTACGAATTGCTTACTGAAATCAGGATTGCGGAGAACTGGCGCCGAAGTTAAAGCAGTTTTGAGTTTATTAAATGCTTCCAACGCCTGTTCATTAAATACGAAATTGCTTGCTTTTTTAAGGGTGTCGGACATCGGTCCAGCTACCTCTGAGAAATTCTCGATGAATCGCCGGTACCAACCAGCCATTCCAAGGAATCGACGTACTTGACGTACCGTCGTTGGTACCGGGAAATCGAGAATTGCAGATATTTTGGACGGGTCTGCTTTGAGGCAGCCACGCCCTACGACATATCCTAAATATTGAAGTTCTTCGAAACAGAAACGTGACTTTTCTACATTTATACTGAGTCCTGCTTCAGCTAGCCTCTCTGCTACAACTTTTAAAACAGAAATGTGTTCATCAAATGATTTGGAGATGACCAATAAGTCATCTAAATAAATAAATACTTGGTCTCTCAAGACGGACGGAATAACCTTATTCATCAAATTAGTCAGACTCTGAGCTGCGTTGGAGAGTCCGAACGGCATCACCTTAAACTGATATAACGGGCGACCTGGTATTGAGAAAGCTGTTTTCTCCCTTGACATCTTCTCCAGCGACACTTGCCAGTATGCATCTTTCAGATCCACGCTAGAGATATAACGTGTTTCCGAAAGACGTGCTAGCAAACCTTCTATATGTCCAATTGGACTCGCATCCTTCTTTGTGACGGAGTTGACTTTCCGAAAGTCCAAGCACATTCTGTTTTTTCCGGGTTTCCTTACCAGTACAACAGGTGAGGACCATGGGCTTGAACTTTCTTCGATCACTCCCAAAGAAATCATGCGGTCCAATTCGGCGTACACCAAGGCTTGTATCGCTGGAGAGATAGGATAATGTATTTGCTTAATAGGCAACGCATCGCCAGTATCTATTACATGCTCCATAAGGTGAGTTCGTCCGAGTCCCCGCTCAGCGAAAGGAAAAAGTTTTATTGTGTTTTTCAACACGACGGACTGTTCTGTAGTTAGCTCACACTCAGAGAATTTTGGTTTCTCCAAAGCTACCTCAGAAATTGTATTATTAAAGGGTATGATATGGGGCGCTATTTCGAATAGGGCCCAAAAATTTACTCCTAAATAGAGTTTTTGTGTTAAGGTAGGTACTATGAATAAATCTATGACATGGGATTTGCTGTTAAAAAGGACTTTAGCTTTGACTACTCCTACTACGGGTTGTTGCTTACCGTCAGCAGTAGATATATTCGTAGAGAATTTTTGAAAAGGAATATTTTTGTTTTCGAGAAATTCTAAAGCTCCTTTACCGAGACAACTAACGCTTGCTCCCGAGTCGAGCAAACCATACCATTCTTCATTGAATATTTCTACCTGGACGTAAGGACGGGGATCGTCCTTATAATTGGACAATTTAGTTGATGAAACAACTTTATAAAGTTTTCTTTTATTTATAAATTTAGTTCGTAAAGTATCTATTTTCTTCAAGTGATTTGGGTAAGTATAGATTCGCTTTCTGGCAATGCCATACTCTATTTGTCTTTGGTGCAAAGACTTCAAAGGTCTAAGTTTAGGTATTTTAGTTATAGTAGATGGTAATTTCTTAATATTTTTCGTTTCAGGGTTTTGTAAAATTGTTATTTTATCGGTTCTATTTATGTTTATAGAGGACTCCCCGAGTTGCCCATCTTGGCCAACTCCCTCTCGGATGAATGTTGGCTCTTTGTCGGGTTTCCCGAACATGACTTACAATTGGGTGATAACACATCGGGTTTACCGCAACGATAGCAAAAGATTCTTCGTTGTAGATCATCACAATCTCGAAACACATGACCGGATTTGAGGCAATTCCAACATTTAGCGTTTTCGAAATTTGGCTTCATAACCCTGTTCCTCTCACGATGGAATGCTTCTATAGCATTAGACATTTCAGTCGGTTGAAAATCTGTTTGATTTTCAATCTCATGGACTTGCTTCCTTGGTGGGTTATTGTATATCGGGGGTGCTCTAGCTCTCATTGGATCGTATTGAGCCAGGTATCGCTCCATGTCCCTACAAGTGAACACCAAGTCTGCAAGTTGAGTCGATTTGAAAGTCAACAGAAGTTCTCCCATACGTCTTCGTACATTCTGCTTGATAATCTCTGCCAGTTCTTCATTTGGCCTCGGATTCTTCATTCGAGAGTTGATTTTTAAGATTGCGTCGTAAAACGTGTCAAAGCTTTCGCCTTGAGCTTGCTTCCGCTCGGCCATCTGTCTCGATAATTCAGAATCTGTCTCCAGCCCTCGATACTGCTCTATTATCGCCAATTTTAAAGCTGCCCATGATGAATGCGGGTTATTCTTGAGATACATCCAATACCATACTTCCACAGTTCCGCTCACGAAATGGTGGAAATTCGCCACTATTTCTTCCCATGTCGCGCCGTAACTGTCCTTTACCCGATCAAGTCGGAAAAGGAATTCATCCACTGGCATGTTCTTAGCGTTGTATACTATGCCCCATTTGTGGTAATGTGGAGAACGTATAAAAGATGTTGCTGGTGAAGGTGCTGGATTTCTCACATTTCGATTTATTGACGTGTTGTCAAATTGAATCTGGTCTAGTCTTTCATAAAAAGTTGGGTCATACCTTCGAGAAGGTTCAGCTCTAGGCGGAGATACATTTCGTCTTGGCCACTTCCTAGGGAATCCCGGTAGGTTGTTTCGGTTGGTATCAACTCTAGGTGGAGTGCCATTACTTCTCTGCCGTTCGCCTAGCGCTTCTCTGACCGCTTCTCTGATTCTTTCTTCTGATATTTCTCTAGGTATTTCTCTAGGTATTTCTCTAGTAATTTCTCTAGGTCTTTCTCTCGATGTTTCTGGAACATTATTCCTGTTTGTTATATCTGGGATCGGATCTCTTCGGACATCGTCATTTCGGGTATCTGGTGTAGGTAAATCGCAAAGGGGTATGGCAGCAGCTGCTGGCCGTGCTAATTCGCTTAATTGAGTCAGAGCATTTTTGACCGCTATGTCTACTCTTTCCAATATCTGGGCTTGACTACGCGCTAGTGTCTCTTGTAGACTTTTACGATCTTCAGATCTGCTGAGACCAATCGTCGCTAACGCCACTTCCTTGATATAGTCTTCCCATCTATCCGCTTCTTGATTTAGCTGTTCCTCTGGATTTCCTCTTGGAGTTCGATGTTGCTCCAAATCAACTACATGTTCTTCCTCATCTTCGTCGCGTCTATCGTTTGAAGGACCAGCCACATCTTCGACCTGACTCATATCCGCCACTGCGTTATTGTCCATGGTCATATTGTGGAATATGTCATGGTTTTTGCGATAACGCGTATCGTGTGGTTCCGGGGTCGCTGGTCGGTGTGGTCTGTTAGGTAATTGCGATTTAGGGGGTCTACCTCCCTTATTCTTCTTTGTCGAAGATCCGTTTTTATTTTTGTTGACCATTTCAATTATTACGAAGTGTCGACAACCAAGGCAAAAAAAATATTTTTGAGTGAATCAAAAGACTTTGAAATTTTTAAATCTATAAGAAAATTTTACTTTTACTAAAAAGCGTGCTTAATACTTAAATCTGAATCTATCTCTAAATCTTATGATTTTACAAAATTCTCTCTTACTTCAAACTTACTACCTATGCTTATCTAAATCTTACTATCTAATAACAAAAAAAAACTACTAACTAAATCCTACTATCTAAAGCTTATTATCTAAACCTTACTATCTAAACTTACTAACTATACTTAACCTACTTTTTCTTAGGGTAAACCCTCTTAATATTCCTAAACAAAATAACTTCAAAAGAATTATTATAATCTTCAAACTTCAAATCTAAACTAAATTTCAATACCTAAATTTTTATTCTTCATAAAAATTTAACCTTCACCAAATAAACAAAATCTAAATCTAAAACTGAATAACTAAATCAAAAAAAAATCAAACTATATACTAAATGTTAACGTATGTGCCACCAGGCTAAATAGATCTTCAAAACTAAATTTGAAAAACTCGAACTAAAACTAGATGCTAAATGGGCCACCAGGCAATTTCAAGACTAAATCAAAACTAAATCTTAATTAACTAAAAAGGGTGCCACCAGGCAAAAACTCAAAAATCAAAAACTATAATTGCCACCAGGCATAAACTCAAAAATCAAAAACTATATTTGCCACCAGGCATAAACTCAAAAATCAAAAACTATATTTGCCACCAGGCATACTGAATACTAAATCAAAAAAAATTTTCTCAAATTTTGCTTAAATTTTTCACTTAAATTTCTTAATTGTTTTCTCAATTCATGGTAGTTTCGGAGACGTGACTGAAACTTCCCAATGTTTCAGGACCAACTCCACCACAACTCATATGACTCATTCCATTTTCTCCATATCAGACAAAAAAAAATTTTTGCATCCAACATTCCTAAAAATCTATTAAGCTTCTCTAATTAATTTGGTTTGGCTCTGACTTCTCTCTGCTGCTACGGTCCTAAGGAAGTAGATAACATCCCCTAGCGGACATCAGACCAGAAACATTTAACGAAACTAACTAATTTGTTCTGTCCAATAAACTTCTGAATTATACTTTCGATGTGTAGTAAAAAAAATTAAAATCTTTTGAATGTTTTGTAGTTTGAAATTGGTAAATCTTTCGTTTAGCCGTCGTTATTTGGCTTGCGCTGCAGACGTGAACAGGAATGTGTTCAACTATTCACCGGACGTAGTTGCAAACAACTAAACAGTTTTCAAAAAGACATAAGTTTCAGAATTGAGATTGGCTTTCATGAGAAGCGACAGACTATTGGACTGAATACCCGTCCAATACGGACATCCCTATGTAAGCTAACCTTACTGAAATCTCTTCATCAAATGTTAAGAGAGTGGAGTGGAATTTTGACAGGTTGTCGCTACAGACGTGATCAGGAACTGGTTCGACTAATTACCGGTCGACACTTAAGTCAAAAACCATCCGATGTTGAATCTCATTAACATCACCAACTCCATAAAAAATCGAAATTGATTGATTCAAACTGACGTTCGAATGAATTTGCTACATCATCATAATATTACACTTCGAAAGTTGCTAAAACAAATTCTATAAAATTTTTCTTCAAACACTATCAACACTTTCATTACTCGGGCCCCACACGTATGGGCGCCATTATGTAACGGGAGGGATTGGATGGTCCCGCTACAAAAAGGGAAAAAATAATTTTCAATCCATATTCAAGATTATGTTGAATTTTAAATATGATAAGAAATCATAGAGAGAGATGATATGATTCAGGTGTTAAATCCTGAATATGAATTAAAAATAATTATTTAACCTTAAAGATGGAAATTGGGGAATGGTTAAGAGGGTAAGTCGATGTAAACAATGAAATCTAAAAGAGGATGGAAAAGAAAACCCAAACGCTGGAAAAGACTGGTTCATATCACTCAAACCTTTATAATTAACTTTATCCCATTATTACCTTCTATGTTGTTGTAGCGGACGGAAAAATCCAAAACGGATCCTATTTCATAAAAAGAGAGAGAAAATGGTCGACTGAGGAAGGCGAGGCATGAAACGATGCTGCAGATCATCACCTACTGCTTAGCAGACGATGTTCCAGAGGATCCCTTCATCCTCCTCCCCCAATAGAATATCTCTCTAAGTATGTAGATGGTATATACTTATTTTGAAGACACCACGGATTAGTAAATCTTACGTCTGACTTATAATCTGGCGCAGTCAGATGATCTCCAAGGGATCTAAAACGGATCTCCACCCATTTTATCCTGCCCTGAGAATTAGTTGATCTGACTTCTGAAGCATGAGAATTCACGAGGAGAAAATTTCCCGAAAAAAAATAATGGTGAAGAAGAGTCTTTAATTCCTCAATCTATTATCCACGATAGACTAAATGAAACAACTCGGAAAATCGTTCGCCCAGAATTACTTTGCCTTAGTAGGATCCGAAACCTACCCATCCTATCAACTTATAGTACCTTTTCTTACGATAGGGCACGTCCAAGCCTGGATGGATAGGGTGACTACCACCACACCGCTGCTTCAGGTCTGCAAATTTCGCCGGGGCCGAACACGTCGGTACAGGGAAGTGGGTGGTGCTGCAGGAGTGATAGTCGGTGTCACATCTGTTAGACCTGGAGTCTAGCTGTTTGTTGACTCAGTAAATGTTGAAAAGAGCTATGCTGAAAAGCAAAGGGGCCGATAATGAATAGTGAGTCAGTTGAAAGAGTTTGAAGAAAAGATAAAATAAGAGGTGGTAAACGAATGTTGGCAGAAATGTCGAGATGACGATATTATTATCTCGAAGGATTACCTAACCCTACCCTCCTATGTCCTATCTCATCCTTGTATTTTACTAGGACCCTATTGTGACGGGAGAATCGGATGACAATGATTCCCCCTGGTGCCTAACTTCCCTACCTGAGTGACTCTAATGGAGACTAGTCCATTAAAGACACCACCCATTGACATCTCTACTGGCACTGAATCTAAAGTAGAAATATCCCGCGATCGTGCTAATACAAAAGAATGAATGGAATGAGTTGCGATTTTTTTTAACATCACATGATGTATGAGTCTCGTTGGTTGTTGTAGTTGTCCTTCACCTTGGGATGGCTCCAGCCACGCCCCTCCACTTAAGTCGGCTACCTACTCATGTTTCCTGAAATTAACTCCAAGACGAACAAGAAACATCTTCCCATAACTTTCATCCGTCTCGAAATGAAAAGAACTGACGATAATCAATTCTAAAGCAGGAAAATTTCATAAAAATTCTTATAAATTTTATTTACAGTACTTAAACTAACAAAAATATAAGTATTTATACTCTGTTCCTTAACTAAAGTATATAAATCTAATACAATAGCAAATTTAAATTATTATTTGAACTTCAAAAAAAAAACTAACATTATTTTATATTTGTATCTCTATCCAAACTACTTATTACAATTTCTAATCAGATACTTTTATTTCCATAAAATCCAAAACTACATTTGTATCTCAGATACGATTTAATCTCAAAAAAAAATATAATCTCTACGGTTTTTATTGCTGCATCTGGTTGAATACGGTGTGAGAACCTACTCATTAAAACAACGAAACCTAATTAGAAAGACACAAAAATGAAGTTTTTGTTCTCGAACCAAATTTCTTCTTAGATAAATGTTTATGAACAAAAATAAAAGAAAAGAAAAATTTACTTTTGTCTTGCTTTCGTTCAAACGAATCTCTATTTGAGGATTGGAGTAACGAATTACCTCCCCTCTGTCACGACCGTAACGATTTATTCCGGCGAACAATCGTTATGACACACAAAAGCCTAACACGAATTGACACATCGTTAAAATGAATCATCAATCTCCGTTTAATCTTAGAATGGCAGTTTATCTCTATATTAATTTCTTAATATTAGATAAAGTAGTCGTTCTATTTCGCCAAGATCAAATGGACAAAAGATTCTGAAGTTCGCGACTAATATTCGAATTAGTATGAGGACACACGAGCTAATTACGATAGGTAGGTACCTATTTTTCGCGATCTTAAAGATGTCTTTTCAAAATTTAGGACCAAGTAGGCCAAAAACATTTAAAAAATTACTACAAAATTTACGTAGGACGTCTCCACTGTTTTAAATTCCCACCCGAAATGGTAAAAAAGAAAGTTTAAAACTCTTATTTATTTAGTGTTACTAATTTAAAATGTGTGGATCTGAAGGATCATTGAGAGTTTGGTAGGTACATCCAAACCTTACCTTAGCTGGAACAAACTTTTGGTTAATTTTATAAAATTTATTCAATATCAAAAATTTTAAATAAAAATATCAATATAAAAAAAAATATTCTACAAAAATATATAGAGAGGGGTTCGACGAAGGGAGGGTGCACCATACCGACGTGAAACCATATGAAAGACAAAATTCATAAGGTACGTTAACTTTTGTTTATTTTTCAATAGTATTCAATGTTAATTTTCTTTTTCCCCAATTTCAGAATGTTCAGAAAAACTCAGGGATGGGACCAATGAATGATGTACAGGAGTCCGATTTCAAATCGACTCTTGTAATTTATTTTTAAATTCCAAGAATTTTACAGCATTAAGTTTTTTATGGACCGATACCAAACGAATTGAATTTCCGTCTTTACAATTCAAAAAAAAAATTTACGTACTTTAACAAACAAACGGAAAACTTCAGCATAACAACCATCAGTGGTAAGTACTCATATTATCTTTCATGAGTTTGTATTTGACCTTAACTTTCGTATTCTCTCACAGAAGGATCAAGACCGAATGAAATAGTTAAAATCACTTACACACTCAGCACAAAAACTATTTTTCTTTAAGCCACTTTCATTTATTGGCACTATTCAACAATATTTTATTAGAAATTGGTTCAAGTCTTCAATAGGCAACTTAAAGTTCAGTATCAAAACCTCTAAAGCAGACTTGAAGTAATTTCACTCACAAATATTCACTTGTTATTATTAGCAGAAGGCTATTTGCATCCTTAGTACACTTAACCACTTCAAGTAGGTACACTTAGTTTGTTTAAATTAAAAAAAAACTAAATCACCGAATTTTACTTTATTATTAATATAACCGACACGACCGAATAGTAATTTCTTTATTTTTACCTTTTTTTGTTTTCTTTTTAGATTTTGACATAAAGATCTTTTAACGCGGATGTAGTTAGTGATCAAGTAAGTATTCAGATTACAGAACCGGATAAATTTAATAAAAATCTTTTTTTTTCAGATGATTAAGTATTGGCTTATAAGACTAAGTCAAGATTCTCACACGGACAGACTTTTAGTTATTGTAAATGCATATTATAATTTACGATCCAAGAGACTATAGAAATTTCAAAAATAATTTTATCATTAATAAACCTTCTTATTTTTTTTTTTTTTTTGGATTGAACGATTTAATAATATTGACTTATCGTACGTTATAAAAAGAACCTATGTAATTTCACAGTATAATTTTTTTTTTTTGCAATAAACATTTTTGTATGGACCAGCCAAAATTATTACTCTTTTTATTTTTTTTATTTTTAAAAACTCCAGGTACGTATTTTTTTGGATAGTGTATAATTCACCTCTTTGCATGTGGGGGTGGTTATCAGTTTTCTAACCAGACATAAGTTTTACAGTATATTACTAGAAATGAAATCTACCTACTATATAAAGAAATAATTTTTACTGCCATACCTCATAGCACTGATACATATGATTTGTACTTATTCTGCCCTGCCTATAGGTGACTCCAACAGGATTTTTATTCTCGGTAAACGAACGGTGAATAGATTCCGCTAGCCGTTATGTAGCGGGGTCCAACGACGCAAGTAGTTTAATACTTTTTATGGTGACTGTACTGGCCGCACAATACATCCACTATAATCTGCATTAAATTGTATACCATTTCGTCCAATTGGTCTTTATAGTGCCCAAAAATCAAAAATGTTTTATTTAATTTTTGACGATAAAAATTTCTTAATTCCTTGTATTATCTGGTAACCCCTAGTTTACAGCCCCAAAAAACTTACTACTTTTCTTGTCTGGGGTGTGTTACACCCCAACAGTTTAAAGCGCATCTAATTGCTTAAATTAATGTTCTGGTGCATTGTTTACGTATTTTTTCCAATCGAGTTGACATTGGAATTGTAACTGTTTGTTTATGAGCACGTGTATTGTTCGAAAAAAATTTAAAGCAATTTTGTAGAGAAGTGAAAAAAACTTTAGAATTTATTAAAAAGTAAGTATGAAAATATTGTTTTATGTTTAATGTTAAAAGTTAAAGAACTTTGTATAATATTTTTAGTGTCTAATTTAGATAATTTATTGAAAAAATATAATAAAGGCGATGAAGAAGAAAGGGCAATAGCGTTGAGAGCAATGCTAGACCTGGAATCAGATGACGAAGGCGAGACTGATCCATTTTATGTGGGTGGAGATGACGAACAAAATGATCCAGATTTTTTGCCATATGATGAATTCGATTGTAAATATTTTGTTTTAGTATTCTGTATAAATTGTTCTTTGAATAAATTTATTCCTTAGCGGATTATGAGGACATCGATGAAACTGCGGCAGAGATGTTGGGACCAATTGAAAGTTTGCCTGAACCTGATGAAGTTGGAAGTGATATTGAACAAGAATCAACGACGCCCGTTTCAAATGACGTATTTTTTCTTGCTCATAATGGTCGAAAATGGATGAAAGACCCGGAGACAGCAGCTCTGTCTCGTGTTCAAGCAAGCAATGTTTTCAAGCCTGGTGGAAATGTTGGACCTTCGATTAATTTGAAACACTCGTCCCTTATCCAAATTTTTAGCCGAATTTTCAACCTGGACATGAGAAACGAAATCATCAAACGAACAAACGAAAAGGCCAATGATGTCTACAAAAAATTAAATGCAAAACGAACAAAGCAACGTTTTTGGAAGCCTTTAAATATGAAAGAACTGCAGGCATACTTTGGGGTTTTGCTTTACATTGGAGCATTGAAAGATGGTCACCGCCGTCTACGTACACTTTGGGATCCATTACATGGCCATGTAATTCTTCGCGCTGTGATGTCATTTACACGTTTTGAGGAGTTGAATTTATTTTTGCGATTCGATGATTCAATTGGCCGTCGAGGACAGTCAGCCGCGCAAAAAAACATTCTCCAGCCCGTTGAATTCCTTTTGAAAGAATTGAATCAAACCTTGACAACAAATTACATTCCATCCGAAAATCTAACCATTGACGAGCAATTGAAAGCCTTTCGTGGTCGCTGTAAGTTTCGCCAATATATGCCAAGCAAACCTGCTATATATGGTATAAAGTTTTGGTGGCTCAATGAGAGTTCAACTGGATATCCATTACAACTTTCAATATATACTGGCAGTAGTGATCAAAGTGTAGGCCTTGGCCGTGGATACGATGTTGTGATGTCATTGATGCCAAGATATTTTCACACCGGAAGGAATCTTACAGTGGATAACTTTTTTACTTCTGTAAATTTGGCACTAAAGTTATTGGACAAAAAAATTACTCTTCTTGGGACCATTCGCAAAAACAAACGCGACATTCCCAAACCATTTGTTGCCAAGGAACTTCTGAATGAGTATGATATACCAATCAAAATAAACAACAAAAAACAATACCGTCCACTTCATTCTTCACTTTTCGGATTTTCGGAGAACATGGCATTGGTTTCATATGTTCCAAAACCCAGGAAACAAGTTGTGCTGCTTTCAACACAGCACTTTGTTGAAAAAGCAGTTTTCTGACCTCAAAATAAACCTGTCATGATATTGGACTATAACAGAACAAAAGGAGGAGTCGACGTGTTTGACCAAATGGTATCTTTATATTCATGTTCTCGTCAAACCAATCGGTGGCCCATGATTGTATTTTACAATTTGTTGGATGTTTCAGCTTCAGCCACAGTTATAATTTTTCGCCATTTTAACCCTCCTTCAAGAAATATAAAGTTATTTAGAAACGAAAAGCTTATCCAACTTGCTGAAGAACTAATGGAAATGGAGTTGGATGATCGTTCGCATCCTTCTATAGAAAAAAGGTTATCCAAAGTTAGTCTTGACGCTCTACGCACTATGGGAAGACAATTGCAGGTTTTTCGTTCAGTTGACGAGAAGCTTCCACGAAAACAGGTATTGCTCATTATAAAAAACAAAACGTTTCTAAAAAGCTTTTCATTTTCAGGCCTGATGCCACCTTTGTCCGAGAGCAGACGACAGGAAATCTAGATCAACTTGCGATGTTTGTAAAAAACACATTTGTCATCGCCACGTCAATACAGTTTGTACGAAATGTCTCCCAGAACTTCCATCTATACCAGAATAATGTTACGCATCGAAATGTTTATTATAATTTGCTTATTATTCATGAAAAATAAAATAAACACTAAACAAAATTGATTTATTTTACATTTTGATCATTGGGGTGTAACACACCCCAGGCAAGTGTGGACGACCTTTTTTCACACGAAATTTCCAAAAAATCAAGTTGAAGCTCTTTCATGAAATAAAGAAGTAAAATATTCAGAAAAAAGAATTTTGTTCACTGATTTTTTATCCCAAGTCGAAAAACTGATTTTCAAAAAAGTTACAAGCATTTAAAAGTCGTCTGGGGTGTATCACACCCCAGGATGTAAACTAGGGTTAAACCAGGCAAGATTTCTGGCGTTAACGAGCACAAGTCGATTTCGTGACGAAGCGACTAAAAAGATCGCTTTAGCGACAGCTTCAACCAATCGATTTTGGTCGTTTGCTTCGACTTTGATACGCGTCGAATTTCTGCCTAATTAAACAAAAGAAAGACTTTAGTAAAATGACCTCGACAGAGCAAAAATAATACCTATATATTTTCATTGTATGAAATAAGAATTAAAATTTTTGTTACCTACTACCTTGGTTTCGATCGACGCAAAAAAAACATGTGGAAATTCTTTCTTACGCCAATGAATGATATTTTTTTTTAAATTTCTTTTTATTTATTTTAAGTATGTAAAAAAAAACATGTAGGAAGTAATTTGGGATTACCTGGTTTGCTTGAGATGTGGAAATGGGTATTCCTAATTGTTTTCTGAATTCCCAGTAGGAAATCGAATTTTCTGGAATTGGATTTCTTAGTGGGAGTTCCGCTGAATCGTCTGCTTTTCCAACTAAATAATCCAAATTTTCTCTGGGATGATTTGGATGATGCTGTTCTTGGGGGATGATTACCAGTCGCTCTGGTAATCCCACATTTTCTTGACCAAGATCGACACTCGTGTTCAAGCGGTATATTCGGTCGAACAGGAATTCGATACGTGGTCGAAGAAAATGATGTCTGCCCTCATATATCAGAGTGATATCGCTTATCCAAATCCCTTTAAATTGGTAAAAAAAAAAGTAAAACTGCCTACCATTAGTTCCTAATGAGTTTGTCGGATGTTTTTATGACTAAAATAAGAATATTAAAATTGCTTGGTTGCTTCCGATTCTGAATCGTACTTCAACCCTTAGCTAAATTGTCTTACCTAGCTTGAAAATGATGTCCAATGCCGCTAATCCTTGCGGTGAAATTTTTCCCGTACTTTAGCAATATATCACGCGGTTTTCACAGTGTCTTTTTTTATTGACTTACACTTTAATGATACTTTTGATAATTCACTAGAAAGATTTTGTTTTAAACGTTTAAGCTGACGACGAATGAATGAATAGAAACTTTTCGGGTGGGTTCGTTGCGCTACCCTTCTATTAACGTTTCCCTTTCCATATTATTCCTATGCTTCGATTGCTTAGGCAGGGGAGCGTTCATATATTATTACATTTACATAATGAATGTGTTTAACAAGTTTTGTAAGAATAATTTTACGCAACAAGTTGATTTAGGTTGTCTAGACCGTGGGAATTTATTTATTCATCTTCACGAATGATTTTTTTGTTTATCATCATTTATTTTCCCGTGTAGGTTCGAGTGAATTACTTATGGTGAAGGTGAGTTCTTTTGTCCTCAATTAATATTGACAGAATATTTATGTCTCGATAATGTATGATCATTTATTTTGGTGTACATAATATTTTTATGCGTAGAAACTACAACAGGTTGTTAGATTTGATCCGTTTAGGACTAAGTAAATGTGCCTAACCTTTATAAGGAAAATGTATTAAGTGTTTTGACTACTTTCAAGTAGTATTTTCTGAACTTTTCTAATTCCTTTTTCTAGCTGACCTTATTTGAACGTAATTTTTTTTCTGATCAGAATAATATTTCTTTACGTTAAATTATTGGAGCGTGCTAAAAAATATAAATCGATTTCGTTTATTCGATCAAGCGAACTCTAACTTTCAGAATACGAACTTAAGATGCAAAAGAGATTTTGACAGACCACTAATTTATCTGACTTTCGTTGTTACGGCCTAATGAGTACCATCGCTTGTCAAATAGTTTCCTCAATAAATTCTTCTCGAACTTTCTAATAAATGTCAAACTCTTTACTACTTCTTGTCATTTATGATTCTGCATCATTTTGGCAAATGTTTATGATTATTGGTCATTGACATAAATTTATTTCTGTTAATCGTCTACTAAATATATCTCTATTTTTTTTTTATATTTCTGAACGCTTTCATGTTGTTGGATGAGGTGTCGCTACGTGGCCTCCATTTCATATTTCGTTCTACTTCTCAAATCGTTGCCCCCACGCTTCTAGTTCTATCTTCACTTCATTCTTTCAGCTGTAGGGTGGGAGATATTTTTGGCGCGTTCTACCTTGCCCCTTTATTTATACATACGTTCCACTCCACATATTTGCACAGCTGATCGAACAGGGATGCATTAATTCAAGACGTGTTCGAATGCGAAAAAGGTTGCGATATGTACTAAGAAATGTTGTGAGCGTGTCTGTACTATTTGGATACTAAGAGCAAAAAGTTCTTTTAAAATGCGTTCGATGAAATTTTTCGACTTGGTTCCCCAGTCTAGGTGAATTGAAAGTTTATTCATATTGTTTTGTGTATTAGTCACTGTCGGGGTGTGTAGGTAATTTTCCTACAACATATGTAATGCGCTTACACGTTCTATTACTTCGCTGTATCACTCTCCGCCGTAGAAAGTTTTTAATTAATTTAAGATTTTATACATGTTGTGCAAGTCTTACATGCTTTGTGGCAATAGTTTTTAATATTTTAATATAAGATTCATTATAAACTTATAAATATATAATTTAGTGATAATTGTATAGTGAGTTGAATATTAATTATTTAAGATAATGAAAATATAATGTACATTTTGGCAAAAGGCCTTACAATAATAATTATAAAGACGTTAATTATTTTTTTTCTTTTATTTATCGTAAATCGAAAGTAACATGTTTAAGATTTTGGTTTTCGCTAACGTTGTTTGTATAAAAGGCTGGTTTAAGTCGGTCAATCGATATTTCATGTTTTTTATCGTTTATTAAAACTGAAAATGATTTTTTAGATCGGTCAATGACTTCGAATGGGCCTTTGTATTGTGGATTCAGACTTCCACGGTTCACCTTCTCCCGAACAAAAACATATTTGCATGTTTCTAAATCTTTTGGAACAAAAATATATTTTTGTTCGCGATTTTTTTTTTTGACACGGTCGGCTTTGAGAAATAGCTTGCGTGATTTCTCGAGCTGTTGAAGAATTTGAAATTGGATTTAAAGGTTTTGGTTCGATTAATTCTCTAGGTAAACGTAAATTTTATCCGTACAATAGTTGGGCAGGTGTAACATTTAGGTCGTCAATTATTGTCGAGCGAATACCAAGAAGAGTCCAAGGCAAATTTAATAACCAGTTTCTTTTATCTTTGTGCGACCGTAAAGCTTCTTTAAGCTGTCGGTGAAAACGTTCGACTAAGCCATTTGCTTGTGGGTGGTACGTTGTAGTTCGGATCCGTTTTGTACCGAGGATTTCTGAAAGTTCTTTGAAAGTGCTTGATTCGAATTGAGTTCCTTGATCTGTCATAATCGTTTGGGGCACTCTAAACCTTGAAACCCTGTTTTGTACAAAAGCGGATACAACTGTGGAAGCGTTCATATTTTTGATTGGAATGGCCTCTGGCCACGAAGAAAATCGATCTTTAACAGTAAGTAAATAAGTGAAACCCTGTGATGGTGGTAGAGGACCATTTAAATCCATGTGGATATGTGAAAATTTGGTTTCAGGAATGGGAAAATGTCCATGTTCGGAAGTAGTATGTCTTGAAAAAAGGCCAAAAGTACTTTGCTGTTATTATTTTACGCATTGCTTTTGAGCCTGGGTGT
Source organism: Baccha elongata (assembly GCA_951217065.1). NCBI lineage: Eukaryota > Metazoa > Arthropoda > Insecta > Diptera > Syrphidae > Baccha > Baccha elongata. Next base: position 322,310 of record CATNUY010000022.1, read on the forward strand.
GAAAGAGTATGATAGTTGTCAAAAATCGTTCGACGAAAAATTTCAGGAATGTATGGGCGATTTTTTCCGGTGGAAGTTTCGCGCCAAATTTCGACGTCATTAAACGGTATAGGGGTTTTCTCTAATTTAAAAGATGGACTTGTTTGTTTCAACCGGATTTTAAGCTCTTCGTCGTTTTCTTGCTCTTTTAGTAAACTCGGGATGCTAACATTTTTAAAATTTATCAACTCGACATAAGATCGCGATAATGTATCGGCAACGATATTTTGAATGCCTTTGATGAAGCGAATGTCGGTTGTAAATTCGGCAATAAATTCTAAATGACGAGTTTGGCGAGGAGATTTTTCAGTTTTAGAGCAGATCGCATTTGTGAGGGGCTTGTAGTCGGTAAAAATGGTAAATTGTCTACCTTCCACGTAGTACCGAAAATGTTTTATGTTTTTGAAAAGCGCAAGAAGTTCGCGATCGAATGTAGAATATTTTCTTTCGGCTTGGGGTCAGACGTGTGGAATAGAAACCCAATGGTTCCCAACTATTATTATGGTATTGCTGGAGGACTCCTCCGATGGCATCGTTAGAAGCGTCTACCATAATACTAGTTAGCGCTAGAGGCTTTGGATGGAAAAACATAGTGCGCTGCGACAGATCTCGCTTGAGAACTTGGAACGCTTCTTCACACATGCCTGACCATTCGAAAATCTGTTTTGTTTTTGGTTTACTGTCTTTTTTAGCTGTTTTTAAAAGTCCGTACAAAATTTTAGCTTTAGACGCCATACTTGGTATAAAACGATTAAAAAAATTAATCATACCGAGGAAACGTTGGAGTTGTTTGATGGAAGAGGGACTAGGAAACTCGTTGATGGCTTGAACACGTTCTTGCGAAAGAATAATTCCACGTCTGGATATGTTGTAACCCAAGAAATCGAGTTCGCTTACTCCTAGCTCGCATTTCGCCACGTTAACGTTAAGTCCGTGCTCTTGTAATTTACGAAAAATGCTTCGCAATGTTCCTTGTGTTCCTCGGTTGATTTACTTGAAACAAGTATGTCGTCTAAGTAAATAAAAAAGAATGGAAAATCTCCTAAAATGCTGTTCATAAAACGTTGGAAAGTTTGCGCACCGTTGCGCACGCCGAAAGGCATTCGAAGAAATTCGAAAAGCCTGAAAAGTGTTATGACCGCGGTCTTATGAACATCCTCCTCTGCGACTGGAATCTGGTGGTAAGCACGTACCAAATCAATCTTCGAATAGATTGAGCAACAGTCAAGGTTAGCGGAGCAGTCTTTAGCGTTTGAAATCGGATGTTTGTCCGGTATCGTTGCTTGATTTAACCACCTGTAATCACCACATGGTCTGAAATCAAGTTAGTTCTTCTTTGGAACCATGTGAAGTGGTGAAGCAACATGTGATTTTGAAACGCGACAAATACCTAAATCAATCATCTGCTGAAACTGACGCTTGGCGATTGCTAATCTATCCGGATTGAGTCTTCGGGCACTGGCTGAAGGAAGTTGACCACTTGTCGTTATCGGATGGACAACGTCATGTTTGACCGGTAACGTGAAGTCTGGTTGGGCTTTTAGCTCAGGAAACTCATCCAGGATAGCGCCAAATTCACTTGGAATTGAAAAACAGTTTCGATGAACAGATGTTTGTAGATTTGAAAAGACAACTGACTTGGAGGGTGGTTTCTTTATCCACAACTCTACTGCAGCCTAGATCGACAATTAAGTTGAACTTGTGAAGAAAATCAGCTCCTATAATAGGGTGATCGATGTCGGCAATGACGAAAGTAAAATCGAAGATACGCCGGAGATTCAAGTCAACCGATAATCGTTTGCAACCGTAGGTGTGGATACTAGTTTTTTGGCGTTTTGTTAGCATCTGATTTAAACGAACAGGATTGTTTTGAACATTTCTCGCGTTAACTCCATATTTTTTATGAAACCAGCACATCGACCTATTTTCGTCCGTTCTACTTTTTGACCTGTACCTATTTTTCGACCTATCGCGGGTAAAATTCCTAGATGCCCTCTTAAAATTATTTGATCGTGGATAATTGACTTCGAGTTGTTCGATGCGATAAATCAATTTTTGTAACTTGAGCTACTTGAGGTCCTAAAGATGAGCTACTTGAGGTCCTAAAGATGAGTCATGAAGTCTATCTGCAAGAGTGAAAAGTTCGTTTTGTGGCTGTGAATTCTCTACCGCCATAAGACAAACGCGGATTGACGGAGGAAGTCGGTTAAGCCAAAGTTTCTTCACTAGAGGTGGATTGACTAAATTGTTTCCACTTGCAACACTCTCCATGTTCCTATATAGCTCGGATGGTTTTAAATCTCCTAACTCGATCTTATTTAACAGTGCATCTAGACGACGTTCTTCACTGCCCCTATTCCGTTCAAGTAAATGTTTCTTTAAATTTTCGTACCTTTCGTTTGGTGGCGGTGAAACGAGTATGTCTGCCACTGATTCCATTGTCTGGTTATTTAATGAAGCTACTAAATAATCGTATTTAGTATTTGACGAGGTTATATTTTTTAATCGAAACTGGGTTTCGATTTGCAGAAACCAAAGATCTGGTCGGTTATTCCAAAATTGTGAAATTTTAATAGAAATCAGCGAGGCTTGTTGCATATTTGAAGCAAGTACCGCAGAAATATTTTCTGTTCCTGTTTCTGACTGCGAATTATCTTGCGCTTCATTTTCGTTTTCGACCGTAGTCATTTTGTGATGTACGAATAAAGTTTGAAAGTAAGATACGCTCAGATAAAATATTTCGAATGTACTTCAGGTATTTATTATTGAAAAACAGAAAAAGTTCTTTTAGTAGGGCAGATGTTAGTTAAAACAGGTTAAAGAAAATTTTGTAAAATAAATTTGATAAATCAGGTAAAACCTCAAAAAAGTCCAGTGTAAACTCGGAGTAAGTCAGGTAAAATATCATTAAAATCTGGTGTAAGCTTGGAGTAAATCAGGTAAAAATCTTAAGAAACTTCTGGTATAAGCTTGGTGTAAGTCAGGTAAAATGAGTTAAAATCAGAAAAAAAAGCTTTTTTAAAAAATCAAATGTATAAGGGAAGAGAAAATCCGATAAAAATTGTTTGTTAAAGTCTGGTAAATCGATGTCAAAAAAAAAAAATCCAATCTCAAATTCAATAAAATTCTATAAAACACGAAAGAAATGCTCGGAAGAAGCTGAACCGGGATTCTTTTTCAACCGTATAACCACTTTGACTTTATAATTTACAGTAATATATGACAACTGTAGCAGTAAATGAATAAACGTTTTACCGTAACCAGCGTTTCATGGAGCCACGTTTCTCAACCGTAAATGAATATTGATATAAAACACTTGTTTTACCCTAACCAGCGTTTTATAGAAACAATAAATGCAGCGCAACAGTAAATTAATATATGTATTATGTAAAAAAAAGGCAGAATATATATATCTATAAAATATTCTGTAAGAATTATTAAAAAAGAATGCTTTTGTAAGTACAGTAAAAAAAAGAAGATATTTTAATTTTATAACTTTATTTGTTTAAAATTATTTTTAATTTTTTTATTTTATTTTTTTTTACTCTACATCAAAACAAAAGAAATATTAAGCTGATTGTTGCTGTATTCTGTTGAGATGGGTTATGAATGATGAATTTGATGCTTTTGAACTCTGATACTGCTTTATCTTGCCGGGCTTTGATGCTTAGCCTTATTTAGGACGTCGGGGATTCGCTGGGCAATAAAGGTTTTCTTTTTGTGGCGTCGGGCTTCCGCGTGCTCGTTGAAAATGTTTGGCTTTTTGACAAAAACAAACGTTTAAAAGGGATTTGTTCAAACAAAATTGTTATTTTTTTGCAAAATGGCGAATAAAGTTGGATATTCCGCGTGATTTTTTTTTTCTTTTTTTTTTCTCGGGGTCACGAATTGTGGGTTTTATAAGTTTCCACGAACTTGCTTTTGTTTAATAAAAAGACTGTTTTTATATTAATCTAAACAGAACTTAATTTTATTAATTAAATAATTTATAATTTATAACTGGGCAAAGTTATATAGAAAAGTTATTGAGACGACCGCACTCTTTGACTTCAAATTTAATCTTTTCTTAACAAAGAGGTTCTTGCCGATTCAACGCAATTAAATCGGTTTTAGTTTTAATGGAGCAGGGATGTAGCAAGTGGGTTTACATATGTAATGTATTGACACGTTCTATTACTTCGCTACATTTGTTTTATTAGATGAGTGAGTAACACAGATGAAATTTTACGGACAAAATTGAATAATTGTACCTTTTTCTCTTAGAACCTATGAACTTTGGTGCGATGAAACAGAAGAAAATATTAACATCTTTCCCCTTAGCAAGTCTGGAGTGTCAGGTCATCAAGAAGTGGTTGATTAACAAATCTTTGTATCTTATTAACATCCACTCGCCTTAATTTGGCCTATAAATTCAGAGACGGAGGTGTTCTATATAAAAAAACAAAATGTAATATATGTTTGTGTATGGATATGCTGATATGGATGATTAAAATCGATTAAAATCTAATTAGACGCAAAATCATTCTTATGATTTTTCCTTTAGAATTTATGTATGTTTTTATTTTAGTTTGGATTTGGTTATACTTAACCAAACTTTTAAAGATGTCCTTTTTAGTCCTCCATTGATGTTCTTCTTAAACGAAAATGCTAATTTATTTTTTCAAATTTTATTGGTCCATAAATTGCACTATTTTAGTATATTTACTCCTAACAAGGATTTTATTTTGATTAATATTATCTTTTTTTGCGGTATAGTGCATCAAAACTTTAGAACATTGATCTATTATTTGCTTTATAAGCTTATATTTATGATTATCCATTATATCACATTCGAGTACAAGTTCGTCTAAACCTATAAACATTAAACTTACATCTAAATTTCTAAACGTACTTAAAACTATATTATCATAAACATTTTTACTTGTTAGTCTGTTTTCATTTTCAAGAACTGTTATATTTTTTTTACAGCTTTGCAAATTTTAAAATTATCCTTATGCGGAGACCTAAGATAACCTTTTTTTTCTAATGACACAAGTTGGGAATGTTCAATTTGACAATTCTTTAAAAACAATTTACATTTTTTGCATCCTGCACTTTTAAGAATTTTGTATTCAACGAACCCACTTATGTACAAAACAATTTGTTCAAAAGCTACATTTTGCCTCTTCTGTCAAACTGTTTAAAATGACATATCTGTCTGATTTGACTTCTTCGATATTAAAATTTAATTTTTTGTGCGAGGTTGAAGAAGTCGCCATCAAGATACTAGTTTCATCATAGCATACACAGTTTGCTTCAGCTGATGATTTCACTTCATTATGAATGAGTAGTCTTTTATAAGCTGAAGCAATTTGAGATGCAGTTGGGTTGTTATTGAAACCTCCCCTGGAGCGAACGCTCGAAAACAAAAGCTCTAAATGTTCTTGAGATAATTTGTAACTCAAGACGTAGTCCAAAATTTTTGTTTCTTCCACACATTTCTTATATAGATTTCGTAAATTATTCATAGCTGTCATGAAACCTATAAACCTCACTTTATTCTTTGAATTTATAATTTTTTCGGTGCCCATCAATCCTTGAAGAAACTTTATACAATTATTGAAAAAATCGAAAGTCTTGCTTTTATTTTTTTCACAAAGACCTTGTTTGTCACCAAAGCCAAATTTGGATTTACTATTAAGAGAATCGAACATATTATTTATGTTTAGTACAAAATAAATCGTTCCCTCACATCCCTCGAATCCAGCTATTTTATTATTTAATAAAAATTGCAGCGCATTCGCCGAACTTTTGCTTAAGATTTCGGCAGCAATTTTTACATTCATAATTTTAGAATGCCAATTGAGATGCTTTTCATTTAGCTTGTTTGCAAGGTGGAGACCGAGATCACCCTGGTACTTAACGAGTTTTTTAATAAACTCCCATTTTATTTCTTGTCCGCTTTCGTTAATTAAAATCCGTTTTGTGCCCCAAGTGTTTCTTATTAGCTTAAGGCAGTGGCAAGCGGTCCAAAAAAATGGGAATTTCACCATTTGTTGCGGGATTTTGAAAAGTCGGCTGATATTGCTCCATAGTTCCACCGAGGTGTTTAACCATACCTATCTTACTTGGATGGCCATCAAAAGTCAGGCCTACTATTTCTACTTTTGAAGATGAAAGAAAGTGTAAAACTTGTTTGGTACGGCTTGCCTTTTCGGTGGAGTTCAGGCCATTTGTCAAAAAATAGGCAACAGGTAGCTTCCATGCTCCATTCAATCCAACCAATAGATATACTAAAGTTTCCCTAGCTAGTGGAAGTTCTTCTGTTGTTGAGAAGTTGGTACCATAATCGATGGTACCCAAGTACTTTTTATTAATATCATCCCACTGCAAATGTTGTCGGATAGCCATCTCGTCCATCATTAGGCACGCAACTAATTTTCTGTTTAGCTTCGCCAGAGAAATACTTTTGAGCTTAAGTACTTCTAATGACTTTTGGCTGAAACCAGGAGTACCATGATCCATGTACGCTCGCGGACTATAAAAGTGTAAGGTCAACGCAAAAGATTTCAGTTCGATTGGATATCTTCCATCAACTTTTGCTTCAGATAACATTTTGAGTGTGCTATTGTCATAAGTCTAAAAATTATAAAAAAAAATGTTCAAGTAATTTTATTGAAGTCGTGTGATTTTCATGTTTCTCTGCTAACAAAACAAAAATACATTAAACTAACCAAAAACTTTTACTATTAGTTCTAATCTATTATGTTTATTGGTAACAATTTTGAATAACATATTTTTTATATCAATAAATAAAAACTGCAAGAAAATACCTTAAGCCTTTGCTATTAGTTGATCTAAACTATTATACATACACATAAGTTACTATTTTGAATAATATAATTAATAAATATTAATAAAATTCATATAAAAAACTATAACATACAACATAACTGTACTTAGGGCAAGTATAGTTTGTGAGGAGTTGATATAATTTTTAAGAAATATGGATAAGCATTTTGATATTTTTGAATCCAATACAATCAGTCATAATGTCTAAGGGTAAAAAGGTTAGTGCGTTTTTGCCGTGGTTAGTATATTGACCGAAGAAGGTGGTAAGAAGGTAAGTTGTTTTTTTTATGTTGTGTATTATTTAAGAGTTTTTGAGTCGAAGAAATACATTGGATTTTTCTAACACGGTAAGTATAGGTACATTAGGATACAATAGGCTATATTTACATATACATATGTATATTTACATAGACTTAAACATAACTCAATTTACAATTACATAATTGAAAAATAATGAATGTTAGGAATTAGGGCACATGAATTATTATTGAAATTTAGTTTTCTAAGATGGGTTGAAGTGTGGGATGATTATAAAAATGGTTTAGTTACAAAAAATTAGAGAATGTTTGTTAAAGTTTTTTTTACATTGGTTTCTTCTTATTGCATTTAGCACTTACCCATTGCAGTTTTTTATTTAATAAATGTTATTGTTGTTGTCATTACACTTACATTTTGTTTTCCACATTAAATTTCAAAGATTCTAACACATTTCTAAAACTTTCTTCATTAACTTACGCTCATATTTATCGGCTACGTTGCAATTGAAAGAATAATAATAAAAAAGTAACTACCATGTTAAGTGATTTTATTTCAAACTGTTTATATTATTTCATAAGATCAAAATTACTTAGAATGGGTGATTTAAGTTTGTTGCTCTCTCCAAAAACACATTTTGTTTATTCGTATTTAAAATCATACATACCTACATCCTTTAAATCTTTACTTTGAAATATGTCCGAAGTGGCTTATAATTATATTGAAGAATACCTACTTATAACATTGCTATCAATAGATATTTAATGCGTAATTATAAAGATTTCCACGATCATTAAATGTATGTACCTCTTTTCTAATTAGGCAATAGATTTAATTCAACAAACAATAATAAAATCATTTTTGTTTGCAAATAGTTTTTATTTTTTAAAATTTCACATGATAGTCTTACCTGTAATACTTGAGAAGCATTCACTTTTCTCAAAGTGACTGTCGCACACAAAAAAAAATCTTGGATGCTGTTGAAAGGTCAACTCGTTGGTTGTTCAAGGACCAAATCGCTTCCACCCAACAAGCTCTAGGTTGTCCACCACAAAATAATCTAAGAATATAAACAAAACAACCAATGTTTAGAAATTTTTTTTCCACACGAATTCTTAGGTACATTCTTACCTTGAAAAAGACACATTTTTATATGGGACGTATTTAAAATTGCAGCCAACAATCGAACACTTCATTTTAATATACACTCAGTTACAAAAAAAGTGGCGCAGTCATACTTTTTGATGTGTTGTTATTATTTTGACAATATACCGCTATGTTTTTGCAGAGATTATTTTTTTTTCGTTTAACTGTATGTTTGTGCGTATGTTTGCATATTCTTTTTCGATTTTCCTCATCACATTAGTGCATTAAGTGCATTATATTGACGAAAGCCGCAACTTTATCATTTTTTCATAATAGACGCGAGTTATACAAATTTTGGCTTCCGTGATCCCGTAAATGTTTTAATTAGTTTATTGTAATGGGTTTATTTTAATTTGATTCTTTATCAGTTTTTTAGTGATTTTTGTGAACAAAATGCAGATAACGGCAGAAGAAGTCGCCAGGGCGCTGGCTTTAGTTGAGGATGGACGAAGTGCGCGGTATGCCGCTGTTATGATCGGAAAACCGGAGACGACGGTAAGAAGAGCCATTCAAAGGTACAGGGACACCAACTCCTGCAACCGGCGGAGAGGCTCAGGTTGCCCCAGAGCAACATCTGCAAGGGATGATCGATATTTGGTGCTTCAAAGCCTTTGAGATCGTCACCAAACAGCGGTTGAGCTGTCTCAGAGACTTCGATCCGTTAGGGGGACAGCTGTGAATGCTCAAACGGTGAGGAGGCGATTAGTGGAGAGTGGCCTGAGAGCAAGAAGACCTGCTCGTATACCAAGACTCACGTTACAGCACAAGCGACGTCGGATAGAATTTGCTCAACTTTACCAAGATTGGACCGAGGACGACTGGGGTAGAGTTCTTTTCACTGATGAGTCCAGGTTTTGTCTGGTCGTAGCAGAGTGTGGAGACGATCAGGTGAAAGATACTCTTCGGAAACGGTTGCCCAGCGCGAAAATTTCTGGGGAGGTTCCGTCATGGTGTGGGCGGGAATTTCCATGCACGAAAAAACCGAGCTGTGCATCGTGGAAGGATCGGTAAACTCCAGTTACTACATCAACAACATTCTGGAGGAATATGTGGTTCCATTCGCACCATTTATTGGAGACCATTTCTTGCTAATGCAGGACAATTCTAGACCACACGTTGCTAGGTGCGTTACCGACTACTTACAAGAAGTGGATATCGATGTAATGGCTTGGCCTGCGATGAGCCCGGATATGAATCCCATCGAACACGTTTGGGATCTACTGGGTAAAATGATTAGGAGGCGACCCGCCCTTCCAGAAACACTCAATGGGCTGAGATCTGCCCTAGTGGAGGAATGGGAAAATTTGGACGATACCATCGTAACAAACCTTATCCAAGGTATGCCCAGGCGAATTGAAGCTTTATTAGATGTTCGTGGAGGCAATACCCACTATTGAAGAAACAAGGACTAGTTTAAAAAAAAAAAAAAAAAAATGTAAAATGTCAAGTTATGAAGTTTTTGCCCATTTTCCTTAATTTATGGTTTATTTCTAAGTTCTTCCTATTTTTCGTTTTTTATTACATGAATGACTTACTTTTATGTTAATAAACAAAACTGTACCAGAAAAACGTTTATTTGTTTAAGTTACTTCAAAATGTTGCAAAATTTCAAGGTGCGCCACTTTTTTTTTTTTTTTTTTTTCTTATTTAAAAACAATTTATTTCAACTTTTTTTCACTTTTTATTAAAAATCAAACTTTATCATTCAAAGAACTACACAAAGTGACAATTCAACATCCAGATAACAGTAAATTCAAATTCTTCGTAGTACATGGTTTTTGTCGCTACTAGTTGATGGCATTGTATATACATTTATATAGTAATATCATGCTTATCAACATTCACTCTACAACCATGCAGCGCTCCTATATTCGTGGTGCAGTACTAACCCAATGTGGGAGAATTTGAGCGGGAAAACAGAACGAGAACGCGTTATAATTATTTTTTATAAGTGGGAGGGATTAAAAGATTTTATTTTTTTTGACGTTTCTTATTCGGTTCTGAATAAAAAAAAGTGATGAATTTAGGAAATAGAAATAGAAAACTGGTTCTTGCAAAGGTTCATAAAAAAAGGAACAGACAATTGTTTATTTCTTCAAGAAACTTGTTTGAATGTATGCGTGAAATAAATATTTTACACGAAATGCAAGGTTGGGTGTTATTTTTCAGTATGTATGTCAGCTGAGGGTATTTGACAGGATATGCTAGACTGTGTGTGGGCAAAAAAAAGGCAAGTCAAGTGTAAGGATGAATTTGGTATATCCTGCAGGTAAAGATTCGAAAAAAAATTTAATAGGTATTTCTTATATCATTGGGTGTTATTTGTGGGAGGAAATAATATAAAAATGTAGCCAAATCGTGATTGCCATGATGCAAAATCATAGATGGGTATGATTTTTTGTGACCAATTTGAAAACAACTTAAATAAACTTACAAATTAGGTCAGTGTGTACTTTATATGTTAGAAATATAAAAAGAATGTTTACCTGCATCGGTTAACATACCTATGTAGGTTCATGTTATTTTTTGTGTTTTATAGATAGGTAATAAAAATGATCAATTTATAACATGCATTAAAAAACTAGAACGAATAGTTAGATAGGTCAAGATAAGAAAAAGATAGATAGGAAAGTATATTGTATAAAATATTGCAATGGTCTATCTCCACCTGTTTAGGCAGGAGAGCCAATCGAAACAAAAATATCGACTTAGAATTGAAACAAAATTATTAAAAATTAACTTTAAATAATATGGCAATTACATCTTGTTTTAAAGGTTTAACTTCATCCTTTGATTTAATGTTTGATTTAAAATGATTTAACGAATGGTTTTTGAGAAATAACATTTCAAAGTCAATTTTTAGAAAAAAAATTATTTTTTGTCTTAAAATTGATTTTTTAAAAAGTTTTGCATTGAGTTCAATTTTTTTTACCAATGTTCAACGCTCTTACATCAAGGATACCTATGACACATTTACGTTTTTTACATACACCTTCCTCTGAAACGGTGAAAGATACTGCAAATATGTATGAGAACAAGTTGTAAATAGGTATAGGTACTCAACATTTCTACAAAAAATGCCGTTAGACTTTTTGCCGTACAAAACACCGTTATCGAGTTATAACGATTTTTAACATAGAACATTCAAATACCTATGGACTCAAGCGATGATGTAGCCAAGCCAGCATAGTATAATGCTTTGATATACTAGGTACCTTATGGTAACGCGAGAAATCTCTTTTATTTTTTTACTTGCGATTATAGGTACTCTAAGGCAAGTTATGCATTCGTACAAAAAAAAGTTTTGAGATAACAATCAAACATGACATTACGATGATTAGTACAGTCAATTGAAAACTAAGTAAGTAAGTAAGTAAGTAAATAAGTAAGTAATTCATTTATTTTCGAATTTGATTACAGAGAATATACATATATAAATAAATAATGAATTTAAAGCTTTGGCTTAAGCAGTCAGCTCGAATGGCAAAAATAAACAAAGTGATTTCATTGAACAATATTTTAAATTAAAAGTATTCAGTCATCAATAAACTTCTATATTTATAAATTGATTTTAAAAAGTTATAAAGCATTTTCCAATCTAAACCATTTAAAAGTTGTACTGTTTCTTCCATTGTTAAACTTGTTTTCCCCAAATACCTTACTCTTTCATTCCTCAAAACTGGACATATACTAATAAAATGGAAGCAGTCTTCTTTTGCTTGAAGATCACACAGCGTGCAAAATTGATTAAATTTTCCATTATATGGGCTGCCATTTAAAAACAGGAGTTCACACCTCGATCTATATATTAAGGGTATTTCTTTATAATTAAAAATGTCTTGAAAGAAGTTTTCATTGAGAAGATTATAATTAAGCTGCGAGTATATGAATCTGCTGTCAGATTGACGCGCTTCTGCTATTAATGTCTCCCGAACAGAGTCTTCATATTTCTCAATTATTTTATACAGTTGTTCTTTTAGTTGGATTAAGTTGTTGAAATCCCACTGTATAACTTCTACATATGTTGAGCCCATGTTCTTTTGAGAGCTATCTGAGAAAAGTTCTGAAGGTCTCGAAGTTTGAATGCAGTTTTGTAGGAGGGTTGATTCTGAGTATAAAACTGAGTTTGCGGGAAATTTGGTCTTGTGTAGCATCCGCCATCTTGAATTTAAGATTTTTACGTGGTTTTGCGTTTTTCTATCTTTGTGTGCGTTTTTATGAAAAATCTATCAAATACTTTTTTATTGCAATTTGTGTTATCTACAAAACGGTATAAAAATTATATTTGTAGTGATAGTGTCTTAGAAGTTATAAAAAAAAACGAATAAAAAAATAGACCTTATCACCTCAATTTTCGAATAATTGCTCCCTTATTTAGTCAAAAACAGGAAACCGGATGCCAAAATGTCTCGTAGTTTTTGAGAATTAAAAAAAAATTAAAAGTAAAACTAGTGAAGTAAGTAAAAAGTTATTTTTTTTTTATTATTTGATTAAAATCGGATGGTATGTAATAAAAAATGAAAAAGGGATAATTCCCTAATTAATATTTGACCTGAGCAGGTCAAATTTGGGAAAACCAAAAAAAAAAGTGTTTTTCTTGGAAAAAAATACTTCTAGTTTTTCTTAATTTCTCAAAAACTAAGACATTTTGGCATCCGGTTTTCTGTTTATGACTAAAAATTAATAAGAGCATTGAATTTTGAAAATAAAAATAATAGTTAAATACATAAAATTTTGAAAAAAAATTAGTTTAAAATTTTTTTTTTTTTTTTTTAATTTTGAGTTTGAAAAATAATTTTTTCAAAACTGTTCACTTAAACAACTTAATTTAAAAATTAAATTAAAGAGTAGTTTTCTGGCTTTTGAAAAAAAAATAACTAGGCTTTGTATCATTCACTGTTATTTTTAAATAATTTTTTTTCTGATTTAAGTCAAGTTTTTAGAAAATTGCCACTCCCGCCTAAACGGGGGGAAATAGACCCCCTGTCCAAAACGATTTTTTTCTTGTCTTAACTCCACCTACACGATCAAGCTTTTTGGTGCAACTTATACCAATCACCCTGAATTTAGGTATGTTGTTTCTTACTAGCAATTAATCAGGGTGATTAAGGCTAAACGTATGGCTTAAGTCAAGATTAGAAAAAAATCTATAGGAGAGGGCCTATTTTATGTTTCATTTAAGTGATAAGGGTTTACGATTTTTGGGAAATTAAATATTAGAGTCAATTTTTTTAAAATTTTTATTTTGAAATTCTAATTCTCAAAAATCATAAACTTAAATTACTTAAATGTAACATTAAACCTCTCATAGATTTTCTTTCTCATCTTGACGTAAGCTATACGTTTTAGCCTTAAGTTGCATCTTATGCCAATCACCCTGATTAATTGCTAGTAAAAAACAACATAAATATATGCATTCCATACTTTTCCAGATGTCGTAGTGAGGTCAAAAACCAACCGATATTAACGAAAATACAAATTTTGTTTGTAAAAAGTTTATCTTAAAAAAAAAGTATTTAATACTTTTTCTCGAAAATCTAAAAGTTAGGGAACAGTTCGAAAATTAATGTGATAAAGTCTATGTTTTTATTCGTTTTTTCCATATAACTTCTAAGAAACTACCACTACAAATATAATTTTTATATTGTAGATAATGCAAATTGCAACCAAAAAGTATTTGACAGATTTTTTACAAAAACGCACACGAGCATAGAAAAACGCAAAACCACGAAAAAATCTAAAATTCAAGATGGCGGCTGCTGCACAAGACCAAATTTCCCGCAAACTCAGTTTTATACTCAGAATAACTCTCCTACAAAACTGCATTCAAACTAAGAGATATCAAAACTTTTCTCAGATGGGTAAATATGACCACACGAAAAAGTAGGTCGGACAATTATGTCCGTCTGTCTATATCTACACCTACAGCCTAAACGGTTGAACCGATTTTTTTCAAACTTGGTTAGTAGTATTTTGTGATTAATATGCCCGGACGTTTTTTTTTTTATTTTTGTGTCTTAAAATAACGGTACCTATCATATACATAAGCGTTACAGATAATTCAATTTTTCTCGATAAAAATCCTTTTAATTTTTAAAAGTATTATATAAGTGATTAGTTGCCAATGGTGATGCCTTTCACCTATTTTTTTTCCGCAGAGGCTTATTAACGGTAACTGCCATAATCAATTTTAATAATATAAGTGCTTTATTGTCAACGGTAAAAAGTCGACGAATTTCCCAGTTGTTAACTACGAAGGTAACTTGCCCCGAGAGCAAGTTTGTGCGACCCAGTCGTGCCCTTTATTTTTATTTCAATTAATTTTTTGAAAAGTTTTACGTTGTTAAATGTAATTTTTGTTTTCTAAATTCAAAATTCTTAATAATTTTTGGTCAAAAACAAAAAAAAAAATTTTGCTATGAAAAAAAATAAAAATTAATCTTTTTTTGTGCGCCATATCTCGGTAACGAAGTGATAAATAAACATGATTGTATAATCAATATTGTAGCCAATTAAACGTTCTACAAAAAATACCTATAAGCTTTTGCCGTAGAACGTAAGAAAACAAGGTTATAGAGTTGCAGTTTCCCCCCTTCCCCTTTTAGCGATCCTGTGCTAGATCCAAAAATTGAAATAATGTTAATCAACCATCCCAAAACAACATCTGAAAGTTTCATTGACCTTGGACCTTTTTCCACCTGAAACTACCTGCCAACTGGACGATGATGTTAAAATCCATCACAAAATTTGTAGAGAATTTTACGATTTGCAACTTTTTCTAGTTCATCTTGAAAGTTATTAGAAATTATTTTTTTCGATCGTTCTTAAAATTAAAATTTTATTTTAGAAAGAAAAATAATTTGATGGAGAACTAGAAGAAAACCAACGAATGCTTCAAAACGTTCTGCAGATGGAACCGTCAAGTGCGGATGTAAAAGTAACAGCTCAATAAAACGCTGTCAATGCAGAATTAATAACTCACACTGTTCCTCCAATTGCAAGTGCAGCGATAAGTGTGCCAATAAAGAAACAAACGAACCAGACGATAATGATTCTGGTGATGAAAAAGATAATTTAAATGCTCAGCAAATGGAAGACGATGTAAATGAAACAGTAACTCTAAGTAAGCCGACTGATAGTTTTTTACATACATCTAAATTTGCTCGATTTATATTTAAAAAAAAAAATGTATATCTTATTAAGAAATAATAATTTTATATTTGCATTTTTAGAGTATAAATTAAAACAATCTCAAATGAGAGCACATTTAGTATATATACCTAGTGGTATTATTCATTGTTATTTGAATCCGAGATTCGGTATAGTTTGTGCTAAATATATCTCTTTTTAGGTTATCTAAAACAAAAGAAATATATAAAAGCATTCGATAATATTGTTAGGTTTTATCTAGGTTCGTTTTATTAATTAAAACTTATTTCCGTTTTAATACAACTCACTTTACGTCTTTTTACTTTTAATTCCACTTAATATTTCAAAACACTCTTTATTTCCTTTTTTTTACTTTCTTTATTTAAATTCAAACTTTATCACTTTCAAATTACCGACTTGCACACGACTGATTTCAAATTCAAACTGATCTCTTGCCGCATGGTGCGCTACTTAAGTAGAAATAAAGATATTGAAGTTAAAAAAAAACTTTATTCATAATATAATTGAATCTTAAGACAGAACGTTACATTTCGCGGTTATATTTTAGACTGAATTAATAATATTAATTATTGTTGGAGGCCGCCTCAGGTAGCTGAACACTTATCATGTCGTCAGCGTATTTCGTAGTTCCTGGAATTGTTATTGCGACCAATCGATTGCAAAATTGGTGGCTCGTGTTGCTGACGATGGAATATTCGCATTTTTCAATAATATGACATCCGTTCCGTCTGGGGTTGCTAACCTGGACGTAACCTCTCCCTCCTTTAGTTTGAAACTCTCCTGAGTTACATATAATGTTTGCTTTAGCTTTTTAAACTTAATGTATACATAAATTATTATAGCCATGATTGAAATTAATACAAATATACCGATACATACATTTAATAAAACATGATTTTTTTGTTTAAATTTGAGTTCGTTAATATGCTCTATATTTTCAATTGGTTTCATGATAATATCATTAAAACTTAGTTTTTCCTTTGTCATATTAAGGTTAATTTCGTAAGGAATAATGAACCTTTCTTCAAATATATCTTTCTTGTTTACAAATGTTTTGTTTTTGAATTTGATTTCACAATTGTTAAAGTTTAATAGAAAATTTCCGTTCAATTTTATAATTCTTTCGTCACAAGCACTTGACAAATTTATATTTTGAACATTTTTTAATAAAATCAATCCATTTTCCATTTCAAAAGTTTTCATTTGGGAATTCTTTGTTTTCATGCAAATGCCATTATATAAACATAAATTAGATTTTTTCAAATTTTTAAAGTCAATATTTTTTCATATTTGTATACAGTTTCATTAAGTTTTATAATTTCTTCGTCATTCATTATCAATTCTTCAAAGTACATATTTGTTAAAGAGGTGACTAAATATTTGTTAGTCTCTATAATTTCATTAGGTATTTTAATTACAAAAACAATTTTTTCATTTTTATATAAATTGGCTGAACCAATTTTTATATTTTTCAATTTTTCGAAACTTATATCATATTTTATTATTTCTTCTTTACTTAAAATGTTACTTCCCATTATACCTGTTCTACTAGAAGCAATATTATTTTGAATGTGTTCGACATTGTCTTTTATAATTCCAATTTTTATTAATGATTCTAAGTATAAAAGTTTGCTATTCAATTTTACAGTTTCACTTTTTATATTATTGAATTGATATAAAATTTTGAATCTATCTTTTTCAATAGTTTCTTTTAAAGCTAAAAAGGTTTGGTTAAAACTATTATTAATGAAAACTTGTTTGTTATTTTGAGTTATAAGTTTGTGAATGTTTCGTCTGTCGTCATCGTCCATCTTTCCGTATAACCATTTCAAACCTGTCCCTACTTTATTAATAAGACCTCTTGTATGTCTGTGTGGAATAATAGTGTGTATTTTGTATTTAAGTGAATCTAATTCCTGACATAAAATTTCTATTCCGTTTCCTACTTGAATATTAGAAAGATTTTCTTCTAGGTCTGAAATTACCTTCAAAATTTCTGTTGGGTTAATAATATGTAGAACAAGATCATATGTTTTTACTATTTCAACGTTTCCAAGTTTTATTTCCGCAAATCCGCTGTTCGTTTCAATTTTTGAATGTGTTCGACATTGTCTTTTATAATTCCAATTTTTATTAATGATTCTAAGTATAAAAGTTTGCTATTCAATTTTACAGTTTCACTTTTTATATTATTGAATTGATATAAAATTTTGAATCTATCTTTTTCAATAGTTTCTTTTAAAGTTAAAAAGGTTTGGTTAAAACTATTATTAATGAAAACTTGTTTGTTATTTTGAGTTATAAGTTTGTGAATGTTTCGTCTGTCGTCATCGTCCATCTTTCCGTATAACCATTTCAAACCTGTCCCTACTTTATTAATAAGACCTCTTGTATGTCTGTGTGGAATAATAGTGTGTATTTTGTATTTAAGTGAATCTAATTCGTGACATAAAATTTGTATTCCGTTTCCTACTTGAATATTAGAAAGATTTTCTTCTAGGTCTGAAATTACCTTCAAAATTTCTGTTGGGTTAATAATATGTAGAACAAGATCATATGTTTTTACTATATCAACGTTTCCAAGTTTTATTTCCGCAAATCCGCTGTTCGTTTCAATTTTTTCTATGGTCAAGGTTGCCTCTGTTGTCATCAGTTTAAGTAGTAACACTAGTATGATCTATTTGGCCTGAAAATTTAGTTGGTCTTTTTATATTAGAAGGATGTATGTTTTCTAGCTTAAGTTTTCTATACCTAGGTTCGTGTTTGTGCCTGAGTGCTTTATAATTTCTAACTAAACCTTCGTCTCTTTCTTCATTATATTCTTCTCTATCTTTATTTAGTTTGTTGATTACTCTATCTTTTATATTTTTCATATTTGTCAGGACCTTTTCTTTATCTATTCTACCTTCTAAGACGTCTATTGGTTTACATTTAATTGATGAATGCACTGATTTATTGTACCACTCTACGCACTTATATATTCTTTCTTTAGTTGTTAGCTCTGATTTTTCTGCGGTGAGTACTCGCATTTTTTCGCAAATAGTATTATGAAACTTTTCGATATCGGAGTTGCCAGTATGGCTGTTTGGTTTCGTAAAGTGTACTTCGATATTTTCTTGTCTTAAAAAATCTTTTACATTTGTGTTTTGAAATTCGTTATCTAAAACAATTTTATTAGGCTTGCTCTTAATTGAAAAGTATAATCTCAATTTTTCTTTGAGGGTAATGCTATTTTTGTCTTCTTAATAAAAGGCTATACAATGTTTTGAGAATTTATCTATAAAAGTCATAAAGTTGTTTTTGGAAATGGTAAATTATTCACAGTACAGATACTACTTACAATAATTATTGTTACATTTATATTAAATAATTTATTTATTTTTCGGTCTACACAGTATAAAGTTTAACTGACAAGTGACATGTCCGACAAATATAACACGAAAAATTATACAAACATAACGCACAGAGATCATATTGCAGAGCTTTTTCTTTTCCTCTTCTCCACCAAGTGCTTGTAGTGTGGGCTGACGTCTTCCATATTGGTTCTCCTGTTCATTGTGTTATCAGCATTGATGATATGCAGCGCAGCGTCTCGATGATCATCCTTTTGTTTTGGTGTTCTTCTTGCTGCATTATTTTGACGTTATCATGGTCAGTGGAGTGCCGGAAAGTAATGCAATGTGATGCCAGTGCTGTCTTCTGGAGTGCGTTGCTCTTGATATCAGATTTGTGGCCTGCGAGTCTACTCTTAAGTTTTTGTTTAGTTGTTCCTATGTAGATTTGGTTACAATCTTCGTCTGAGTTGCCATTACAATTACTTTTGTAAATTAAATTTGAATGTTCCATTTTGTCTATTTTTGTTTTAAGGTTGGTGTAGAGTTGTGAAGTTGTATTTGTCGATTTCATAGCTAATTTATATTTTTCTGTATCTAGAAGTTTTGCATTTTTGAACCGGTCTGCTATTTCTTTAATATATGTAAAGGATTTGTAGATTTTGTTTTCTTTTTCCTCATGTGGGTGGATAGTTCGATGTTCATACTGTGTTATTAGTGTTTTTATTATTTGTTGCGGAAAAGCGTTCTTTTGTAATATGTCTTTTATCTTTATTTTGTTATTGATGTGAAATTCTGTGTCACTAATTGAAAGTACTCTATGTATCAAGTTTTTGGCTGTGTTGAAAATTATCAATCTACCGGATGAAGTTGGTTTTTAGAACCAATCCATTTTAAGTTGTCCTCCTTTGCGAATGACTATTGCGTCCAGGTAAGCTAATTGGTTATTTGTTTCAATCTCCACTGTAAATTGTATTTTTCTATGAAAGCTGTTAAGGGTAGTTAGAGTTTGTTCGATGTCTTTCGCTTTTACTATGGCAAATATGTCATCCACATATTTTGTCAAGACCTTGGGTTTGGTAGGTAGTTTTTCTAGGCAGTTGCTTAGGAGCTCTTCGAGAATGATGTCTGCTATTATGGATGAAGCTGGGTTTCCCATCGGCATACCATCTTTTTGCTGGTACGTTTTGTTGCCATAAACCAAATTGTTGTTGTCAATTATACAAAATCTTAGAAGTTCGAGAAATTTGGGCTTTTTGATGATGGTGTGCTCCTTAATTTTTCCCCAAATTTTACTGATAAGTTCTAGTGATATTTTAAGGGGAATATTTGTAAAAAGAGATATTACATCAAATGACACCAGAACTTCGTCATTTTCCGTTTTTAGCCCATGTAATTTATTTTTAAATTGGAGTGAATCCTTAACATTGAATTTGGAATCTGATGTAAGATTTTAAAATAAACCTTATATGATTGAGAATATTTGTATAAGATGTAGAGATATCGAATTTTGAAATAAAATTACACTTCGAAGAGGCACCACTCTGGGTTGAATAACACTGGAAGGTGAGAAAGTAGTAATAACTGAAGGGGTTTCAATGAGGGAATTCATACTGTCACTATTGATTTCGTTGGTGACAGAAGAATTGACTAAGGAATGATTATTGTTAGTGTTGGTACGTCAAGAGAGTTCGTTTTGAAGAGATGTAATGATAGGGCATCGATAGCATTATCAATTATTTGGTCAATATTAGAATTTGTATGATTAGAAACTACAGTAATCTTTAGTCCGTCAGTAAAGCTATCTCTCATACTAACTAGCTCTTTCTCTAAAATTGTAAAATTGCCGTTGAACTTATCGAAATTGTTCCTTTTTATTGTTAAGAGGCTGTCACAGTTAGTAGACATGGTGATAACTGATTCTGAAAGTTTATTACACTGCATGCTATTGATTGCTGGAAAATTGTTAAAGTTATTGTAGAGCAAAGTCAAATGCTCGTCAATCAGTTTCAGTTTCAGTTTCAGTTTATTGTTATAATTACTCAGTAAGATACAATATCTTTTAATTAGAGCAAATATCAGTACGCAGTACTTTCTATAAAATATAAAATATTATAATATGTTGCATAAATTGACAATTCATTTTATTTTAAGTAAATAATTAGTTCATTTATTGATAATTTAAAGGAAATAAAAATTGAATATTAAAATTCAAAAAAAAAAAGTTCAAGATAATTGCACACACCATCATCACCACCACCCACTGATCTCAATATATAACTGGATAGCGTATTCCATACAATGTATAACAGTTTTTTTGAAGCAAATTGAAGATGAAAGATGGTGGATTTTATCATAATTTGACGTCTACTTTGGGAAAAAAAAATATTTCAATGTTTACAAAACAATTTAAAAGCAGGGTGGGTTTTTCTATGATAAAAAATACAATATTAAAAGAATTAAGTAATTTAGTGATTTCTTTTGAAAAAAAGATATAAAGTACTAACAATTTCATAGCAACATGAAGTACTAACGATTTCAAGTACTTTTGAATATCAGATTTATATATATTGACTATTAATTAATTAATTAATTAATTGTTTTAATTATTACAATTAAAGACATTCTCGTTCTTACATGATTTTTGTATTAATCTTTTTTCAGGGCAAACGCTGTTCCGCTGAAATATCTTCCACTCAACCTTCATCAAACCAATGAGAGTTAACTCAATTATCTTCAGTGATTCTGGCCTTCAGTTCGAGGATAATGAAACTGAGGGCACTTGGATAATGCCAAATACTGTGACAAATGTTGGAAAAATTTACTTCGATCAAAGATCCCTATGTCAATCCCGATGTTACATCCCTTTCAATCAAACTCTCTCGCCCATGTTCACCTCACTGGAGAGCCATTTGAATTTCGATGAAACAGAGCTGCGTAGACGAACTGAAATATTTCGTCACTTCAAGTATTACCAAATGCATTCCACTTCACTTCACCAGTTGCAAACAGTGGTGCAGCACCAATACCTATGTGGGATCCTAATCAGCAGGCAAGTTTCTCAGACGTTGTAGCTGCTGCAAAGACACCATTGAATGATTTATCACCTCTGGACTATGAGGAACCATTGAGCGAATATTTGCCCCTGGATAATGGAAACGACTGGAACGATGCTGATCTTAAAAATGATGAAACATTCGGAGACAACATGATTGTGCCAACTTTCGCTTTGACAAACAACTCGAATGGAATTCATAAAATATGTTCCAATGAGTTGGGGCCAATTGGGACAAAGCGCTCGCCTGCTTCGACTCCTAGCTGGGAACCTTTGTTGTATAATTTCTCTGCGACCCAACATTACCAGAAATAAACTCAAGACAAAACAATTGTTTTTTCATTTACTTGACTATTTTTATTTATTATTTTTTATTCTTGCTTCCTGTTTTCTCTTCCTCGTTTCTGCCTCTGTCCTTCTAACTTCAGCGGCTTGCCTCAGGAAATCTCTCTTGGCAGACCCGCTAGACAACCCAGCCAACTGGTAGAGCTGTGCTAGTTGTTGTCGGACCCGCACCTGTCGTCCCTTTCGTCTTCGGGTTCGGGGTAGAGGACCGAAAGGTTTTTGGGGGCAGACTGGAACTGGAGTAGTGATTTCAGGAGCTTTCACTGACTGACGACGTCTATATTCCTCCAAGGAAATAGGTTTTGGTCCAGCCCAAGGATTATTGGATAACTCCTTATCCAGTGGTTTGTCACCACTGGGCGCCGGTGAATCCTGTTTATTTGTATAAAAAAAGTCACTCATACTATGAGTGACTTATGGTTAGTTATTTATCTCTCATTCCTACCTACATTATTTAATTCCAGTTTGTAAAGGCACTGGAAGCCGGGGTATTCAGGCTTAGTCAGCCTTCTTATATATTTATTTTGAATGTTATACTTACTTGATTTTTTTCTCCTTGGAATACACTTAATTAAAGAACTTCTAGTCTTATGTGAGATCAGTACTTGATTCTTTTTATTTACGAAATTCTTATTCTATTTATACTAACTTAAATTAGCTTAATTATGTATTCTTAAATCTAACATTGAATTTTTCTTACTTCCTAATAATAAATTCCTATCGTCATTTTTCCCTGGCCCAATTTTACTTACAGTTATTTTATTGCCCTGGTTTTGTTTTCCTCATTCTACAAGTTCAAAATAAACAGACCAAGTCAGGTCAGCCAGGTGTCAATCTTTCACCGTCACCTTATTATTGCCCTTAATATCAGTTACATTATTTATTTCGCAATGGGTCAGCAGAATTGTTTCTTTTTTTGTTCTGCGTAACCCATGTGCGCTTAAATGTAAACAAATAATATAAAGTATGTTTTGCGGCAATTAGTGCACGCTACTTTTAATGGCCTTATTCTGGGTGAAGTGTTGTGAACTTGACACTGGTACCAATGGGCATTTTGTATAGGGTTTCGATGTTATACTTTATGTATACAACACCTCCCACTTTTTAAAAATAGCCACATTTTTGTTTTGGAGAGACAAAAATTGATTACTTGTTTGAATAATGTTTGAATATGATGCGTCTTACAAACAACAAAAAAATTTTTTTTTTTTTTTTGAATGTAGGCAGGGAAAGTACTGTCGTTTAGATTGTAACAGAAAAAAATGACATAAGGAAAATTCGGCAAGTGTTGATGCTAATTACAATTTATGTTTCTTGTATTTTTGGTACATATATTATGTTTACGTTTATTTAAATAGTTAAATTCTAATGGATTATTTTAAATTATTACTGTGCAGATAAATGTTTATTTTTACATGTTCATCTCGATTGCAATTATTTGGTAGTATTTCACCTTTATTTTATAAGTTGCCTTCTTCATGTAAGTAATAGGAGTTGTCTTCATCCTTGTATGTTGTCTTCATAAGCATATTGTTGTTCTGATGATCATATTAAGGTATTTTATTTATCTTAACTATAATTACATGATTTTTTTTTTTATGAAGTATTAATTTAAAGCAAAATATAGAAAGATATTATTGTTTACATAAACATAGTTATTTTTGACTCTTTCTTTTGATACAAATCTATATAATGTTTTGAATATATTTTTGAATTACATATTATTAATACAAATATAATAATAAAATCTAATAGAACTCTGAGCCAGTTAGTAAATATAAGTTTTATTTGTATTTTTCGGCTTTTGTATAATTGTACATGTACATACAACGAATATGCTTGCAATAAAAACAGATGTACATAAATTATTATGGTTTCAAATTGATTTTAGTTTTGTAAATATATTTACTAAAGTTTTACCTATATTTTTTTTTTTTATATATTTATAGAGAAAACAAATACGTACTTTGATGAATGAGATATGTAAAGAGTATGTGTATGTTTGGGTGATAATGTGATTACAAGTCGTGTTTCTAAAAAATTCATTTATACATGTGTGTTTGTGTATTTTTTTTTTTGTTTGTTTGTTTGTTGGGGCGTTTTTTTTTTTTTTTTTTTTTTGTAAATTGGGGTTTGATTTATTAACCTTTTTTTTTTTATATATATATATTAATAATGTGCCCTCTTTTTTATTTTGTAGTTTAAAACCCTCTTTTGTTTGGGATTAAGACCCTCTTTTCTTAAAATTTGGGGTTAAAACCCTCTTTTCGTAAAATTTGATTAGGCGTATTTACGCTGGAATGTATCGTAATTCTGGATACCTTTTCAGTTCTATCATTAGATTTTTGTGGAACCTTATCATCTCCTGGTTTGTTGCCAATAGTTTTTTACACTGAGCGAGATGGCTCGCTATCATGCATGTCATTTCACCACCATCCAGGCCCATCAATTGTTTAGGAACCTTTACTGTTTCTAGCTCGTAAATGGGTGTCTTGCATGAACTATTTCTTTTTTCCCATTCTCGATTTATAAATTTTTTTACTGCTGAAACAGCTTCTAACCCGGATACACTCAGCATATTGTAGTTTTTAATAGTTTTTTTAACGTTGTTTACTACAATCAATGACCAATGCATTCCCACAACAGCGATTGGAATCAACAACAAATCATAATCGAATATATCTTTGTTTCCGAGCCAATCTTCCTGTTGTTTGTCCTGAAGGATTGATAGAGTTAGCGCTTGTAAGCTTAAGACGCTTGGTAGTTCGTTATTTTGTTGATATTGTTTAATGTTTTGGAGGTTATATAAATAATGATACATTTGGATTTTACTGATGAATTCCCTGTTGTTAGTCATGCTGATGATTTTAATTTCTGTAATAATTATAATAGATAGTTAATAAAGTTGTAACTTTCTAGGGCGATGTAAAGATTTATGTTTCAGGTTTTCAGATGTTGTCGGTAGTTGTGAGGTTGATAAGTTTTTAGTTTTTACTATTGAATTTGTAATTATATTTGGTAGTGGTGGTGGAGTTGGTATCGTCTGTATTTTTGGAAGCGTTGGTGGAGTTGGTATTGTCATTGGTAGCGTTGGAGGATTTGGGATTGTTTTTGGCAACCTTGGAGGGGTTGGGATTGTTGTTGGTAATGTTGGGGGAATCGCAATTGATGTTGATAGTGATGGTCCGGTTGAGATTGTTTTTATTTCTGGTATTCGTGGTGGTGTAGAACTTGGTTTTGGTTCTGGAAGGGTATGTATTGTATGGTGGATAATAGGTCTAGAAATTACAGGTAAAGGAATTTCGTAATTTGAAACGGGATTCACCGTGCGCTTTGTTTTATTCTTATTTCGGCACAGCCATCTGCCGAAAATCGAACACAGTATGCTCAAAATTGCTATCGAACTGAATGACAATGATGTGATTGAAGCTATTGTATGGTGAGTCCTCTGTTGGCGCGTTTTTTCAAATTCCTTTAAGTTTAGTTCCAAATCATTTACTGCTTGGGCATTTTCTTTTAGTACCCCGTTTGCTCCCACGTCTTTTATTACAAGAACTGATTGATTCGAATTTTGTTTTGTAAACATATTGACTATTGATTTGTTTACCAGTAGTTTTGGTAATTCGAAGTCTGGTTGACTTATTTTCAGTTCTAAATGATCAGTATCTTCGTAAAAAATTGCTTTGTCTGCGATTTGAAATACGCATCGTTCCTTAAGGGAAATTATGCCGGCACCGATTAAGTTTGTTCCATGCCATCCTCCTGAACATTGTATCTTTATTTTTGTAGGATTCGACAATGAATATAGCCACGTATTTTTTCTTGTAAGTTTAACGAGGTAATTTTGTTCATTTGGCATAACCAAATATTCGCAATGATTTTTTTCATTAAAAGGGTTAAATATTAGGGACACTGAGCAAATATTATTGTTGACTCCTTTAATAATTGGGGATTCGAGAGGTCCTACGTACCATGTGGTGTGAAGTTCCACAGGTATTCGTTTTAAAACATCATATTCTCTTTTTTTCATAGGGATAAATTCTTTGGTGTGTATGTTTTTGGCCAGAAAATCTTCTTGTATATTTAGAACCGTTATAATACCGTTTTTGTTTTTTATAGGAAATAAATGAATTTGTTGTAATTCAAATGGTTCCATATTAACTATTGGAAGTATTATTCTAACTACCAGTACTCCATTCATTGGATGTGTTCTTACCGTTAATGTTTTAGTTAGTACTGTTAGGAGCCTTTCTTTGTTTTCTATGGTGGGATTAGGGCATGCTTTTAAATATGTACTAAGTATTTGTGCTGGTGTTAAGAGGAGAGGATGTAATTGGTTTTGATGTAATGCGCTTATCACATCCAGTACCCTTTGTTGCTTGCTTTGGACTTCCATAATCTGCAGAGTGATACTGCTCAAAATTTCTTGTAACTTTTGAACTTTTATAACCTCATTTTTTGAGTTAAACAAATTCTCGATGGCCTCTGAAATATTTTTTTGATTATTTTCCAAAATGCGAAGTGGCTGCTGTAAGTTTTCAAAAGATGTTTTCACTACCGTAATTTGTTTCTTCTGTAGTTCTTCCAAAACTTTGGTGTCAGATCCTACTTCATCCAATTTACTGTACAGTCGCTTTTCATCTTGATTGTCCATTACTCCAAACAAATAGTGTAATCCATTACCTATTCCGTCAAACAAAGATCTTTTTGTTCGATGTGGGTTAAATAGATTTTGTATTACTTCTGTGTGTTGTCTAACTGTTGAAATAAGGCTGTTGAGCAATGACGTATGACTATCGCAAAGGTTATTCTTTGTTGCTACACAAATCTGTGACCAAGATTCTTCGGCTTTGTTAATGATTGATGTGAACGCTGATATATCAGCTATCTTTATCTCTGTCATTAAACTCCAAGTATCGTGATAAAACAATACTTTCCCTACGTCTTCAAATACTATACCCGTGTTGTTTAATGAATTTATTGAATAAGATGTTGAGGCTCTCGTAGTTCTGATGAATAGGAGGATGAATTCTAATAAACATAGAATATTTGTTTGTTTCATTTCTAAAAAAAATAAAATAAAAAAAATATGGGTTGGAAAAGGACAACAATTTAAATTTTAATGTCTTATTAATAATTTTACAGTTCAGCAAAATCATTAATTGCAAAACAAAAATAACATCATTTAAATTTTTTTTATATCATATTACATCAATTTTAATGAATGACGAAATTCTGTCAGTTCATCAAAAACAATTTTAAATTAATGGATGAAAAGTATTTTTTTTTTCTTTACTTGGTCTACTTATTTAAAATACTTTCCAAGTCAATGCCATCAATGCTTTTTCAGCAATTTCGTTTTGAATGCTTGCTTATGCAATTAACACATTTTTGTGTAACCTGATTATAATACTTGTACTTTGAGGTAGGTAATGTTTAAGTGACATGAGGAAAAAATGTTGTATTTTGTGTAGTAATTTGAGTAATTACATGAACATGCCGCGATTGAGAGAACAAAAAACATGTTTATTATATAAAAAAAAATATGTTACGATTTCATTGAAATTGGAATCTATGGTTTGATAATTTTTTTTTTTTTTTTTTTTTTTGTTTTTATTCATAATAATGTTTGAGGCGGTTATTGTGTATGGTTACTAGGCGTTTTTTTATTCTGACCATACTATTTTCGTTATTTGGTACTTCTTCTATTGAGTATGGTCCTGTCCATAATTCTGACAATTTGTGTTGTCGATTTTCATTTTTTACCAAAATTTTATCTCCGATATCGAATGTTTTCGTTTTTATTCCCTGGTCATAATAATTTTTCGAGATCTTCTTACTATTTATCAAATTGTGTCTAGCTATTGAATGTATTTTTTGCAATTTATATCGTAGTGTAAAATAATAATTTTCACTATCATAGATTGGTTCCGGTTCTCGTTTTAAATTTGAAGGTATGTCTGCTGTGAAGCCAAAGAGACAGTCCATTGGGCTGAACTTTGTACCTTCGTGTACACTGTTGTTGTATACAAATGCAGCGGTTCTTAGGTACTGGTCCCAAGATCTTGGGTTTTCATCACAAATTGTTCTTAAGTATTCTACCAATGGTCGATGAGCTCTTTCTAATGCTCCATTCGATTGGGGATGGTATGCTGTAGTTTGTAATTTTTCTACTTTTAGTAGTTTGCATACTCGTTTGAACAATTTACTTAAAAAATTTGTACCCTGGTCAGTTACTAGTTGCTTTGGGATTCTATATCGGGTTATTATTTGTTCATAGAAAATGTGTGCAACTGTTTCAGCCTCTTGGTTTGGCATGGCATACCAGTCAACGAATTTTGTCAGGTTGTCTTGGAATGTCAGTATGTATTTGTTTCCCATGTATGAGTCTCGTAATGGTCCTACTACGTCTAGATACACTTTATCAAATGGTTTTTGGCAGGTATCTGTTATTACCATTGGCATTTTTGTTTCAGCACAAGATTTCATTTTTTGACATTTTTTACACTTTTTTATATACTTAGATATGTCTCTAAGCATGTTTGGCCAGGTATATTTCATTCTTATACGTTTGTATGTTTTAATGACACCTTGGTGGCCTCCTAAAGGGGAATCATGATAGTCTTTTAATATTGTTATTATGTCATCTGTGTTGGAAATTAATTCGCGGGAGTCTAATGGTCCTAGATTGTCAGGAATAATTGTTTGTTGTAGGTCGTCTTTAGTAGTTGTGTTTTTAGGAGGTTGTTGAGGTTCGCTACTTATATCTGTTTTTTCTAATGTATCCACGTTTTCTGTGTTTCTTTTGCCTGGAATATTTTGTGATTCGTTGTTCGGTGCTATTGTTTTCTCAGTGTTGCGAAGGCGTTGTGCCCTTGTTACTGCTAAACAGATGGCATCAGTGTCTTTTGTCTGATTGCTTTTATTTGAAGTAAAAATGATTTCCTTCTTATTTTCAAAGTTAATGTCCGTTGTGTTTGTCGGTATTCGGCTAAGAGCGTCAGCGTTTGTATTGTATTTTCCAGGTTTGTATTCGATTCTATAATCAAATTCGGATAGTTTGTGGTGAAATCTCACCAATCTGGAGGTTGGGTCTTTGACACTAAATATGCCCTTTAATGGTTTGTGATCAGTATATACTGTGAACTCTCTCCCTAGTAGATAATATCTGTAGTTTTTGACCGCCCATACGATCGCTAGTAGTTCTTTTTCTATTGTTGAGTAATTACGTTCAGCTTTGTTTAAATTTCTACTTGCATATGCAATTGGGTGGTCTTTTCCTACCTCTCCTTGGGAGAGAACAGCTCCGATCACTTCACAGCTTGCGTCAGTGGTGAGGTTGAATGGTTTACTAAAATCTGGATAAACTAAAATAGGGGGTGAGATTAAAAGATCTTTGACATTTTGAAAGGCTTCTTGGCACTTGTCAGTCCAAGTAAATTTTACATCTTTTCTTAATAAATTTGTTAGAGGTCTAATTATTTTCGAGAACTGGGGAATAAACTTGCGATAGTAATTAGCAAGTCCCAAAAAGGATTGGACTTGTCGAAGTGTCCGTGGTACTGGGAATGTTTGTACACAACTGGTTTTGCTTGGATCAGGATGTGCTCCTTCTGCTGAACATTGGTGTCCCAAATACACCACTTCCTTTCGAAGGAACTGACATTTCTCTAACTGCAATTTTAATTTGTGTTCTCTGAGTTTGTCAAATACTAACGCGAGTTTTCTGTTATGGTCTTCAAGATTTTTGCCGTAAACTACTATATCATCTAAATACACGAAGCATTCTAAGCCTTGGAGGCCGGTTAAGATATAATTCATTAACCGTTGAAATGTAGCCGGGGCTCCTTTCAATCCAAACGGCATTCGTTTGAATTCATAGTGTCCATAAGCAGTACTGAATGCTGTCTTGGCTCTATCTTTTGGGTGTACTAACACCTGATGATATCCGCTCGCTAGGTCCAATGTTGTAAAATACCTTGCATGTCCCAACTGGTCTAAAATATCTTCAATTCTAGGTAAAGGAAAAGCATCACCTATCGTAGCTTCGTTTAGTTTTCTAAAGTCCACTACTACTCTCCAACGGGTTTCCCCATTTGGACCAGATTTTTTCGGAACTACTAACAGAGGTGAGTTCCACGGGCTCTTGCTTTGTTGGACGATATCATTTTCTATCATTTCGTGGAGTTGTTCATTTATTATGTCTCGCTGTTTTTCAGGTAGTCTATACATTTTCGTGTTTATTGGGGGTTGATCATTTTTTGTACGGATTTCATGAACTATAGTAGATGTGTGCGTTAGTTTGTCACCTGGCAGAAAGAGAATATCATGATATTGCATACATAGATTCAACATTGAACGTCGTTCTTCGTCGTTTAAAGTTTCATCTAAATTAAGCTGTTTTTCTAAGTTTTGTAATCTTTCTATTTGCTGAGTGCTCTGAATATTTGTGTGACAACATTGTTTTACATTTAGTTCTACGAGATTAGTTTGGCATATTTGGTTGTTATTTAATTCATGTGTTGCGTACTGATCGAATTGTGTAACACACATTCTAAAATTTTTAATAGTTATATAATGTTGTTTTGTGTTTATTATTGGTACATGAATATTTTTGCCCACCGCTAGTAGGCAGTTGCCTAGAAATACTCCTTTTTGTATTTCTTTTGCATTGCAAACCATGTCTTCACTGTACTTAATGGGTAATTTGATGGCCTTTTTAGACCTCGCTGGTATTTCTACTTTTACAGGTAGTATAACTCTGATTGTCTTAATACCATCAATTTTTGCATTATTAGTATTTTTAATTTTGTTTCCTAAATTCTTCTGTTCTATGATGTCAGTTCCGGTTGGAGGTGACAATTCTTTATAGTTAAATAAATTTTCTGTGGATCCTCCGTGGATTGTTACTAACTTATTTTTGTTCTCATTTCTATTTTTTCTATTATTTTTCTTTCGTTTTTTGTTTTTTACTTTTTCTTTTTCTTTATGAGTAGTTTTCTGTGGCATTATATTTTTGCTGCTAAAAATTGTATTTGTGTTACCGAGACCGCTTTGGGTTGGCATTTCTTGATTTTTTAAATAAGGTCCGCTTTGGGATATAAATTGTGGGTTATTTTCGCTTTGGAAGGCCCTTTTATTTTCATTTGAACCGCTATGGGTTTGTTTTTCTTTATTATATAAATAAGGTCCGCTTTGGGATATAAGTTGTGGGTTATTTTCGCTTTGGAAGGCCCTTTTATTTTCATTTGAACCGCTATGGGTTTGTTTTTCTTTATTATATAAATAAGGTCCGCTTTGGGATATAAGTTGTGGGTTATTTTCGCTTTGGAAGGCCCTTTTAATTTTATTTGAACCGCTATGGGTTTGTATTTGTGTATGTATAGGTTTATTTCGGACTTCACTAACCGTTTTCACAGCTTGTGATAAGTAAGGAATTGTATTAACCATTTCAGAAGATATGTATTTACCAAACGTTGGTTTATTACAGTTTTCTTCGAGTTTTACTACCTTCTTTTCACATGAGTTTGGTGTTTTATGTATGTCTGTTATCTCTTTTTTCGGATATTCCATGTTACAATGAGATCCGAAAGAGATATCTTCATTTGTATTATCTGACAATTCGTATTCCCCTATTTTTGATTCTAATAGTGGAGTAGTGTATTCCTGTGCGTTTTTTGAAAAAATTTTAAGGATCTTGTTTGGACCGTCCACATTACAGTGTGGCCCGATAAAGTTATATCCTAGTATTCCATCGTCTGGAATGTGTAAATTGTCTTCAACAACCTGGAATTCACAAGTATGTTCCGTAGGAATACTAAATTTGCCTGTACATTTTCCAAGTGTACTACCTGAACCAAATGGAGTATTAATGGATACTATTTTCCGATTGTCGATTTTGGTGTTTGGTTTTAACACTTTCCTCTTTATGAGGCTGACTTCGGAGCCTGTATCCACCAACAGACGTACCTTTTCCCTTGTAGTGAAATTATTTTGAATTTCAACAGCTGGTAAGGAATATTGTTCCTTATTCAGCTGTTTTTCTTTGTACCCTTCTATTTTGTCGTTAATCATTAAAGTCGAACCGGGGATTTCACGGTCGACTAGGAGGCGTTTCCCGAATTTTTGTTTTCCCACCTACGTTTCAGACTGCATTGATCCATCGTATGAGAATTCCTTCCACAGAATTCACACTCCGTCCCCACTTGAAAAACTCTTGCCCTTGGGTTGAGATCAGATTGTGTTTGTTGGTTAGGAAAATTTGGATTGTGTGTGTTTTGTGAAGGATTCCTAAAAGGATTATTTGGGTTGTGATATGTTTGGGCTTTATAGTTTGTAAAGGTTGCGTTATTAGTTTGCTGAGGATAATTAGTGTATGGTGGAGTTCTTTTTTTCTCTGAATCCCATTTCTTTCTGCAGAATCGGGCTTCATGTCCGTAGTTCTTGCAGTTTTCACATATGGGAGTATTTTTTCTCTTGAGACACTCGTCGTATGTGTGCCCTCTTAATTTACAAAAATTGCAAGTTATTTGTAGTGTTTGTTGAGGAGCTTTTTCTTTAAAGTGTACGAGTCTATTGTTATTTTCAAGAGCTGGAAGATGTGAAATTGACCTATGACTGATGGAATTGCTTGGTTCCATCACTGTCACTGGAGTAACTAGCTGTCTATGAGTCGCCCCTTGTTGCAGTTTTTCCATTGTGAAGGCTTTTTGAAGGAGTCCTTCTAAAGTGGGTTCTGTTAATCCGAGGAGGTACTGCACCAGGTAAGGATTGTTAACCCCACTAGCGAGAGATGATTTTGCAAAATCTTCTAACTGAGTTTTCACCATGTCGGAACATTTTCCATATTTAATTTCCGCTGCCTCGCGACATTGAGCCAGATTGTGGCGTAGTCTAGATGCAAAAGTGCTAAGGGTCTCGAACTGAGTTTGTCTACTAGATATTAGTTGTGTCACTAATTCATTGTAGTTTTCAAAAGGTAAGTATGTCCTGTTTAGAAGTTCCTCAGCTTCCTTGAAAGTTTTGGGAGTGGCAGTTTCAATAAGATCATATGCCTCTCCCCTTAACCTCGTAGTGAAGAGCTTTAGGAATGCTTCTTTTTCCTCTTCTGAAAGGCAGAACATAACCTGCCTACAGCAACCAATGAAGGTTTGTAGTTCCAGTGAAATTTTTGGGTGAATTTCACCTGAAAATATCGGAATTATTTGGGCTGTCAATTTTATAATTTTGGTATAGTCGACCGCCATTATTTTAGAAGGTTTTCTTACTGGGTTGGGTAATGTAGCAGGGGCAACGTTTTTAGAGGGGCTTATTTGAAGCTCGGGTTGGGATGTTTCGAATGAAACGTCTTCAAATTCAGGAATCGAATCAGTGTCCTCTGGAATGGCTTCCTGGTTAAGTATTTTGGCAGATAGGGTACTGACTTCTTCGATTTGGTTAAGCAATTTACTTCCAATTGGATTGGTCAACAATTGTCGTCTTATTTCTTTGGTATCCTCTTTTAATCTCTCTATATTTTTTAAACGTACTTCCCTAAGTGTCTCAGATCTTCGGTCTATCTCGTCTAGTTTTAACAAGGGTATTCGCCCTGTAACCTTTGCGGTACTATGTAGAGAATTAAGATGCTCTAAAAGTGAAGCTTCTGGCAGAAGCGAGTCTTGAGATCGACTGAGAGGATTTTTATTTAGTCGCTTATAAGTTTTACCTTGTCGCAAGGTAACGAATGTATATTCGTTGGAGTCGCTATCGTAACCTCGACTTTCCGTGTTTCGAGAGGACATCAAAAAAACTTTCAAGTTTCAACTAATCAATCCTTTGGGAAATATGTTTCTGTTTACCTTATCGGTAAGAAGTTTAATATAAGAGTGGGGGTTGTGTCTAGAGAATTATTTGTTGGTTTGATAGTGTCACTGAAGCTAGAAGAAGCTTCAGTTTTAAGGAATTAATTTTTCTTCTTTTCCAACACTATCCTACCGGCTGCGCCAATGTTGTATAATTTCTCTGCGACCCAACATTACCAGAAATAAACTCAAGACAAAACAATTGTTTTTTCATTTACTTGACTATTTTTATTTATTATTTTTTATTCTTGCTTCCTGTTTTCTCTTCCTCGTTTCTGCCTCTGTCCTTCTAACTTCAGCGGCTTGCCTCAGGAAATCTCTCTTGGCAGACCCGCTAGACAACCCAGCCAACTGGTAGAGCTGTGCTAGTTGTTGTCGGACCCGCACCTGTCGTCCCTTTCGTCTTCGGGTTCGGGGTAGAGGACCGAAAGGTTTTTGGGGGCAGACTGGAACTGGAGTAGTGATTTCAGGAGCTTTCACTGACTGACGACGTCTATATTCCTCCAAGGAAATAGGTTTTGGTCCAGCCCAAGGATTATTGGATAACTCCTTATCCAGTGGTTTGTCACCACTGGGCGCCGGTGAATCCTGTTTATTTGTATAAGAAAAGTCACTCATACTATGAGTGACTTATGGTTAGTTATTTATCTCTCATTCCTACCTACATTATTTAATTCCAGTTTGTAAAGGCACTGGAAGCCGGGGTATTCAGGCTTAGTCAGCCTTCTTATATATTTATTTTGAATGTTATACTTACTTGATTTTTTTCTCCTTGGAATACACTTAATTAAAGAACTTCTAGTCTTATGTGAGATCAGTACTTGATTCTTTTTATTTACGAAATTCTTATTCTATTTATACTAACTTAAATTAGCTTAATTATGTATTCTTAAATCTAACATTGAATTTTTCTTACTTCCTAATAATAAATTCCTATCGTCATTTTTCCCTGGCCCAATTTTACTTACAGTTATTTTATTGCCCTGGTTTTGTTTTCCTCATTCTACAAGTTCAAAATAAACAGACCAAGTCAGGTCAGCCAGGTGTCAATCTTTCACCGTCACCTTATTATTGCCCTTAATATCAGTTACATTATTTATTTCGCAATGGGTCAGCAGAATTGTTTCTTTTTTTGTTCTGCGTAACCCATGTGCGCTTAAATGTAAACAAATAATATAAAGTATGTTTTGCGGCAATTAGTGCACGCTACTTTTAATGGCCTTATTCTGGGTGAAGTGTTGTGAACTTGACACTGGTACCAATGGGCATTTTGTATAGGGTTTCGATGTTATACTTTATGTACCGTATTGAAGCCGACCGTTTGCAACAACTCAAGTTTTTTTTCTAATGTAATGCCATCTTACATGTACAGGGATTCTAATCAGTACTTAGGTTAGTATCCTTTTTCTATTTAAATCAATATAATTTTCTAATACATATTTTCAGGAAGAAACCATGCAAACTATGACCAAGACTTCTCGCCGGGACACTTGCAGAACCAGTGGAATTCGAGCAGTGAATATTTTGCCTCGCAACCGCAGCACCTCATAGAATCTCATAAGAGCCCAAAAGCTAACTGGTCAAATGGTAATGGTGGATCTGCTGGAGGTCAAACTTGGGATCCAATGGGATACCAGCAGGCAGCCAATGCTGCTTCCTCTTGGCAACGGGCTGCTGGCATTCGTCCACCACCTGGATTTGATTTTCAAAAGCGTGACAGTCCCATATGAAAGTTTACCAGAACCTATGTTACCCACAGCGTTTGGGCAGCAACAGTCGCAGCCAGATTCAGATATATAGGGCTAATAGTTTTGGAACAACAGTAGATACCATGCTCAGATTCTTTGAAATGCTTGTAACTAAGTAAAATATTGTAGTAATATAAACATGTTCTGTGCTGTAATTCCAAAACTACCAGCCCTATATGCTTGATTTATACATTTTCTCACTCGTTATAATGTCAGGTACAAACTTGCATTCAAAGTTTTTCCTGGTAGTAAATATATAAAAATCTGATATTCAAAAGTACTTGAAATCGTTAGTACTTCATGTTGCTATGAAATTGTTAGTACTACATATAACTTTTGTACAACTGGCCCTGAGTGATCTCAAAGAAGGCAATATATTCTTAAATGACTTAACTCAACTGTGTGTTGTTTTCCAAAATAAAATCTCAGATTTCTGCTTTGCTTGCAAGTATTCCATACCCCTAGCAAATGCATGTATGCCGTTGCCATATGGCCATTATGGAACATATCCTGGTAGTTATGCTAATCAGTAAGGAGGATTGATTTTAATCGTGTTTTTATATTTCTCTATTTAGTATCTAACAACAAGTTACTATCCCAATTTGAATATCAGTTTAGTCCATAAATTATATTATTGATTGTGAAAAGAACAAGAAAGTACCTCTGGCACAATATTATCTATTTTTTGGATTCAATGCTATTTATTTTTGAACCACAGCATAAAACATGCACAGGTTCATTGAATATTTTGTTAAACTAATGAAAAATTCAGAAAACTTGGCATGTTCCGCGCTGTACTTCCAAACCTGATTTCCATATAGGCATGATTTATACATATTCCGACTTGTGTTACTGTCAGGTACAAACTGGCATCCAAAGTTTTTGCTGGCAGTCAATATACAAAAATCTGACTTTCAAAAGTTATGTGTAGTATAAACAATTTCATAGTAACATGAAGTACTAACGATTTCATGGTACTTTTTGAAAGTCAGAATTTTATATATTGACTGCTAGCAAAAACTGTTGATGCTTTTTTGTAGCACAGAGTAGTTGGAGTCAGTATATGTTTAAATCATGCCCACATATATGGCAATTAGGTTTGGAAGTAAAGCGTTAATGTAAGTTTGTAGTTTACCTGTATATGTGACCTGTAATTGAAAAAGGTCACTTAGATTTTACTCTCTATATGTATTTATTTACACTCTGTTTTATGTATTTATTTACTCAAATTGTGTGTTAGATTGAAAGAATTGCAATTTATATTTAAGTTAAAAGATAGCAAAAGTTAGTTGATCTGACTTGAATTACCTACCAATGCTTATAAGTTAGTGTTCATCTTTAATAATTAAAGAACTACAAATGTTTCAGATCATGCTTTTTTCATCATTGATCGTTTAAAAACGTTTATTGTGGAATTATTTTATTGGCTTTTTTCATGTCCAGGAAAATTGTATTACATTTTTGATTAGATGTTTAAATACATAATTAAAATTTAAAAGAATAAACAGAAATGAATTTTGTATTGATACACAGAGGAAATCAACCACTAAAATAGAAGAAAAATAACAAAAAGAAAGCCCTCAAATCGAGGGAAAAAATGTTTTTAAAAAATTGATGCGGATTTTATTAGGCAAAGAGGACCACCTTCAAAAATATTA
Organism: Baccha elongata; assembly: GCA_951217065.1. NCBI lineage: Eukaryota > Metazoa > Arthropoda > Insecta > Diptera > Syrphidae > Baccha > Baccha elongata. The sequence continues at coordinate 359,729 of CATNUY010000022.1, forward strand.
AAATGGTCCTCGTCCTGGAATTCAGCCTCTACGTGGGCGAGTTTCGCTTGAGCAACTTTAAGTTCGAGTTCACGTATCCGTTGAGTAACTAACTACAGTGAATGGACCCAGAGGTCTTATAGCTTAATACTCTGTACGTGTCTTTTGTAGCTGACACAATTTCTGACAGATGCATTTTGTTATCGTTTCTGATATCTCTTCGACAACTTTATTAAGCATAGATATTTTTTTTTAACGATGTAATAATTTTTGATATTTGAGTGACCTCTTCGAGCTTCTTTTTTATTTAAATTTCTATTTGAGTTACCTCTTCGAACTTCTTTCGGAAATCCAAAATTTCAGGTTGAAATTTATTTCCTTCTTCGCCAAATTTTTCTTTGTATATTAATTTGTGCTTCTTTTTCGTTTTTTGTTCCTTATACTTTTCAGTTTTTTTGACTTTACGGTCACAAGCTATTTTCATGATTTTAAAGGCTTGGTTAAGGCTGGAACTTTTGTTGGCAATGTGACATGCAAATACTTGAAAATGCTTTTGAAATCAAATTGCCATAATTTGACTTAAAAATTGAAATTAAAGTGAAAGGTAACCATTAAAAATAGCAATGGTATCTCATCGAAAAGGACAACATCAAGAACATTGAATAAAAAGCACAGGAAATGATAAGCTTAACGTGGGTACCTAAGCGGTAAAAGCTTCTAACTCCACGGTGGCGAATCCACTGCGGGTTCAATCAAACGTGAAACCAGCGTCCTGAAGTATAATTACCGAAGTAGATTACACCGCAGTAACAAATTGAGAACATGTAGGTATGTGCACACTCCTTGTTAAGAAGCAAGACCGATCTACATCTCTTGCACCGAAGTGCCAAATGTTTCCGCTTGGATAACCACAGCCAGCACGAAGCTCCCCGAAAGGGCCAGCCCAACTGTTAGAGTAGAGAATGATCATGATTAAATTCCATAAAGGACATTCCTCTCGAACAAACTCTAGGGCCCCTAACACCCGTGCTAAGTTTATTGTACGTCAAACCTAAAACGTCGTTTAGTTGAGGAAATACTCTCAACTGTAAAACTTTGACATTCTGACTTTACCTACAAAGCCACAGGGATTGCCTACCCTGAAGATGTGCCAAGTATGTCTTGAACTGGAACCAACTCAAGTTCCACATCTCAACTTCTGTCAATTCTACTTGACTTACTCAATTTTTGACGGTAGTAACGCTCGTTACCCAGTTTATGTTCTGGGATAGAGTAGTTATCTACCGCCTTTTCGGGTGGCCTCCTTGAGTTACAAAGACCACCCTGCTTATTTGCTACTATCACAATGGCACTAGCCCAGTGAAAAACCAACAAAACACTCATGTTATGAAAGTTCCCTTTCAAACGTTTAAATGAGTAATCGTCAAGGACACTTTCATGATTCCCCTGCCCTAACTACTTTTGGATGATGTAGGGCCGTTACCCAGTTAATCCTGGGATAGGTTACCTATTGAACACGGACATTACTCTGAAGATGTTTATAAATAAACATTCAGGTATGCTCTGGTTCTTCATCAAACTTGAGGGTGAACGTCCTAGGGCGAGGCGTTCTCCAGGACTGCGGTTAGTTCACTGATCAAGACATCTTAGATGCCGTAGAATGATGAACAGTTTAAGCCCTACCACCACGACAAGGTCGCAGTCCATCGGTAGAGATAAAAAGCACAATTGGAAAGCAAAAGTTGAACAGTTCCAAGTGGAGAAATGCCTTGTAGTAAACTGGCAGCTATGTAGCTGAGACACTGACAGTAGCCAACCTCACTGTCGTAGACAGCACATGCGCTTAAAATACGTTAAAATGTGCAACATTTCCTGATCCACTGGTTTCTCTGTGTTATGAGCAATAAATCTTCTGTGAATGTATCACTGAATTACCATTTCAAATTAAGTTTCTTTCGTTATAATTTCTGCCATACTTTTAATCTAAGTGTCATAAGAACTTCATCAAGCTTAATTTTTGAATCACTTTTAGGTCATATTCTTTTAAGACGAAGATTGTGGTGTTTTGTTCGAGAAGGATCAATATATGTCGCTTACTTAATTTCAGAGTACGAGTAGAATCATGTTGTATCCCTTGAACTAATCTGTTACATGCAAATCATCACGTTTTTATCGCTTAAAAAATTTCCTAACAAATTAACTCAATAAGTCAATTCTTTTAATTTCGAAGCGAATATTTTTCTCTGTGTAATAAGAGATGAAACATAAAAACAAATTGCTGAACCAACAGAATAGCTATACCATTGAATTTTCTAAAAAAAAAAACTTTCGTGTTAATGTTCTCAAGTTAAAATGATTAATAACCGACAATTCCATTTTTACCTTCCTCCATTTTCAATTCTCCAAGGCACTTTATGTACACAAGTTCCATCACTACTACTCTCATATTATAGCCCCAAGCAAAAGGTTTTATTGAAAAATAGGTCAGAATGATAAATAATAGTGCCCTCAGGACAACAGACAATATCGATTCACCACGCAAATCTTTCATCCAACACTATGATGACCTTTTTCTATGGTCGGAACACGGAATCCCCTAAAGTTAAAATACAAATACAACAGAGCATCATTAAGTCCCCAACCGAGATATGCATCATTTTTATTGCATAACTTATCTTTTAAAAAGAGAATGAGAAAATATTAATGACATGGAGGGGGTGAAACTAAGTGTTGTCCCCCAGATTTGTGTTTCACCAATTTCACTCCATTTAGTTAATTTAAAAAGGACAAGCAAAAAAAAACACTGTAATGTAATAATAACAATAATAACATAAATTTTAAATTTGCATTTTAATCTTTTTTTCATAACATCAGACATGGATTTGAATATTTCAACTACAACCATAGCATCTTTTTTTTGAGTAGTAGTCAAACTAGGTGCTTCCCAATCAGAGCAAACTAATCGCCAACTTTTATCAAGATGAAAAATCAATACCGACTTTGACATCTTTGCAAGACCTTCAGCTTTGTGATTGGTAAAGGAACTGGCCACACCAACACCATAATCTTATGCCAACTTCCCTGCATCGTCATAAGCACCAATGCCAACTTTGATAACTTTGTCGTCTTCAAGAAGTTATCTTAAGCTCATGCGAATAGTTTTAATATTGCAAAGACGTATTAAAGCACAAATACCTTAGTACCATGTTAGTTGCAACTAACATGGTACCTTAGTACCATGTTAGTTGTTACTCTGTAGGTATTCATTAAAATTTCTAAAAAACGGGACAAAATAAAATATTGTTCTAGAAATAAAAACTTATTTAATATTAGACCTTTGGAGCGTTGCTACAATCCTTTGGCAATCGTCTGTTGTTTCGATAATTTCGAATTGGTTGTTCCGCAAGGGACTACGAAAGTTATAGGCATATTTTAGATGTTGTATTATTTTAACGATTTTTATTACAATACAAACAAGACCGAGACCAATTGTTTTGGCCCAAGCGGTAGGTATTTGAAATTTTTCTACTTTCAGGAATGTAGGTTTTTGTTGAATTTTGAGTATTTAGTCCAACTTGTTTTCTTGGGCCCACTGATCTCTCTATATTAAACAAGAAATTCTTAACTTAGTTAATAACTTTTTTTGCGCAAAATTACCACACATTTTAAATTGAACGATTTGCGTTAATTTTTACTTTATTAAAAAATATTCTTCGATCTCAAACACAAAGCGAAACCACATTTTCAGTATTTTGACATTTTTTAAACTGTTATAGTGGTATACTGTTATACAAAATTGGGGACTTTTTCATAATATAACACATCTTCAAATTGCTTCATCTTTTTTATATGCATCCGCTATCCAGGTATATATAGAGATCAGTGCCACCACCACCATCAACCATTGTATGGTTGATGGCATTGTAAATACATTTATTTATTTTTATTTTTTTTATTTATTTATTTATTTATTTCGAGAATGCTTAACAACAATAAGATACAATATCTTATAAGCTAGTCATAAGCTAATTTTACAGAAAAGAGCTAGATAAAAGAAAGTTAATAAAATTGAAACAAATTTAAACTTCCAATTATGATTTATAAGTTCATTTATGTATTTGTTCGAAAGTGATTTATTAAGACCCTTTTAGTTCTTGTTGCGTTTTGGGTTTCTCTAATATGACGTGGTAATAAGTTCCAAAGACGCACGGAGTTTACAAAAAATTGACGCTGAGATGTTAAACACGAACAGAAAGGATGAATTATATGACGAGATCTTTCCGAGGTCGCCATTGTAATTTTTTCAAAGCAGTATTGTGGTTGGCGCGTAATCAGAATGTTAGAGAGCAAAATCAAACTGCGAAGTTCAATGTACTTTTCAAAAGGCATACCTAGTAAGAGATTGGACAAACCTGTTAATCTATCATATCTGCTAAGGCTAAAGACATAGCGTACGGTACTATTAAAGGCGACATTGAGTTTTCGTTTGCTTACATAACTGCAATTACAGTAAATTTCGCAGCCGTATATCAAAGTGGGAATCACCAAGGTCTTTGCGAGGAGTAAGCGAGTTTTAAATGGTGTAAATGTCTGAGTTACCCATAGAGTACGTAGTACGCCATACACTTTGCCAACAAGTACGTTTATATGGTTATCCCAAGTCAAAGAGCGGTTAAAAGTCACGCCAAGATTTTTCGCGGTATCTACATAATCGATGGGTGAGTTCTTCAACACCATCAGGGGAAAATAATCAAGATCTAGATGTTTTCTTGATATGACAATACATTTCGATTTTTTTGGGTTTAAGATTAGACCGTTTAGTTCGGACCAATATGAGATTTTTTCAAGGTCTTTGTTGACACAAAAGGCTGCATGCTCTATGAGCCCAAGGGGGCAGCTTAAGTACAATTGCACGTCATCTGCATACATATGAGAAGAGCAATAATCGAATAAAGATGGAAGTTCGTTGACGTACATAGAAAATAGTAATGGGCCAAGAATAGAACCCTGGGGAACACCGGTAACATTCGGGAGGAAATTCGACAGGTTGTCGCCGACTTGAACTGCTTGTTTTCTATCAGTCAAATAAGAATAGATTATCTTAGCACATGAAGAAAAATTAAAACTCTGGATAAGCTTATTACATAGATTAACGTGGTTGACTGTGTCAAAAGCCTTTGAAAAGTCGAGCAGAACCAAAAACGTTACCTCATCTTTATCCAACGCTTTCCTTATGTCTTCAGTTACGTTTAAGAGCGCTGTGATACAATTGTGCTTTTTACGGAAGCCAGATTGCTTTGGAGTTAGCATCGAGTTTGCCGTTAGAAAAACGTTCATTTGTTTCTGTAAGATTCGTTCAAAGACTTTCGACAGAAATGGTAAGACAGAAATTGGGCGAAATTCAACACTTTTTGCATTTTTGGGAATTGGTATGATTTTGGCAATCTTCCACAAGTCTGGATAGACTCCGGACATCAGAATAGTATTGAATACAAATGTAAGATAAGGCAGTACAATTGGCAGAATCATAAACAAAAATTTGGGGTGAATATCATCCAACCCAACAGCATTTGACTTTATGGAAAGCAAACTTTCAACTACGTCAGCACTATCTGCAGCACAGAAGCCAAAACCAGGACGATCCGACTGATCCATAAATAAAGGAGGGTTATCGGTATTCGAAGATGGAACTAGTGTTGATGACGAAGAAACAAATGTTTTGTTAAGGGTATTTGCATCAATATCCACTACTGTCCCGCTCTTTGACTTGCCAATTCCAGCTTTACGTAGGTTTCTCCACAATTGTTGTCCGTTTAGGGATGAACTTAGCTGGTGGGATAAAATTTTAGATTTTTCCTTACGAATTTCAGCTATAACTCTATTGCGTAGTAAACAGAAAGCACGTCGCAACTCAGTCAACCGGTAACGCTTCCAAGTCTTATAAGCTGCATCTCGTTGTTGCATTAAGAGTCGTATATTGGGAGTAAACCATGGTTTACAGCTTGGCTTAAGAGTTATGGTCTTTACTGGCACATGAGTGTCATACAGAACTTTTATGTTTTGATTTAAAAACTCCAACTGCTCATTCGAGGATTGCATATAAAAAATATTATCCCAATTAATATCCCTTGCATGCTCTTCCAAAACTTCAACATTGATGTTATAAAAAGTTCTATATGTGATTTGGTGACAAGTGTGGTTGAAACTAAATTTAAACGTAAGAAAAATTAAATCATGCTTAGAAAAAGCAGGTGCAGACAGCTGATCATATAGAGCTACGTTTTCTATACCACTAACTAGAAACAGGTCTAACAGTGTTGCATCCCCACCAAAGTAATGAGTTGGTGTACTTGTGTTAACAGGCCTTAGATTAAACGTTAACATGTTATGAGTAAGGATGTTGGGGTTCAAGAGATTGCAATTGAAATCTCCACATAAGACAATATTGGGAGAACTAAGCGATATTTCCTCTAAAAGTGTGAACAGGGGTGAAAAGTCTATGTACCTGTTTGGCCTATATATTGCACCTAAAAGTAAATTACCTTCATTGCCTACCAGCTCAATGAAAAGATATTCAATGCCGCTGCCAGCCTCAGATGATAGCTTAAAATTGCATTTAATGCTCACCTTAACATAGATTGCCACACCTCTCCCAACACGATTTATTCTATTTAAGCGAAAAACACGGTAACCCTCTAAGCTACAAATATTGTCACTTAAGTCATCCTTCAGCCATGTTTCGGTGATGCAAATTGCATCTACATCCGAATTTACAAAAATGTCGCGAAATTCATCGATCTTCGGAAGCAAGCTTTGTGCGTTGATATGACAGACCCGGAGACCGCATTTCTGCTTGCTCAGGATCCTGACCATAGAACGCAATGATGAACTATATATCATACCGGAGGCAACAAGGAGATAAAAGATATAAAACAGTAAAAATAATAGAAGAACAAAGATATAAATAAAAATAAGTAAGTTTAGATTTAATATTTTTAATTAATCGTAATATCAAAGTTTGAGAACAAAACTTCAATTTAAGATGAGAAAAAAGATCGATAAAATAAAAAAAAAGAAATTTAAAGAAAGAAAAAAAAAAAGAAGATAATTTTTAATATAATTGGTACAAACTAATTGGTATAAAAATGCAACAATATTAATAATCATCGGAGACTTCTGTTCTGGCAACTTCGTCGAGTCCATCGATGCAGTCAACAAGCACAGCTGTGTCATCATTTTGACGTTTGATATAAACTACTCCACGTGCGGTGTATACGGTAGAAATTTGTTTACTTTTTTTTAATGCAAGCGCCCGTTGTAGAATATTTTTGTTTTGTTGTGATAAGCTCTCGCGAATATAGATGGTTGATGATGCCGCGGGAGGTGGAGAACCATCGATAGCAAGGTGAATGTCTTTTAAACAAAGCGGTTTATTATTATTTTTTTTCCGATAATTCGCGATGGAAGTTAAAACATAGTTTTTGTCATACGGAGAGTTAAATTTAATCATTATCGCGGTATTGGGCGCATTTGGTTTTGGACGAGTGCGATAAATATTGGTGAGAGATGGTGGTTTAATGTTGATGGTGCTACATATTAAATTAAAAATTGATTTTAAGTTTTCATTGGGCAAGAACGGAACGCCAAACATAAATGCATCTCTTGCAATAATGCGATTTTCATAAGAGTCCATAGATTTTTTTAATTTGCTTAATTCCGCCACGGTGTGCTCAAGGTTATTGTTAACGCTAGCGAGTTCAACTGTTTTTTCGGCTAAAGCGGCTTCAGTGTTCGTGTATACAGAGTTAACGTTGGCCAGTGACACTTTGAGTTTGTTTACTTCTGTACTAAGTGAATCAATATTAGTTTTTGTATTAGAGCTTAAAGATTCTAATTGAACAACGCGATTATTTATGTCACTTATGCTGTTTTTAATTTCTTGAATTTCACGGCCAAGTTCTTCTGTTATTTTTTTTTTCAGAATCATCTACTTTCTTTGATAATAAAGAAACAATGAACTCACTTTGCTCGCGAAGTTTTTCATTCATCCAGGTTTTATCCTTGCTGTCCATGGTTTTGGTGGATGGTGTATTAAGAGGGGAAGATGAAGAGCTTTGGGGTGAGTTTAAGGCAGAGTTAGAGCTCTTGATGATGCGCGAAACAGGCTTTTTTGGTGGATTAGATGGCATGAGTTTTAGTGTATATATTAAGTTTCTTAAAGTGAAAGTGTTGGTGAGAGATACGTAAACGTGTGAGTTTCTTTGATTTTCTGTTTTATTTATCTTATTAGTTTTATGTTTATTTGGTTGTGTGGGTGAAGAGAGCAGGGGATAAACACACTATGTATTTCAATAAGAATTTTAGACAAAGAAAACTAAATATTTCACTTATGTTTTTACTTAATTAAATGGATAAATAAAACTTTTGCCAACAAAACTTATCTCAAAAAGTATGATATTGCGGTAATAACAAATTTAAAATTAAATAGCAAGTTGGAATGCGATTTCGATCAGATATTAATTAAAAAAAAATGTCACCAGGTACAGAACTCGTCTACTCAGTAGCTCAACATACTCTTTATATAGTAATATCCATTGTATATAAACATTATAGTATTGGCATGAATCTGAATCTGGTATTTCTGCATCACGCTACTGGAAAAAAGCGTCCACCCACAAGAAGACATTGTTAAACTTAGTGTACACGATTGGTAGATCTTACAATATTGTAAGACCTGACAATGTCTGACAATTATCTACCAATGAGCTACCAATTAATTGCCAGTGTACACGGTTGGTAGAAAATCAAAGATTATCTAATAAAAGTCGTGTTTTGTTGGTAATTTTTAGTTAGTCAGCACTGGAAAGAACCAATAAAACGCTTTTGTATCCACTTTTTTATTTTATTTCAAAGTTGGTATTCTTGACTATATGCCAAGCCGAAGTTTCAAATAATTTTATGGATGTGTCTGCAAAGTATGGCTATTTGTATATGCCGAGTTGGTCAACTTGCACCCCACCTTCCACTACAAACAAATAAAAACCGGATAAATAATCATTATTTAGCTTGAATATTACCAAATTAAATTCCAAATTATATACTTTTATTTAAAGATCTGCTTTAACCAATTTTTATTTGTTTTTAAGCGAAAAGTTCAAAATCGTCAAACCTTTTTTGCAACTTTCGTAGGCTTCTTACTTCTTCCGCAAAACGCCGCCCAAAAAAAAAACACAATGAACACAACCATTAATAATCATTGTATATGGAGTCCATGTCTTAAGCTGTCGTAGGTGCCACCAACCTTTAAGCAAAAAATGTATTGACATTATATTTCGCTCCAAAAATTTCCAGGAATTCCAAGATTTTATCTTCACTTTTATGTTCACTTTAATTGCTGACCAATTTATCGCCACTTTTCGTATCCCATACAAAATTTTGCTAAAGTGACTAAACACTTACCAATAAAACACGCCTAAAGATAAAAATCTGTCGTTACGTCCGTCCCTCCGGTTAGGGGCCGGTTATAGCGATCAGGAAAAACCATCAGGAAAAGTAGAAACAAATGAGAACAGGAATTTTTTCCTGATGTGCGTTTATAGCGATCAGGAAAAATGTGTCAGTGAACAGGCTGTTTTCCTGATTGAAATGCACACGAAAAAATTTATCTGACAGAAATCTGTCAGTGGAACAAGTGAAAATTGAACTCAAATAATTGGAACGATTTGTTCCATTTTTTTTGAAATGTCAATCAGCTGGCACGAAAAATTAGTTTTCGTCAGGAAAATAAAGAAATACATTTTAAACAATAAAAAATTATTCTATAGTAAAATTTATTAGCAAAAAAAATTCTTTGAGTTATTTGTAGTCGATTAGTGTAGTATGTGTTTAAAATCGATTTAAAACAACATAAAAGATCCAATCGAACATTTTTCCTGATGCGTTTTCCTGATCGCTATAACCGGCGCCTTACCCAATGTTTAGATTTTTTGCATTTTGCGTCTATGAATACGTGTGAAGTTGGTGGCATGGACCAATAACAAATCGAGGTAGATTTTGTTGTTTTGAGAGTTCAAATTTTTTCTTTTGTTATTTTAATAAATTTCGTTTGTCTTTTTGTAATATTTAGCAACAAAATAATAATAATACATGCTATCAATATTTGAAATAAAATTTTTAAAAACAAGTCTGAATCGTTTTTATTAATTAATTTCCCTTAAAACAACAAAACTATTTTCCTCAGAAATCAAAAGGAATCGCTACGCTTGATGCCACTCGAAAAGGAGAATTTTAAACATTAAATGCCAGTGTCAAGAATCTTGTTTAAAATATAGAATGCATATTGATTTATCTATATTTGCTGTATTATTTTTATTTTCATAAATATTTCTGGATGTTTTTTTAAATGTATTCCAAATATTACAGATTGTTTCTTAATACGCAACACGGCAATTAGAGTTCATGATTATTTTACATTTCCCCTTAAAATCATGAGCTGTGGTGGATTTCAATCATGAATGGAGGTAGGATTCTCCCGAATAAGGGTGGGGCGTGTTCATAAATGTACGCTAAGCTAAGATCACACTTGTATTTTTAGCTGGTACTATTTTAGCCCGCATATCTCGTAATAGAAGCAAAACAGCAACTTGTATTTTTATTTTGTGTTTTTTCAATTTTTATTTTTATTTTTCAATATCGGATATCCTTGTACTTTATTTACGTATCTAAACTTTTTAAGACACGACACAAGTGCAGGATCAGATACAGTTTTGTGCATTCCCGGATTATAGCTAGGTTATAGCATTAAGTTTATAAACATAGAGAAATCAAGATGGTTTCAAACTCACAGAAGTAGATGTTGCTAAATGATCATATCGAGTAATTATTCATTATTTCATTATTTACTTATTTCATCAATTGATTTAGATCTGCTGATAACAAAAACAAAAATTACAATACTAAATCATTTACATATATACACAATTTCAATACAGTTCACAATAAAAAATAAGATTAATAAGACAATGTTATAATAAATAGAAATAAAATTAAAAGAGATTCTTGGAGAACACATTCAATACACACATCAATTACATAATTGCAAAATTTTCTTTTTAAAAGTATCCCTTCATAAACAAAAGTCGATTTCACTGCACATCAGATTAAACAATTTTAAGGAACGCGTTATCGGTTCATTACATCCATAGTTTGTTCTATGTAAAGGAATGTAAAAGCACTCATTTCTATTTCGAAGCGTACGTGTAGGAACATAAAAAGGTAATAACGAAAGCAATTCCGTAGAGGATATACGATTATCTAAAATATCTTTAATAAACATAACACATTGAACTTGCCTGCGACAATCAAGAGTTTTCAAATCAATAAGCAGGCATCTTGATTTATAATCCGGTAAGGGACCAACCCAATTAAATTTTCTTAAAGGATAAGTTGTGAATCTTTTTTGAATTCTCTCTATTCTCAAAATGCTATTTTCATAAAACGGAGACCATACAACACAACAGTATTCTAAGACAGGTAAAATAAGAGACATAAATAATGTTTTTAACGTGTAAGCATCCTGAAATTCATCCGAGTTCCGCTTCAAAAACCCCAACAAGGAATTTCCTTTTGACACAATATAGTCAATATGGGCCCTTAAATCCATTTTTGAATCAAGCCGAACTCCGAGATTATTTATAAAATTGACTTGTAAAAGACTATAGTCGTGAAATTTGTACACATGTTCAATACATGAAGAAGATCTTGTAACACTAAAAAATTTACATTTTGAATAATTTAGATCAAGATGATTGTAACTGCACGAGTTTAAAACATTTTGTATGTCTAGCTGCAACAATAAACAATCTGCACATGAAGATATTGGTAGAAGAAGATATTTTGACATCATCACCGAACATCAAACAGCTGCAGTATCTTAAGACATCAGGTAAACCATTAGTAAAAATAATAAAAAGAAGTCTAGAAAAACACCAGTTTGAAGTGATTTATTAAATATACAGGTAAGAACATAACATAAGGAAATTGCACATTTTGACATTTGTATTATATGTATGTTTTGTACTTATATTATAAATTCTTTTTTTTTTTTTTTGTATTATCTATTTATTTATTTATTTGTTTATGATATATCTGTTTATTTGCTGCCTAGTTGTTTGTCTATTTATAAATTTGTTTACTTATTTGCCCGTGTATTTGTTGTCTATTTATTTATTTACTTATTGTTAATTTATTTATCTTTTTGTTTCCTATTTATTTATTTATTTATTTGATTGTTTATTTATATATATATTTATTTATTCTTTATTGTAAGATTGTCGACTCATTATTTATTAATGCTTTTAAATTTTGTAATTATTTATTTATTTATATATAAATGTACCTTTATGTACTCGTACATTTTTCTTTTGTTAAGCAGTTTAGTAATTTAATTATTATTTATTTGTATAAATATTATATTCCATAACCTGGCAATTCCCTTAGCTTTTAAGTTTTTTTTTTTTATCTAGTCACTATTATTAGTTTTCTTTTTACATAAAAATCCATAAAATATATTAAATGAAGGTTTTAATCATAGTTTTCCTTCGATTGTTATTCTATCAATTCTAAATTATTAAAAAACATTTATAAAATTTTTCAGTTGTAAGATATAGTTTAAATATCAAATCTCTGAGCAAGCTGCGTATTATTAAAAAAATTTGTAAAGCCTTTATCTATGGAAAAAATAAAATATCTATCTATCTATCTGACAAAAGAATAGGAGAAATTTAATCATAACCAGCTGTTTTTGTTACATCGATTTAATTTAAACTTTCTAGAATATCATGTTCCGAGAAACTCCGTAAAGAAAAATCTGTAATAGGATTTAAATTTCGATAAAAAGCATTAAGGGTTATAATTTCGTCACTATTGTATGATGTTTGGAAAAATTGGGCAAAAAGGTTACAAGACGATTGGATATCTTCTGATTTCTTACTCTCATATTCCATACATTGTGGAAATGATAAAACTTTTCTTTTAGAGTTAAGGAACACCCAGAAGGATTTAGAATTGTTTTTTATATTAGCTTCAGTTGTGTTAATGTATTGCCTATATAAGAACTTATCAAATCCTTTCCTCAACTGGCAAAAACGTTCACGGTCTTCTGTGAGGTTATTTGATTTGTAACGCTTAAATGCCTTATTTTTGGCATTCTCTAAGTTCTTAATTCTTTTATTAAACCAGGGATGTTTAAATCTTTTTTTCTTGTTAAATGTAGGAACAAAACGTTCAATACCTTCAAATACAATGCTTTTGAAACAAATATACATATCCTCTAAAGACTTGCTTTCAAGTAAAACCTTCCAATTAAAAGTGTTTTTTATGTCATTATTAAGCAAAGCAGGTGCGAAATTATAATATTCAAAAGTTAAACAAACAGCTTTGTGATGAATAGAATTATTAACAAGAGGGAAATCTGACATATTCAAATAGTATTTTAATTCATTATTTATAAATATAAGATCGAGCAATCTTCCTAAATTATTTCTTATGTTATAAATTTGAAAAAGCCTCATAGCAGAAAATGAATCAACGACTAACATTTCCATATCTTTATTTGTTACAAAAGGGATCAAAATTTGGTCTTCTTCAATGTAACACCAATCGATATCACCAAGATTAAAGTCTCCAAGTATACAGGGAAATTGGTAAGCCTTTAATTCATTAACTTAAGCCTGAGCATTAGAAATATGTTCATTATACAAATCTATACCGCTCATAGGGCGGATATAACTTACAATAAAAAACAGATCTTTAAATTCAGCAGAATCTTTAGAACTTACATTAACACAAAGTTGCTCAATTTCGTCTCCGTCATTTAATAAATTGCGTTGAGTACTATTTAAAGTTGTTCGGACAGCTATCAATACGCCACCCCCTCGAACCCATCCAGTTGCAATAGAACGATCTTTATGGTACACATTGAAAGAAGAATCGAAAAGTTCCGATGATGCGAAATTAGAATTAAGCCATGTTTCAACTAAGATAATAACATCATACTCTTGCAGGGATGAAGATAAAAAAAGCTGGTTAGTTTTAGTCCGCAGGACACCAGTAGTGTTTTGAAAATATACACGAATTTCAGATAGGTTACTTCTAGGCTCTGGAGTTCTTATTATTTCATATTGGAGTTGTAGAAAAGCCATCGCAGCCACCACGACAGAGATCAACGTCATTATTGAAAATAGCATATCAAGAGTAATTTATAATTCAAACCATTTAAAAAAATTTTTTTTGTAAGCAAAATATTTCTTTTACCATGAATACTCAAATATAATGGTGAAAATAAAGAATTATCATAGTACAAGCGCACTACACCATAGCCAGTGCAAATACTTACCATGTTTCTAAATTTATTTACCACCTCTACCGGAATGTGAGGGTAAACACGAAAAGGGCATAGTTCATGAAGCAAAAATATCTTTCACAATCTTTTTGGTAGTAATGTCAAACAAATGGTGGCAAATGGAGGCAATTTCATTTGTTGACATAGAGTATTACAGGGGTGGATAGCCGCGGCACGAGAGACGAGGAAACTCAACGATCGGTCGAACACCAAAATGGCGGATCATGGAAAAATTTTACTACACCTAGATGAGCTGAAATCGAGATGTCCCCGTTTGGACGTGGTAAAATTTGTGTGTATGTCTGAAATTTATAACTTTTCAAAAATTTATTATCTACCATCAAATTTATAGCTAGGATGACTAGATTTAAATTTATGACAGAAAGCGAGTTAAAGAAATAACAATCTCCACGTAGGATAAATATAAATCCAGATATAACATATAGCCAAAGACTTACGGATTAACTTATCTGAGTTAGGGATTAGAAAAAGAATATTAAAAAAATAGGTAGATAAAGTGATAATTCAGAAGTAGTTGAAGTTTTGTTGTTGAGTCCGAACCAAAAAACCGGGAAATATAAATATTAATATCGACAAGAGTAGTAAACTTAGTAATCTGAAACCAACGAAACGTGGTTTAACAATATTAATCTAGATTCGAGTCACACTCAATAATTATTAACATTGTTCACTTGAATTTCAAAGCTAAATGTTGATCCGAGGTTCAGTGGAAGTACTAACTTAGTTAGAGAAAAACGCCTGATTAAGTAGCATAGTTAAGGAAATACTTGTGTTTTTATTAGGAAAAATTACTGGATCAAGAGTTCAACCGAGTGAAGAATTTTATTTCAACAAACTCAATGTTATCGAATCTCGAGTTAACATCCTGTTAATTTTAAGGAAATCTCGTTAGACCAAAGTCAGGTACGTGAAAGTCACTGAGGTTGTTGAAGACTATTGCTGTCAATACTTACTTGTTGTTGATTCTTAGTCAATCCTGAATAATTAGATCTGACTCTACGAACAAATTAGCTTTGATAAAAATTTATCATACTTACCCAAGGTTCAACTCAGAACAACGCCAAAGTCTACATCTGAAAAAGAAAATAAATTTAGATAGTTCATTTCATAAAAACTTACTTATTGTGCATAATCTTCTGAAGTAACATGTTTTGTTTTGCTAGAAATAGACAAAAAGAATAATTAAAGTTCAATTGGACACTTCACGAGACGCTTCGTATAAACATCTCACGAAATAGTAGCAGATTTAGAGTAGTACTAGATCCGACGGAATAGGAGCAATTTATCTACGACTATGTTCGCACTTAACGACTAGGGTGTGGCTTCGTAAAGAAACAACTCGTCCAATTGTAAAATCTGAGCAAGGGTTGTGAAAAAAATCTCGAGCAAATTTCTTTTCATTCTTAACAGCTGTGAGTAAAACATCGTAAGTTAAAAGTTTGTTAAACTATATAAAAGATATAACGAGCAGAAGTTAAAGCGATAAAAATTACTGATTAATCGAATAAATTGAGATCAAAAAATTGTGTTGTCAATACGTCGCAGAAAAAGCGGAATTAAATCTGAAAGAAAAAAAAGAAGGATTATCCAAAAACAAAAGGTAAGATTTTGATAGTCCAAAAATAGAATCAAACACGACACAGTTTCACATAAAATAATTCTCAAAATATCGCTGAGATAAATATTCTGACAAACGAAAAGTTTTTTTTTATCATCCTTTTTTTTGTATCAAAAATACGTAGTTCGATAATTTTTGCGCGTGGTGCCATGCGGGCAGGGAACAGACCATCCTGGTGCTGTATTCCCCTTCAAAAATTATTCGAATCCAAGCATTGTGGTGCAATCAATTGCAAAGTCAACACTACACAAATCATCTTGTCCACGAATCCAATTGGAAGCGTACAAAAATCAGCGATAACGAAGTACTGCTCAACGAAATAACATAAAACTCATCCTCGTGAAGGCAGATGAGATTGGCCAAAAATATTAGTCATTCTCTATTGGTAAAGCCAGGTAATTAACGAGATGCAGTCTCTGAAAGTGTAATTATTTTATACATGTCCAACACACGAGCTCACTAACACGCGCCTTGGAACGATTTCCCTAGGTGCAAAACGCTCGTGAACGCAAAAAAGTTTAGGAAATGAGATGTACTAAAATCAAAGCACTAAAAATATTACCTTTGTTAGTTCGAAAAGCTAGGTGATGGTGGTATTAATTGAAAAGTTTTAAATTTTAGAAAAACCATATACATAAATTTATCCACATTGTCTAGGCTATTTACTAAAGTCTAATTTCATTCCACAGGTAGTTATTTGATCATCGGGTGTGAGCGAAAATAGTACGGCGATTTGTTGTGGTTGTGGGTGCACCTACACGAACAAAAACGTGCCCACAATCCACACATAGTTGCTGGTGCCAAGCGCTGTCCACCCCTACAAAATAGCCACCTGGCTTTTAGTGCTATTTGCTATGTGCTATATGCTATGTATTCCATGATAGTTACTATGTGCTAGTTGCTATACGTCGTACACCAAGGTTACATACCGATACAATTGTCATGTGCTAATGTAATTCAATGCGTAAACCAGCGACGCAAAATCTAGTAGTCGATGTCATACATAAATTTCTATTTGTACCCGGAGGCACTTCTGAACGTTGTGTTTATAATTTGTTAAGCGGCTAACAATTATTCTCACCTGGGAGCAGTTCAAGAAAAATCATCACCAGTTCAAGAAGATCCGGAAACGCAAAGATACACAGAAGACCATCCAAAATTATATCTACAGGAGCAGAGTATATATATGTGTATAAGGGTTTGTTTCTGTTCAGTTGTATAGTTTTTTGTTTGTTTCTAATTTGGGATTGCCCAAGCTTTGATGTCTGCCATCCAATGGGTTCGACCAAAAACGGCAACTTAATGCCGACAAGGGGTTGGATATTTTCCTATGCACCAGACTACACTTAAAACACTTTATTGGGTTTTAGTTTCGTTTTATTTCATTAAAGAACTTTACTTAGTAGGTATACATTAACTTTAATTTATTAACAATGTTCTCTTTTTTGTTTCTTTGCGTAGGGATGGGGTCTGGTGGTCTTTTTCTCTTTTTAACTTTTAGACAACTGGCTCGGCTGGGTGGTAAACAAAGACTGACAAATTCTAGATGTTTCTTATTTGACGTTTGCCACCCGGCTAGCGGCTCGCGCGGCAAATAACGAACAGGGTGAACACAATGCTTAGGCAGCAAACTCATTGCGCATAGTTTAGTGCGGCATCATATTTTCACCCTGAACATTACCGCCCGCCTTGCAACCTCGGATGCAACCAATTAAGAACGCGTGAGCAAGAGACCACTAGACCTTTAAACCATCTGATCATGAATCGCTCAATTAAATTACATATTTTGTTAATGAGAGTTTAATGCTAAAAGTACAAAAATAGTTCAAATTTTATTAATTTTTTTTTTTTTTTTTTTTGATATAAGAAATATAAATGAATAGATTACAGTGTAATTGTGGCAAAAAATTAAAAGGACATTAACAAACCTTTTCCAATATATGAGCATTTTTATCGACTGTTATAGACCTTTTGAAATTGCAATTTTGCTGAAGAATAAAAGGAAACAAATCTTGATGCGAACCATGGTGATTTGCGCTTCCTCATACACCTTTGTCTAACAAACTCTTTCTATTTATTTGAGTTACAATTAGTTAGGCGAAAAATATAAAGTATTTGGACTTATTGAGGTAGAAGAACACAAAGTTTAGCGATTGATCGTGTGACGATTCCCTTTTCAGTTTTTACCGCGGCGACTCTAATTTTACTATCATTTCCGGCATGTATTTAGACGACTCGTCCAAGACGCCACTCGTTGGGGGGCAAATTTTCATTACGAATAATAACAAGATCATCAATTTGAAGATTTCGTTGCGGATTTTTCCACTTATAACGCTTGTGGAGCTCCTTCAAATATTCTTCTTTCCACCTTGCACAAAATTGATGATGAAGAATTTGCAACTTTCTCCATCGGTTCATCACGCTTAACGATTGATTTCGAAGTGAGGGTTCTGGCAAACCTAATAGCAATCCACCAGTCAGAAAATGACCTGGGGTAAGAGGAACTATATCCGACACATTTTCGGACATGGGTGACAAAGGGCGTGAATTTAAGCTGCATTCAATTCTGGCGAGTAAAGTGGTAAATTCTTCGAAAGTGAACTTTTCATTACCAGCTAACTTTCTGAAGTGCAACTTAAAACTTTTAACACCCGCTTCCCATAATCCGCCCATATGAGGTGAGCCGGGAGGGATAAAATTCCACTTTATATGTGCAAATTGATGAACCGGAGCTATAGGGCAATGTATGAGATATTTGTGGAAGTCGTGTAAAAGAACTTTAGAAGCGCCGACAAAGTTTGTACCGTGGTCTGAAAAAACTTGTTCAGGGGTACCTCGACGTGAAACAAAACGCGTAAATGCCGCTAAAAACGCTTGCGTAGTAAGATCACTAACCAATTCGTGTTGCAAAACATACGAAGATTGACACATACCCCTTATCTAGGCGACATTTTCGACCGTAATAAGTCTTTATCAGGAAAGGTCCTGCAAAATAAACTCCTATATTTGTAAAAGGTCGACTTAATACTGTCCGTTCTACTGGTAACGCACCCATTAGTTGTGTTTGAACGTGTTTTTTGTATCGCGTACAAATTGTGCATTCAAAAATGCATTTTTTGATAAGTTTTTTCAAACTAGGTATCCAATACTCGGATCTTATCATACGCATCATGAGTTGGATTTCACCATGCAGAGAAAGTTCATGAACATATTTCACATAAAGTTGTATATAAAGAGAATTGGCTGGTAATAAAAGTGGAAACTTTTCATTGTACGGCAATGTCGAAGACGATAATCTTCCATTTGCACGAACGATACCTTTTTTATCCAGAAATGGATTAAATTTACTCAACCAACTTTTTTGAGCTACCTGTTCTCCTTTTGTTAATGCCCGGTATTCAGCATAAAAATATTTCTTTTGCGTCAACATAATCAATTTCTGTTTTGCTAATACTATTTCTTCATATGAGAGCTCTGCTGCTCGGTTTGTTTTTCTCTCAGCACTTTTTGCTGTGGCATGGTAAAATCTCAACATATATGCTGTTACACAAATAACCTTATGCCAATTGGAAAATTTGCAAATATCATTTTCGAAGTCGTGTGGAATTTGATTTATAAAGGTTTTAACTGTTTTGATTTCTAGCAATGCTGCGTCAACTGGTTCACATTTTGAACTAGGCCAATTGGATTCTGGTTGTGATAACCACTGAGGACCCCCCCACCATAAACCATTTTGTTTTAAATCTGAAGGATAGACCCCTCGTGTGGCTAAATCAGCCGGATTTTCCGCTGAAACTACGTGTGACCAATTGTTGACTGAAGTATTTTTTAAAATTTCGGCCGTTCTGTTTGCCACGAAGGTTTTCCATGAACTTGGATGTTTTTTAAGCCATGCTAGCACAATAGTGGAATCTGTCCACAATTTGATCGAAGATATATTTCTTATATGAAGAGAAGTCGAAGCGAGCTGAACCATTTTTGATAAGAGAACTGCACCCTGTAACTCCAACCTTGGAAGAGAGATCGTATTTACAGGAGCGACTTTCGATTTGGCCCATAATAAGTGGGCAGTTATTTTGCTTTTCTTTTGCACGCGAAGAAAAATACAAGCAGCGTAAGCCTTTTCTGAGGCATCGCAAAACCCATGTATCTGCGTTACGGAATCGGGAGTATATTCCACCCACCGCGGAATATTCAAGCTTGAAATTTCTGGCAACTTGGACACAAAAATTCTCCAACTTTGTTCGGTCGTGGGAAAAAGACATTTATCCCATTCGGTCTTGTCTTTCCAAATTTGTTGCATTAATATTTTTGCAATAACCACGATAGGGGCCAACCACCCTAACGGGTCATACAACTTTGCGATTACAGACAAGACTGACCGTTTTGTAATGAGATCTGACTGTGGTACATTTTTTTGAACCGAAAATGAGAATGTGTCCTGGTTTGCCTGCCACTGTATACCTAGAGTTTTGACTGTGCTTTTATCATCGAATTTTAGAAAATCCTTATTTAAGAGTGAACCTTTGGGTAGATGCCTCAACAACTCAGCTGTATTAGAAGTCCATTTTCGTAAATGGAAGCCAGCCGATTGCAGAACAGATACCAGCTCCGATTGTGCCAAGATAGCGCTAGAAATTTCATGAGCTCCTGATAGGACGTCATCCACAAATAATTCTCGTAAAAGAACATCAGACGCGAGCGGATGAGACTCTTTAAATTCCAAGGCCAACTTTTGCAACGTACGGATTGCTAGATATGGGGAACACGTTACTCCAAAAGTAAGTGTTAACATTTCAAATATTGTTAGGGGATCTCCCATATTTTCACGATAAAAAATTCTTTGAAATGGCGTTTGATCGGGATGTATTTTAATTTGTCGGTACATTTTCTCAATATCGCTGTTGAACACGTATCGATAAAGCCGCCAATTCAAAATTAAAAGGGTAATATCTGTCTGCAAAGCTGGGCCCGGGTACAAAACGTCATTTAATCTCTTCCCGTTTGAAGAAGCAAAAGAAGCATTGAACACCACACGTACCTTTGTTGTGAGGCTATCTGGTTTTATAACCGCATGATGGGGCATAAAGTAAGACTTCATTTTATGAGAAAAAACTTCGTTCCCTTCGCATGGAGTGGCTGGCTTCATGTGACCTAGGTCAAGGTATTCCGACAACACAGCATCGTACTCTTGTTTTGCGTTGGGATTACAGAGAAGACGTTTTTCATTCCTTAAGAATTGCCTTTGCGCGTTTTCACGCGAAGCACCTAACCATGGATTTTGGAGAAAATCTTCTGTAAAAGGCAATCGCACTACGTACCGGCCCGTGTCATCTCGGTAAGTCGATTCTTCAAAAAGAGTCTCGCAATATTGTTCCGCAGTCGTGAGTATGGGGGTTTGTGGAAGTTCTTCTTGCTTCCAAAATTTTTCAATTTCTTCCTCTAAGGTTATTTCGTTAAAAAACGATACCGATTTTGTGAACTCTGATTTATTACTAGGGGTTTGTTTCTCCAGAGGACCTAGCAATACCCACCCAAATACCGTATTTTGTGCCATAACCCTTTGAAACACTTTTGGTTTTAATCCATCTCGGATAATAAAGGGGTACAAATCTGCACCAATCAGTAGGTCTATCTTTGAACTTCGATTAAAAAATGGATCCGCTAGAGGAAAATCAAAATATTGTTGAGAATCTCCTACCTCTATGGAGATTGAAGGCAAATTGTCAGTCACCCTTTTCAGAACCAATGCTTCGGCCGATAACACAAAATTTTTATCAAGCCTTGAACTAAGAGTGAATGAGCACAACTTAGAGGAACTCGCGGTTACCGAAGAATTAACACCTGCGACCGTGGCTCTAACTGCTCGGGTTGGCAACCCTAATTTTGCCTGAATTTCTTCTGAAACGAATGAAACTTCAGAACCCGGGTCTATAAGAGCTCGCCATTCAAAATCGGTTTGATGATGGCGGATACGAACTATCGCAGTAGCGAGAAGGGCAGTGCATCTTGTTGTTGAAAAAAATGTTTTTGTTACAACGTTGGGATTTTCATTCGCATTTGAAAACTGAGCCGTATTCGAGTTCTCACTTGGCGAAGAAAATTAAGCATTCTGATATGGCACTGGGTTTATGGTCTGAAAAGAGTTGTGACTTGAACTTGGAACAAAGTTTGGAATGGCATTTAAATTAAAACTTGATTTAAAATTTGAAGGGGACCTTGAAGTGGACTGTATTTTTTGGGATGTATTCCCTGGCACCGGTGTCATTTCAAAATGTAGGAGCGAATGATGTCTTCCTTTACAATGGAAACATGTGTTCTCACTCTGGCAAGCCGGTACCATATGAGTGAATGCTAGACAATTATAGCAATATTTGAGTCTTCGTACCGTGTTTCTCCTTTTAGAAACATTCATCTTCAAAAATTCTGGACATAGTCTCAGCGAGTGATTTCCTTGGCAAATTTTACATTGCGAACCCATTTGTGCATGATGCGTGCGAACACGAGGTGAATTATGTGTGCTTGTGGTTGGATACTGTGGTTTGTTTGACGGACGTGGCCCTTTACCTCCCTGTTGCATGTCAGCAACATTCTCTAATACGCGGTACCTATTGGTAAGGAAAGTGTTCATGCTTTCCCAAGTTTGAACTTCTGTCGGTTTATTTAGGGATTGTTCCCAAAACGCTAGAGTTTGTGCTGGGAGGCGAGTAGCACACAAGTATGTGATGAAAGCATCCCATTTGTCAACCTCAATGCCGTATGAACCTAAAGCTAAAAGCGCATCATTAATGTTGCTCTGCATTTCTTTTAATGCCGAAGGAGATTCAACCGTAATATGTGATTGGCCGAGCAAAATATTAAGATGGCTGTTCACTGTTCACTAACACGCGTTTGTTTTCATAATGCTCTTTAAGAGCTGACCAAGCTGCCGCAAAATTGTCATCAGTAATTTCAAATTTAGAGACAATGCTTAAAGCTTGATCTTTAGTCCGAGCACGCAAGTGAAAAAGTTTTTGAACGGGACCTAATCTTGCATGCCGGATGTAAAGAGCTGTAAACATGTCCCTAAATGCTGGCCATTTTAAATAATCCCCACAAAAAATTTCGGTTTCACATGGAGGCACATGCATACTATGCGTTAATAATTTTTCTACATCACCCGATTGGAAATCTTCAACATTAAGTTTCGACTTTACTTCATGCGACCGCGCGAATTCTAAAATTTCACTAAGAAATTCTATATAAGTATCGGAGGATTTCCTATACTTATCCCGTACCTCAACGAGTGACGCCTTGAGCTCGTCATCTTCATTTGCCGCACGAATATATAGACTGTATTGCTCTTTAACGTTGAGCCACAGTTCCGTAAGTTCAAGGCGGTATGCCTCCGCAACTGACTTTGAGACATCCTTTTGTTTTTCTTTAAAAGACGCGTGGAATTCAACAAGCGTATCGCACGCCAAAATTAATTCTTCTAAACTCATGCCTTCAAATAAAAGTCGCACTTTGTTGGCTTTAATTTAACCGAATGCACTGAAAAACCGAAATCACCACCGTTGGCACCTTGCAAAATGTTCACCTTTTATTATCATTAACCACTAGGAAATACGCATACAGTTAGCACCGTTCCAATTTTACCGTATGCTAACTGCACCGTTTTAGCGTTTAAAATTTGGTAATATATAATGTAATTTGGAGAATATACGCGTACAGTTAGCACCGTTCCAATTTTACCGCATGCCAACTGTACCGTTTCAGCGATTAAATTTTCTTATATACACAAGTCAATCAAAATTCAAAATACTCATAAATTAAAAAATTTTTATTTTGTACCTGTACAAATTCTAGATTTATGTTGGCTGCTACTGTTGACTCGGCTGTGTACAATGATGATGGACTCGCTGGCGCTGGCTGGACAGTGATTTAATGCAATAACGCTGGCTCACTTTGCCAGTAATTGCAAATAAATTAATCTGCGCACTTAACTAGTTTTTCGCAAAAACTATTCGGCCGAATGGACCAAAATGTTCAGTTGTATAGTTTTTTTTTTTGTTTCTAATTTGGGATTGCCCAAGCTTTGATGTCTGCCATCCAATGGGTTCGACCAAAAACGGCAACTTAATGCCGACAAGGGGTTGGATATTTTCCTATGCACCAGACTACACTTAAAACACTTTATTGGGTTTTAGTTTCGTTTTATTTCATTAAAGAACTTTACTTAGTAGGTATACATTAACTTTAATTTATTAACAATGTTCTCTTTTTTTTTCTTTGCGTAGGGATGGGGTCTGGTGGTCTTTTTCTCTTTTTAACTTTTAGACAACTGGCTCGGCTGGGTGGTAAACAAAGACTGAAAAATTCTAGATGTTTCATATTTGACGTTTGCCACCCGGCTAGCGGCTCGCGCGGCAAATAACGAACAGGGTGAACACAATGCTTAGGCAGCAAACTCATTGCGCATAGTTTAGTGCGGCATCATATTTTCACCCTGAACAGTTTCTAAATAACAGAAACACAGGTATGAAATTTTAATAATTAACTATATTCATTCGGTGAAACATAAAAAAGCATCTATATATATATCCTTGGTCAATTTCAATAATAAAAATAATTAAATTTTCGCTAAATACCAATTCGAGTCAAAATTCGATAGTCCGAAAACATATTCTTTTCAATTTCTTGGACGAATCACAAAAATTTTACCTGCAAAAAAAAAAAAAAAACAACATGTTAATTTATAAAATATATTTCATTTGTGTATTTAATTGTTACACCATACCCGTTCTTTGGAACAATACCGATACCACTTGGTAAAGGTACATATATCTTCAGTACTTATGGTAATGATACCTATAAAAAAAAAAGTCAGAAAATTTATTTTTATCTTGGACGGCAGTACTTCTTTACAAATAAAAAGTAGGTATCAGAAATGATTTTATAACAATAATAAAATCATTTCTGATACCTACTTTTTATTTGTAAAGAAGTACTGCCGTCCAAGAGTATTTTATTCCCGTCCGAAAACACGTCACTTTATAAAAGAAAAACAATAATATAAAGTTATAAAAGCATTAGTACCTAAGTGTACTTGAGCAATAAAGACATTACCTACATGGTGATGATAACAATACATGGTAAATCCTACGTATATAGCTCTGGCTTCATGCGGATTGAACGCATCGTGTCGTACATGATTGCCAATCGATGTTGTCCACCTATATTTATTTTTTTTTCGACAAAAGACAAATTTAATCACTACTTATCCTGAAACAAAAGCAATAAAATCAACCGTAAAAATAAATATTTACCTTAATAACTTTTTACCTTTTTCAATTTTACCTGAAATTCACTTTGACTTGTTAGGTAGGTTAACGATAGGGTGCACTCTCTCTTGACCATACCCATAAATAACATACCTTTATTATCCTTTATGATTATATGATGCTTAACTATATTGTCCATACATATAAATTTCATTAAACTATATTTACCTTTTACAATTATTTTTTTTTTATTCACTATATTCATATTTCTTTACATTATAAAATCCGAGCGACTAAGATTTTAGTTCGTCTCGTGAGTAATTGAATTTTTGATTTTGTTGGGATTTGGGAGTTCATGGGTAAGGACTAGTCGTAGTCCTATTCACTTTTCATTACGAATTCGTTCGAAGAGGGGAAGGTGTTTATCCACCCTCGAAGTTGTCAGGACCTGAACAAGGTCCAATTCTTTTTTTTGCTGATTCGAATCACACGATTCACGTTTATTATCATCTAGAGCATTTTTAAATTATATTTCCATATCTTGGATAGCAGTTGTTTTTGTTTTAAAGATTATAAATATTTTTCACTAAGTTATTTATCAGTTAGTCAGTCCGTATTTCAGATTAATTTTTCCAAATTGTATCTAGATATTCACGACACTTTGTCGATGATCATAAATTTTCATTATTTTTTTTTGTCCGTATATGCAAGTAAATCATATCTTTTTTTTATTTTTTTGATAAATAACTAAAGTCCAGTTCATATCAAGATCATATTGTAAGTCCGATTGTACAGATAAGTCATATCTATTTTTGATAAACAATAGAAGTCCGATATACATATCAACATCAATTTTAAGCTCGTTTATAAAATAAGATATAATAATTCATCTTGATTTTAGTCCGATTCATAACAATATGATATTAAGTCCGAATAAAATTTCCATAAGTTTTTTGATTATTGAAGAAGAGTGTTTCTTCTAAATTAAATAAAGCAATAACTTAAGTTCGATAAGTAGATTTAAGAATAGGTTAATAAAAAGTTTGTATTCATTGAAGATTGAAATTTACTCTCTTTTAATTGATTTTATTAGTAAGTCATTTGGTTGGAGTTAGGTTTACCAACTCTGGGAAGTTTTTTTTTTCTTGAATTTAATGAATAGAAACATGATAGTGTAAGTATAGTAAAGGTGGGGAGCCATAATGGAAACTTTGGAGCCGGAACCAGGGGTTGATGATTTTCAACCCTAGTGGCAACAACGGAACCATAAACATCTACAACAACAACAACAGCAACAATGGAAAGCCGAGATGAGGGCTAATATTTTCTAGGTACAACTCATTGAGGGGGGTAGGCACTGGATCTTCGCCAGAGGGATGCGTCTGCACAGATTCACGCCAGCAGAGACGTCATAGGGAGGGGGTTGCAAGGAATCAAAGGTCCTTTCGCGACTTCCGGACGGGAAGTTAGGCGACAAAAGGGGAAATAACTACGCCCATTTCCCCTGCATTAATTAGGGTTCCTGAAAAATTCATCGGATGTCAAGGAACATTAGGTTGGGTTCATAGGGTTAAGTAATCCGAACGGACTACTTTCACCAAGTCCGAATCATGCGATTTTCTCTATTCTTCTAATAATCTTTTCTAGGTCGTTTAGTCTCTTTCTTCTGGGATGGCCCTCCGGCCCTTAGCTTTTCAGCTTAGCATTTTAAATATTTGAGTCGTCCAATATCTAGATTCCAGGTTCAATAATATGTAAACCCACTACTCGCCCCTGCAGCAAAGACTCACTTCCTTGTTGACTGACCCAGCTGAAGCATTTTTTTTGGAACCTGTAGCAGCAGTCGAGCGGTAGTACCCTACTCCTCCGGGACTAATACTTAAACGATTGAGGTATTATTTAAGTGTTTGCCCTGTGGAGATGTGATAGGTAGTGGATTAGAAGCCAAGTTTTCTTTTGTTTAGTTATCGATCACTATCTCGATTAAGTGGTTGGGTCTAATCCTAGACTTTAGTCTCATTTAAGGTCAGGGGGATTAAATACCTTCCTAAAACGAAACATATTAGATTTCAACTCACTTGAAAGAGGAAGCTATTAGTGATCGACTATGTTTGCTCCACAGTCTCAACGGAGTAGACAAATTAGAATTTTCTTTTAACAATTTGCCAGGGTTCAACAACCAGTATGCATGTCAACTACGCATACCGGGAAGGGTGTTTTGGAGAGTTGATTGAGGAACGGATCTACCCCTCTCTGAATGATCCAATGCTCGTTCAGAGAGGGGATAGAAACTGTCCCTCACTTGATTCTTTGAAGTATTTTTTTTCCCAAAATTTTTGTGTGTGATTCAGTAGGAATATTAGTGACTTTCGCCAAAACATCATTCCTTGAGTAATACCCACACCAAGGAGTTAGTCCGATATTAATCACCTTAAAGATGAATTTGAGGATCATTTTATTTACACAGGTACTTCGGCAGTTGTCTTTTCTTGTTGTATTACATAAGTGGTACTCAACTTAAGACGATGAATTTTCACAAATACGTAAAATTTCAGTGAAGACGGGATTTTCAGAACATAGTTTTTGTTTGTGTCTGGTTTGGGAGTTTCGGTTCCATAGACGCTGTGTTGATGTAAGAGCTTCTAATTTCTTTATTTTTCATTACAGAGTTGTCGTCTTTTTTTGGAAAATTTACAAATTTCTTTATTTGAACGTCAACCGGCCAAATTGATGGATCTAAGGCCAAATCAAAGAAGTTTGATGGAATTCCTAACTTGAAATTAACGTAACGAAGAGAAGTAGAGGCAGCATCTTTTTTTATTAGTTTTGTACAACACAACAAACTCCTCTGAATATTTAATTTGATTGCGGCGTATTCAATCACATTATCTACCGTCACATTTATATCCAAACGAGAAAGATGTAAAAATTGTAATCGAGAAACAGATTGCAATGTAGGTTCACCTTCAACAGCAGCAGCCGTACCCAAAATTGTTTTCTTGGAACGATGTCTCTTTGAATTATTTGTATCATTGGGAAAAGTTTCTTTTCGGATCATAGTACCAATACCAACATTGGCAACACTAACCTTGAGAAGTGCATCATTACCAACAACACCATCTACGACATCCAAAGGCAAAACAGCTACTCCATTATTAGCATCACTTTCATTACAACAAATAGCTCCACTATTATAAGCAGCACCATCACGATCCTCCATCCCCACTGCAGCAGCAACAGTGTTAACGTTCACAGCAGTGGCAGCAGCAACAACAGCATCCTCTAATTTATTTCCTTCATGCAAACTTGTAGTAAGTAATGAACTATCATAATCAGTTCTATCTGAACCAGCAGATGGAGATGATTGACAGGTATCAACAGCAGGAATAGCCACATTTCCATTTGAAGTCGATAATTGAACTTGCGCATCTAAAGCTTTAGCAAAATCGTTACTCTGTGTAGAAGAGTTCGAATTGCTTATTGTTATCGTGTGTTTCTTCATCGAGGAAACCGTTTTTTTTTCTTTGGAGAGAATTCTGTTAGCACCAATTTTTGGTGCGGGTGATAAAGAGGGGATGTTTCTCGGCGAACAAAGAAAGCGAGGAGAAGAAGAAATGTTTTCCTCTTTCACAGAATTTAGTTGTTTGTTGTTTTTGTTTAGTTCAGCAGCCGGTGGTTTAGCTTGGGAGCGCGTAATGCGTGGAGGTTTTATAAGATTATCGAAGTCAGATTTATGATCAACAAAAAAACGATACAGGCCTTTGATCTTTGGTATGCAACTTAAAAGAGAAATGTTTTTGCATATACCACACTTCCAAAAAAGGTTTTCATTAGCATTAAGTATCCCGATCAGATTCACTCATTTTTGTACATTTAAAATGAAACCCGGATAGGCAAACTCCGCAATAAATCAAATCACTCTTACAAATTAAGAAATTACATTGAGAGCATTGAATATCCATAATGAGAAAATAATATATACAAAAACAAAAAAAAAAAAAAAAAAGGAATAGAAAAGTCTGTAATGAGAACTGTCTGTAACAAGAGCGAGAACTAGACTGTACAATAATTCCATGTAACGAACATCCCTCAACCCCAACCGAACAATTTTTTTCTGTATACATTTGTATTTGTTTTTCTTTATTTCTCTTGCCTTTTAACTCAAGAATAATTGCTACTAGAGTAAAAAAACACAAGTCGATAGAAACGACATCCTACGAGCAAAGTTTGAAATTTCCACATGATTTCAAAATTATAGTCAACCTATATTTAAGGAATTAACGTCACACCACTTAACATTATTTCAATTTTAGAACAGTTGTCTAACTTTTACTCAAGAATAAATACTTTTTTAACTTCCAGTTATTTATTCCACTGAAAGGGGTTGTTGATGAATTTATGCAGTATTTGTGCGGAGTCACATTCCACAAAAGCGATTTAAAGAGAGTGAGCTGTCAATCTATCAGAGATTTTATTGTGCTGCATAAAAAATATAATGCTAAGGTTTGCTGTTTTTAAAGTTAGACAACTTCATTAAGAAAATGTATACTTTATGCCGTTTATAATACGGAAAAACGTATTTTTAACCAAGTTTCACATTAAATTGCTTTTAGTTTCTAGTTAAATCGACTATAATTTTGCGCCAATGGTTATAGTTATTAGCAAAAACAATGAAAAATTATTTTTTTTTACATTTGCGCGTTTATAGCATCAGTAGTAAAAAGAGACTGTATACCTTTTAAACTTATTTTCCGGATTCAAATTGCTTAAGTAAAATGTTTACTGATGTGTTTGAAACAGTAAAAAACGGAAAAAATATTCTATGTTATTATTGTCATCGATTCACTTCCATATTTTGCATCAAATAATATGAAAGGACTAATGTCGATTTCAATGGTGCCAAAAAAGAACAGTTTTTCGTTTTTCTTTTGCAAGTAGGCTTTGAACTGATAGCTCAATTGAAGGGAATTCGTTACCTTCTTTTCTTTTTATATCGAAACAAACAAACAAACGAAAATGCAAATACAAATATAGTAATTCTCATTATAAGCCTAACTTTAACTTGTGAGTCACCAGTGTAGAAACAGCCTAACCAACAAATAAACAAGTTTATGAACAGACCCAAAGAGTTTGAATCTTGTTTGAAAACTCTAAAAGTATAAATATAAAATGCATATTGATTTAACAGTATTTGCGGAATCAGATTCATTTTAATAAATGTTTCTGAATGTTCTTAAACGTATTGTAAATATTACAGATTGCTTTAAAACACTCACTTGTCTTGTTTTATTAAATAAAATTCCAATATGTAACACGGCAATCAGTTCATGATTTTTTTTAAGTTTTACGTTTCCCCTTAGACTCATGAGCTGTGGTGGATTTTGTTCATGGAATGAGGTAGAATTCTCCCGAATAAGTATATGTTCATAAATGCACACTAAGCTATGATCACACTTGTATTTTCAGCTGGTACTCTATTTTAGCACGCCATTCTCGTAATAGAAGCAAAATCGTAACTTATATATATATATATATATTTATTGAAAACATATTTTTATTTCGTGTTTTTTCAAAGAATATTTTAGTTTTTTTCATATATTTTTGGGTTCGGGAGACGGATGCTTTCAAATGTTGTATGTTTGTATGTATTATGTTAATGGAAAATAAAGTTGTTTCTAAATCTAATCTAAACAAAATTAATATTGGCTTTTTGTGCGAAAAACTGTTTGATAATTTCTTGATATGAAGAGTTGTAATGAAATTTAGATTTTTTTCACTTTGGAATGTTTCTTCTTGTAATTGGCACTTTAAACAAATTATTTTAGGTATTTCTTGTATATTCTTGTATAATTTATATTGAACTAGAACACAACACCAAAAATAATGTTTCAAAAATGATAGCGCTGCATGAATGTTTCCATATCGTGTACTAGGAAACCACATTTGAATGTCAAATAGTGTGCAGTGAAACATTTGACTACATGCCGTATACAAGCCATACGTAAGCATCAGATATATGTGCATTCTTATGACACCACATCGAATGCAACCCTTCTGGTTACATTTGCACATGTGTATTTTTGGATAAACATGCGGTGTACCTACTACCGAAATATTCGTGGATATAACAACATCGCTTAATGTTGCGCTTGTAATACAAATACACCATTGGTACGGGACGTCAGAGACAAATTCGCATGTGGTTTTTTACATTCCGTGTACTACATTCTTAAGTTTTGCTTTTAGTATTTTTGTTTTATATGATTCAACCTTCTAAATATTAGGTACTAATATTTCAAAGGAGGGAAAATATCTTACCCCAAATTTCTTTTTATATCGAAACAAACAAGCGAAAACGCAACTAGTGAAGTAATGAGTTACTAGTGTAGGAACAGCCTAACCAAAAAATAAACGAGTTTGTGAACAGACCCAAAAAGCTGATGATTTTAAAAAAGGCGGGAAAAAAATAATCCACCACTCAGCTTAAGTGAGAGTGTGTGCGTGCAGTTTTCCTTTGTTCTCACGCACACTTTCTCACCTAAGCTGAGATCAGCTGATGTCGAAGCTTGTAGGTAACGTCAAATAAAATGACAGGATTACCCTCTCTGTTAGCTCCTCTGTGTAGAAAATCTACCAATCTCTTACAATTTATTGTCAGAAGTTCGCTGACAATTTATTGTAGTACAATTGGCTTGATATCTACCAATAAATTGTAAGAGATTGGTAGATCTACTACCAATCGTGAATAATTGTCAGCTCTGTCAAAATATTTTCGGCTGTGAAAAAGTAAAACAAAATAATTCTAAAAAAAAATATTATTATTATAAAATGAATTTGCAAAATAAAATAAATCTCGCGACTGTTTTGACTGCTTACGTACTAGAAAGCAATTGATGGTGATTCAACATTTTGGAAAAACGAAAAATCGTCAAGAGCAGATTCCTAAAAAAAAGATAAAACAGATAATGTACTATGTGTATCACGTATGTATGTATGTTCATAAAATTAAACAAAAAGGTGAAATAGCTACCAATTTTAAAGAAGATGTGGATTTTGTTGATTGAAGCACTTTATTTGCTTCTAAAAATAACATCTGTTTGAAGTATTTCCAGGTTATGGAAACAACTTCATTTGCTCCTTGTCCAAATTTTCTTTTTCTATGTTTTTCGAGATTCGAATTAATTGTAGTGCGCAGATTCGCCCATTTGCCCTTGCATTCAGGTATGGTCATATTTAATGAATTTGCGACTTCTTGCCATAAAATTTCTTTTGGCAATTTGTAGTCTGGACATCCAGCATCCCACAGACTGCGTCGCACTTCAATTTCCTGAATTAGTTTTAAAGTTGTGTCATGTGACCACTCTCTTTCAACCTTCTTTCGGTAGCATTTTTGCTTCCTTACTTTTAATGCAGGTGGATGAGGGGGCGACTGCACATTTTTTGGCAAAAAAGGCTGAACTTTTGCATCTGTTGCTACTTCCAATTCCGGTTTTGCATGTTGTTTTCTATTAAATAGTAATTTTATACAATTAACTGCTAGAAAAAATAAATTTTAAAGAATACTCACCTCATAAACCACAAACCAACTTTCAAATTAACTGCAAATTGTCTTCATCATCATCATCGGCTCGACAACCGGGGTCCGGTCCTGGCCTCCTTCAACAAGTCTCTCCACCTATCCCGGTCTCGAGCCGACGCCATCCAGTTGCGCACCCCAAGGCTCCGGGCGTCCTGGTCTACGCCATCTCTCCAGCGCAAGCATGGTCTACCACGCTGTCGTCTGCCATAGAATGTACCACAAAGAACTTTCCGAGCAGGTTCCTCTTCGCTCATGCGAGCTAGGTGCCCTGCCCACCGAAGTCTACCGAGCCTAATTTTTGTCACTATATCTGCTTCAAGGTAGATTGCGTACAATTCATGATTGTACCGTCTCCGGAATCGTCCTTCCTCACATATGGGGCCAACTATTCTCCTTAAGACTTTTCTCTCGAACGCGGCTAAATGGTCAGAGTGCCTTTTGCTAAGCACCCAAGTCTCGGATCCATATGTGAGTACTGGCAGGGCCATGGTCCTGTACAGCAGTAGTTTTGAAGTTATGGTGAGATTTCTGGATTTGAAGAGCTTTGACAGACTGTAGTAGGTTCTGTTGGATTTGAGAAGCCGCCCGCATATTTCTTCTTCTATATTTTTATCGGCTGCTACTATTGACCCAAGGTATTTAAAGGATTTCACCACTTCAAATTCGTGCTCCGCTACCTTGATTGTTTGACCAACTGTTCCTCTCGCATTCGACGCCACCATGTACTTTGTTGTACCTTCACTAATGTGCAGCCCCAGATTTTGTGCCGCCTGCTCGATCTGGATGATGGAATCGTGTACAGCTTGCTCGGTTCTTCCGATGATGTCGATGTCGTCTGCGTAAGCCAGTATCTGGCTGGACCTGTTGACGATGGTCCCTCTTGTTGCCGTGCCAGAGTCACGGATTGCTTTCTCCAACGCCAGGTTGAAGAGGAGGCAGGCCAAACCATCCCCTTGTCGGAGTCCATTAAAGATGTTGATTGGTCTGGATAGCAATCCGGCTATTTTTACTTGGCTTGTTACGTTGGTCATGGTCAACCTACATAGTCGTGTCAATTTATTTGGGATGCCGAATTCTCTCATGGCTTTGTAAAGTTCTACCCTGGCTATGCTATCATAGGCGGCCTTAAAGTCTATAAACAGGTGGTATGTTATGAATGTATTGTGCATTATTAAAAAAATAATTCAGTTTTAAATTCAAATACATAATTATTTTGTTTGTAACTTATGGCTCTTGTTTTACAGAAATAAAATTTAATTCATTAATTTTTTTTTTAATTCAATGATATTCAAAAGATATCTAAGACGAAAAAACCTATCTTTTGCTAA
This sequence comes from Baccha elongata, assembly GCA_951217065.1. Lineage (NCBI taxonomy): Eukaryota > Metazoa > Arthropoda > Insecta > Diptera > Syrphidae > Baccha > Baccha elongata. Next base: position 393,918 of record CATNUY010000022.1, read on the forward strand.
TGGTTTTGTAAAAATATCGCTAAGTTGATTATCTGAATGCACGTATTTTAAGTCGAATAGTCCTTCAGAATATTTGTCACGTATAAAATGAAATCGGACGTCAATGTGCTTTGTCCTTTTATGAAACTCGGGATTTCTTATCAATCGGATGGCACCTTGATTGTCAACGTATAACACTGGTTTGATGTTCTGATCAGGAAGTAAATCGCCAAGAAGTTGCTGAATCCAGACCAATTCTTTTACTCCCTCTGCGGCGGCGACATACTCGGACTCGGTTGTGGAAAGAGCAACGCATTTTTGGCGCTGCGATGCCCACGTGATGCAATTCGAGCCCATTAGAATAACCAACCCACTAGTGGATCGTCTAGTGCTTATAACTCCGGCATAGTCAGCATCACTAAAACAATTTAATGGTAAATTTAATTTATTTTCAAAATATATACCATGATCCGGAGTCCCCTTCAAGTAGCGCAAAATTCGCTTAATCATGTTAACATGAATCTTAGATGGATTCTCTAGATGACGACTAACGCACCCAACAGCAAACGATAGATCAGGACGCGTTGCCACTATTAAATACATCAGGCTTCCAACAGCCTGCCGGAACGGGAAAACGATTTTCTCTTGCATAGTTTCTGCATACTCCGCTGCGTGGATTGATGAATCTGCCGGAGTTGATACCACAGCCGCATCAGACATATGAAATCTTTTAAGCACCTTCGCTGCATACTGCGACTGATTTAAATGAATCGAACCATCATCAAATCGCCTTATCTCCAGTCCCAGGAAATTTTTAGCTGGTAAAACTTTTATCTCGAAGTTTCTTGTTAAATAGCTGCACAGGATTTCAAAGTCCTTCTCGTCTGTTGATGCCAAGAGACCATCGTCAATATAAATTGCTAAAAACAATTTCTTTTTGTTGAGATGACTGACAAACACACATGAATCGGCATCGGTAGGCCTCAAATGAACATCTGGTTCCAACAACGAGATGACTGCTTGAGACCATACAAGCTCTTTTTCAGCCTACAAACTCTCCCACTGTTGTCATCATAGCCTTTCGGTTGCGCCACACAAACTTTTTCTTCAATTTTTCAGTTTAAAAATGCTGTTTTTACATCAAACTGCCTGATGCTCAAATTTTCAGCTGCAGCAATACTCAGAATGGCTCTTACTGAAGAAAACTTGGCAACCGGACTAAACGTCTCTAAATAGTCAATTCCATATTGCTGGCTAAAACCACGGGCTACAAGTCTCACTTTAAACCGCATAGCTTCATTTTCTGTTGCGTTCTTCTTCTGATAAACCCATTTTGAGTCCACCAATTTTCGACTTTTGGGTAGAGGTGTCAAATACCATGTGTCGTTTCTCGCTAAGGAAGACATTTCTTCATCCATTGCTGCTCGCCAAAGTTCAGAATCCTTGCAGCAAATGGCGTCTTCATAACATGTCGGAGAATCTGTTTCTGCAACAAAAGCAAAACTTTCCATTAAGGACAAATTTACATTACCTTCATTTTGATTAGCTCTTCTATTTTTGAGCCTTATCCCAATAGTCTCAACTTCTTTTTCGGGAATCTTTTTAGCCCTTTTTCCAACAGCGTCAGCTTGTTTTTCGGGAGTCGCGTAATTTTGATCATCTGATGACTCGCAAACAAGATTATCACCGTCAACACGCTTCCTGTAGTCAACTTCAGAACCTGCACCTTCAAAATGTTCACCATACAGTAGCTCCAAATCACAACCCTGTGACTTTTCAACACCGCTTGTCTCACCATCAGCTACAGCTTTTCCAGCAACCTCACCACCAACATCATCAGCAAACGCATCAGCAACTTCATTTGAGGCCTCTTTAAGTACCTCATCGCCAGCCTCATCAGCAAACACTCCAGCAACTTCATTTGAGACCTCACAAGCTACTTTATGGCCAACATTTTCAGCAACCTCGCCATACAATTTTCCAAGATAGTTGAAAACTAAATTTCGAGTTATTTCCACCTTATTTTGTTCTGGTATATAGACTCGATAACCCTTTACTCCATACTCATATCCGACAAAAATACCCTTTTTGGACTTAGCATCCAGCTTTCTTCTTTTCTGATTTGGTATATGCACAAACACCTGTGTACCAAACAAGCGCAAATAGTCAATTTTTGGCTTTGAACCAAACCAAAGTTCGTGTGGTGTTTTCCCCTTCACTGTGCTCGTGCCCGTTTTATTCAAAACGTGAACAGCAGTGCTTACTGCTTCCGCCCAGAACTTGTTGCTCAGGTTTTTAGCGTGTAGCATTGACCTTGCTGCTTCCATTATGGTTCTCATTTCACGCTCAGCAGAACCATTCTGCTCTGGAGTATAAAGCACAGTTTTCTGATGCATGACACATTGCATATTCAACAATTGCTCAACATTTTTGTTTACAAATTCCAGGCCATTATCACTCCTAAGAACTTTCACACGATTGTCTGTTTCAGCTTGTACCTCTTTTAAGAAATGTTGAAGAAAACCAAAGACCTCCGATTTTTCTTTCATGAAATATACCTTGCGACAATGCGAAACATCATCTTTGAACAGGAGAAAATATTTAGACCCTCCAATTGACTGCGTTTGCATCGGTCCACAGACATCTGTGTGAACCAGTTGTAGGATGGATGTACTCTTGCTTTTGGATTCATTAAAAGCCGTGCGATGAAGCTTGCCAAACATACAACCATCACAAACAAATTCAGTTTTATCGACGAATGGAATTTGTAGATCTTTTAAAATGTGTCGTACATGGCACAGGTTTTGGTGCGCTAATTTTGCATGCCAGTGTTGCAATGTGTCAATTTTCTTCACAGCAACGTTTGCAGAAACCTGACGAGGCTCTTCTACCATAACCTTAAATAAAAGTTTGAAAAGCTTGAAGTCACGGACTCCCACTGCAACAGTAGTATCATTCTTAGTCAATTTACAGTTATTACTATCGGAAAAAAACGTAGACCTTTGTCTAAAGCAGTGTTCAAAGAAAACAAATTGACATGTATGTCTGGTACATACAGAACATCAAGCATGTGGTTTTGATTCCAGCTTCAGTCCACGAAAGAGAGCACATTAACATCACCCTTACCAATGGCACTAATCGTGGTACCATTTCCAATACGTACGACCACTGGGACCTTAAAGAGCTTAAAGTTGACGAGCCACTCCCTCCTATGTGTCATATGGTCAGTCGCGCCAGAATCTAAAAACCCCTCATCGTCTTTGCAAATCTGTTCCGCTACGGCTGCTTCGCAAATAAATGCTTCACCCCTCTTCGAAATTTGATTTTCCCTTTTTAATTTTTCTGGGCAGTCTTGTTTCCAGTGCCCGACCTTTTTACACACAAAACATCTACCAGGTTTGCTCCTCGACCCCTTTTCAATAGATCCCTTTGAGTTTTTACTAAATTTTCTCGCCAATAAAGCATTGCTCCCATCTACCCCGTTAACTGAATGACTTGACTTAAAACGTGCTTCTTCTGTTACTAATCTCGAAGTGAGGTTATCCAAAGTCTGCTCAGCCTTTGCGGTAGATTCCCATGCTGTGTAAAAATGGCTATAATGCTCTGGCAAAGTCATTAAAATTTTAGTGATAATCATAGAGTCGGAAATTTTTTCTCCGACATCGGCTAATTGTTGTATAAGCCCTTGTAGTTTGGAAACATGTGTCGCTACATCATCTGCAGGGTCCATCGCAAACATGTAGATTCGTTGTTGAAGCATATGAATGCTCTCTTTAGATTTTGCCTCGTAGACTGTCTCTAATTTTTCCCACATGGCCTTGGAAGTATTGCAATTAACTATATGCAAAAGAGCCTGAGTTTCCATACCTTACTGTCGCCCCGAGTCCAAGCAACTTGAGCTGCGACCAAATTTTCTTCCTTAACTTTGTCACCAACAACGGGATAAGTAGCTTCCCCATTTACATACCGAAACAGGTCAGCAGCATTAAGAATGGTTTTAATCTGGAATTTCCACAAATTCCATTGCTTTTGACCAGCTAATTTTTCAATCTTATACTCAGCAGCCTCCATTTTAATGCAGCCAAAAAAAAATTAAAACGTGGTGAACCAAGAAATGAGTATATGCTAGCACTCTAACTACCTGTCCGATTTTGTACTATCGAACAAATTTTTGCAAAAAAAAAACGACTTAAATTACCCACGTTATTTTATCTGTGCAAAAATATATTCAGCGATAAAAAAAAACTAATTCTGCCCAACTGTTTTTACTTTATACGTAACTGGGCCCATAACCTGTTAAATAAAACTAACCGCTTCGTTTAAGTGCTCAACAATGACTGAAGTTTTATTGAAAAATTAATAAAGAAAGAATTATAGTATTAGAGATTACAGTTTCAGTTTATACAGCTGAGTAAAAGATAAATGTTCAGAATAGAGAGTTGAAAATAAAAAAAAACAGGCAGGGATGTACAATAATATAAATTACTCAACAGTTTTTCTCTTTGATCTTCGAAAAGTTTCGTTTGTTCGTTTCTTTGATCTTCGAAACGTTCGACAAGAATAGCCAACATATTAAAAAAGTCTATGTTGGTACTTACTTGTTCTTTTTCCATTTCGATTTCCAAGACAGAATTGTCTGGATTTTCGCCGTGTCATCTCATGGCTTCTTGCAGACGAATAACGAGGTCTTTTTTCATTCCAGCAGTAGGAAGACCCCGTTTGATTAGTTCTGCTTTTAGTTCAACAGCGTTCAAATCTTTCAGATGCTTACCCATTTTTACACAATAACTTTTCACTAAAGTTTAATTTAATTACACTTCTGACACCAATGTTAATTTTTATTTAGTTTCGTTTTATTAAATAAAACTTATTTCCGTTTTAATATAACTCTCTTTACGTCTTTCACTTTTTAATTCCACTTAATATTTCAAAACACTCTTTATTTCTTTTTACTTTCTTTATTTTTAAATTCAATCTTTATCACTTTCAAATTACCGACCTATACAAGACTAATTTCATATTCAAACTGACTTCTTGCCGCATGGTGCGCTCGTATATATAGTAGCGGAACCATTCAGCACTCCGTACAGTGCCGGTCAGAGCCTTCTGGAACTTTCTAGTCTATGGTCTTTCGTTAAATTCGTTGTTTGTGGCTGTCACTTGGAATCACAATGGTGAGTTTACGCATCGTAAAACAAAAAAAATGTAACGGAGAACATCTTATAGAACACGTTACAGTATTATAAAATTGAACGTTTTTTACAAATAAAAATTAAAACACCGAACGACTCAAATCGAAGACTTATTTTTATAAATAGTTTGGTATATTTAAACGTGTTTAAGCAAAAACAAAGGGAATTTTTTCAATTCTTGTAGGGAAATTCAAAAAATACATTAGTGTTAAAAATCCCATTTAATCCAGTTCGCAGATCAAAAAGCTAAAACTAATTCACGTCAACTCAAACGTCAGATGATAAAATTTTAACGCTGTTCGCAAACGGGTTTATTTTTAAAAATCAACCTTAAAACAGTTTGGTATATTTCCACGTATTCAAGCAAAAAGAAAGGGAAATTTTTCAATTCTTGTAGGGAAATTTAAAAAATATATTAGTTTTAAAAATCCCATTTAATTAAGTTCGCACATCAAAAAGCTAAACATTTATTCACCTCAACTCAAACGTCAAAAATTAGCCAGAGGATGAAATCTGAACGCTGTTTGCACACGGTTGCCAAAAGATGTTTCCTTTCCATCTCCAGCTACGGTTTCTAGTTATATATCGGAAGTTGTTATTAGAAGATTACTTATTACTAGGAGATTTGGTCCAGTGTTGTCTGTTTTCATGTGTGGGTTGAGTTAGTTGTTATCCCATGTTAAAAAATCTCATATTAAATTTAAAAAAGATGCTGTTGTCTGTCCTGGAGTTATTTGAGGGATTTGATGGCCTTTTAGTATTCAGGCAAAAAAGTTTCTGATGGGAATCTACTTTCCAAACACATTTTCGATTAAAAAATTTTCTTGATAAAAAAAACTAAAAAAAAAAATAAAACTTGACTTCATTTTATAAGTCATAAATCTGCAAGAAAAATGTCTGTTAGAGATCTTTCAAAATAAACAATTATTTTTAAACTAGGTGTTTTACCTAAGTTTTTCACTCTTCATCTGAAGACGAGACTACCAAAAGGTTGTCGACAATTATATCAGGGTATTCCCTTGACACCATCTGGGCGAAAACGGACATCATCCCACACATTTTCCGTCTTAATTGTTTGTTCCGTTTTATGGAAAAATTTTTATATTCCGAAAATTGTTTCAAATTTCTTGGTGAAACAGGTGTTGCCAACGAACGGACTCTTGGCGTGGCGAGATATTATTATTATTATTATTATTATTATTATTATTATTATCTTTATTGTTTTTTTTTTCAGAAGAATATAAACTTAAAGTTAAAAAGATATACAAGCATGGCCCTAAGCCGTCTGCCGGTACGAGATATTATGTAAAGAGGTGGGCGAAAATTTGTTGGTGATGTAGGGCTGGACGGACTACTGTTGTTGAGTCATGTCATCAGTTATGTACTCAATTGACAATTGAAAATGACGTTGACGGGGAAAGCAATTGGGTACCTGATGATGATGGGACCATTGTTTAAGATAAATTGGATGAATTTTGGTCAACATTTTCAACAGGAGATGCCATCGAGAATGCTCCTCTCGAACTATCCATAAGAAATGGCGGATGATAGTTGTCCTTGGAGAACGCATATTTGTGAAACAATTCAAAATAGGGCCAATTTTCTTTTTCGTCCTTTCCTATTGGAGCATCATCACCTGCTCCGTCTCACGTTCGTTGCTCGAACAATTACTGAAATCAGATCGTTTAAGTCAAAAACAACAAGTTACCTCAAAGAAGGTACCAAGTCAATATTACCTTATATTTTTGGGTCAAGCTTTTATAAAGTTGTCTGCAGGCTTTTACATCTTTGGTAGGGTCTCCCAAAATCACAGCAACTCATCTAAAAAGAAATGAAACTGCATTATGCTCACAATTATAATAATATATACCTCCATCCATTGTTGATATTGGCATTTTTGGACACGAACATTTTGTCAAAGCTTATTCTTATTTTTATAAGTTTTATTTTGTCGGCGTGAGTCCCTTAAATAAACAAAATTAATAAAAACATTCTTTAGTTTTATGGCCAGTTTCTCCAAACATTTTTAATATTTATTGGGTTGTTAAATCTTAGAATGGCATTTTTCAATTTCACAAACCATTTTCATTTTTTAAAGGGCCAATAAACTAAAGTCCCATTTTGTTCCAAATAAATTTTAAAGGCGTCTTAAAAATGCCAGACAAAGAGAACGTTGAAATTTTTCGATTAATATGATCTCCTCTCGCTTGCTCTAATGAAAGAGAGCCATGAGTGGTGAATAAAAATCCGGGATTGGCATCAAGTGTCCTCATTTTTAAAAAATCACCTCCTTATATTGGTGCAAACCATTTTGAGCTAAAATGCCAATAAATTTTATTACTCCGTTAACTAAAAAGCTTTTAGGTGTATTTTGGTGAAACTGGGCATTACACTGAAATAAATTTCTACATATATTATTGTAATGTCCAAGTATAAACGAGGCCTTAATCAACCGATTTCTGGTGGCTTCTCAAATAGATGATGCAAAACTAAAGAAAGCACTTCTTTTACATCTAGCAGGTGAGTTAGTATCTCATATTTATATTTCCTTTCCTGAATCCCTATCCCCCACTGCAACTGCAACTGCAACTAACACGGAAAATGGCGGATCACAAACACCGAAAGACGAATACCAAGTGGCAAAGGAAAAATTGTCTGATTACTTTGTAACACTCAGCAACAAGGAATTCGAAATTTTCAACTTTTGGAAAATGCAACCAGAATCCACAGAAAAAAATTACCAATTCTACGCACGTCTGCTCAAAGCATCTGAAAACTGTGGATACGCTGTTGGCGAGGAGAAAGGCCAACTTTAGACCAGCTGCTAACATATGCCAAGTCATTAGAAACCACAGACTTTCAAGTAAAAGGCATAGAAGAAAATAATGAGGATCAAAGTGAACGCACCAAAGCAATCAACATAAAGAGGAAGTTTTCGCACAACAAAGCTAATCAAAATCCTAGTGCACATTTGAGTGGCAATACAAATAATTGCAGCACAAACAGACGCATGTGTTTCTTTTGTGGTAGTGCATGGCATGAAGACGGACTTTCTAGCTGACCAGGTAGGTGTGTCGTTCAAAAAATCCCAAATTAGCGCAAAAACAAACACAAAGCATAACGAGACATCTGAAGGAAGACAGTTCCAGCAACGAATCTACATTTAGCCTAGGAACGGAAGTGACAAAAACACCAAAGGTAAAGTTGTATCTAAATGACATGATGGTTGAATTTATTATCGACACAGGATCATCTGTAAACATAATCAGTCGTGAAACACTTCGTAAAACTGGAATGAACCTTGCGAATTTAACACCAACAAAAAAAAAGTGTTTTTATACAACTCAAGAACACAGTTACCTATATTAGGTAGTTTTAGAACAAAACTAAACCACAAAGGTTCTGAAGTAGTTTAAGATATCCTGGTAATAGACACGGAAGCTGAATCGATCCTAGCCAAGAGCTACAAGTTGTGCAAGTGACATACAAAATCAAAAACAATGAAAGTATCATCGACATGTAACACATGTAGGAACGATAGATTAAGCTAAGTATTTTTAAGTATCGTTATTATATGAATCATTAACGAAATAAACTACTTACAGACCGCCGCCGCGTCATATTATCATATTATCATATTAATCAGAATGCAAACAGTCATCCAGTCATTTAGCCCAGCGATAGCGACGATCATATTGCATCCCGTTTGGGATACAATTATTAATGAAGAACAATGCAACGATGACGCGACGACACACAAATTATATCACAAACGAATTGTGACCTAGTTTGTGTGTCGTTTAAATAGAGTCAAGAACCCCACACATTCCGAGAAACGATAACGAGATAGCAAGACGAGTACTTGTTTGGATTGGCTTGGTCGCTGGAATGTGCGGAGTCGGCAGGTAGGTTAGCTGGCTAGCAAAGGCGTGGGGCTGGTATCGCCTGATGACAAGAATGTACCTGTAGGACTTGATTTGAGGCTGGATGACTGAGTGCGAGGAGAGTCTTAAAATTGAGTTACGCGAGTAAGGTTCGACGGTTGGCGATCTGGCGGTCTGTAGTTTTATATTGTTCTGTATTAAAAGTCAATGTCAATATTTACAAATAAAGAATCAACACATTATTATTATTGAAATAAAAATCACCACATTTGGGGGCTCAACCGGGATTAACCACGATTTAATTGTTTTTATTGATTAATTGATTTGGGTACAGTATAAAAGAAAAAGTTACGAAGGAAAAGTTGGAATAGTTACGAATTGCGGTAAGTTGTTCTGAAGAAAAAAGGTTTATCGTACCGATATAACGTGAAGGCGGACCTGGTGGATAGAATACGTCAAAAGTATAAAGACATTAATATAGAAGAGGTCATCACGGACGGCGACGCAGAAAAAACGAGCACAGGCGGTGAAGCAGAAAAAACGAGCACAGACAGAGAAACTGAAGTAAAATCACTAAACGAGAACGAAGTTAAGGAAATCACACCTCAGGAGCAAGAAGAAGACGAAAGCATGTTGAACGAAAACAATTTCGTGTTTCGGGACGTAGAAGATTCCCTCGAACATTTTTCAGGCGAATCAGTGAAAAAACTTGAAACGTGGATTAAGGATTTTGAAGAAATTGCGACGATATGCAAATGGAACGATATCCAGAATTTTTTATATTCGAAACGGCTGCTGAAAGGAGCGGCAAAACTTGCGGTGGAAGCAAGATCGGGTATACCAAACTACGCAGCGATGAAGATCATTCTAGAAGGGGAATTTAGAACTGCTAGGACTGGAATAGATATACACCGGGCCTTAGAGACACGTAAGAAGAAACCCTCTGAAACCCTGCTGGAATATTTGTATTCTATGCAGCAACTCGCAAACGAAGGAACCATCGATGAGGCATCATTGGTGGAATACATAAGAAACGGAATTCCCGATTCGGTGCAAAATAAGACCATACTCTACGAAGCAACGAACCTGGAAGAATTAAAGAAAAAGCTGGAATGCTACAAACAAATGAAAAAAGGTATGCCGGCACAGAACTTGAACAGAAATAATAATATTAGACCTGCACCTCCGGCAAGAACAGTGCCTGTAAATTCATTCGGACCAGCGAGACGTCATAATTGCGGGTCGTTATCACATCTAGCAATTAACTGTCCAGATAAAATAAAAGGTACGCGTTGTTTTAATTGTAATCAGTTCGGACATATTTCATCAAATTGCCCGGTAAAGAATGAATCTCCGTCAACGTCCAGAGGTATAAGTCACGTTAATCGCATTGAGTCGGACGGAAGTCACTTAGCGATACAAGTAGAAGGTAAGCCATATCACGCGTTTATAGACAGTGAAAGTGATGTGTCCATCATACATGAAACGCTACAAAGAAAAATGAAGAAAACACACCTCGAAAAATCTGGTATGACGCTGAAGGGATTTGGGAACAGGCCACGGACGACGTTAGGATCATGCTTGGTAAATCGGTGGTACCCGACAGATGGATTCCAGATGAAATTTTATTGGGAAAGGATTTTCTACGAAATGTGGAGTTAATCATGAGTCAAGGTAAGATAAAGAGTGTAAAGAACGTAAGCTTCGAAAAGAAGGAACCGGAAAAGAGATACGAACTCAAACAAAATGACGTATTTAATATCGAGTGTGCTGGCGACGAGGATTGGGAAACGAAGTTACAAGTAGGTAACGAAGAATATCGAGATATCGTGAATCACATAGTGGAATCATACACTCCAAGAAAGGTAGCAAAGTCATGTATTGAGATGGGGATCGTGTTGATGGACGAAATACCGGTATACAGAAAAGCCAGAAGATTGGCACCACTGGAAAGAGAGGCAGTAAATCAACAAGTACAGGAATGGCTGGAAGAAGACTAGTGCCAAGCAGATCGGAGTATGCCAGTCCTATAGTGTTGGTCAAGAAAAAAGATGGATCCTACAGATTGTGTATAGATTATCGTGAGCTTAATAAAAAGATGATAAAAGACAGGTTCCCGATGACAGTGATGGAGGAGATATTCGAGCCGATGCACGATGCCAAAGTTTCCATTCTAGATCTAAGGAATGGATTCTTTCACGTGGACGTAGAAAAGGAAAGCAGAAAATACACAGCGTTTGTAACGCCAGATGGACACTACGAATTTAAGAAGGTGCCGTTCGGATTATGTAACTCGCCAGCTGCATTTCAAAGGTTTATTAATAAAATTTTCCGTGAATTAGTTCTTCGTGGATATTTGCTGATTTATGTAGATGATATAATCATTTTTGCGAACAATGAAGACGAGGCGCTGAAGAAGTTGGAAGTGGTGTTAAAGGTAGCTGAGGAGTACGGATTGAAGATTAAGTGGGAGAAATGTAATTTTCTATCAAAATCAGTGGAATTTCTTGGACACGTAATAGGAAATGGAGGTATTAAACCATCGCAAGAAAAGGTAAAAGCGGTACAAAAATTCCCAGTACCAACGAGCGTAAAACAGGTACAAAGTTTTTTGGGATTAACGGGCTTTTTCAGGAAGTTTGTGCAGGGTTACTCCAAAATAGCTGAACCCTTATCCGATTTGCTTCGAAAAGACACCAAATTTGAATTTAAAGAAAAATAAAATGACAGCCTTTAATGATTTAAAATTTTATCTTTGCAGGGATCCAGTGTTGAAGTTGTTTAATCCCCAGTTGCCCACGGAGTTACACACAGATGCGAGTATTGTTGGCTATGGAGGTGTGGTACTCCAAAAACATGAAGACAACCAATACCACCCAACATTTTTTATGAGCTTCAAGGCGACCGCACAGGAGCGGAAGTATACTAGCTACGAGCTAGAGGTACTATAGCCATCATAAAGTGCCTAAGCAAGCTCAGAGTGTATATACTGGGATTGGAGTTCACGGTGGTGACAGATTGTAAGGCGTTTGAAGCTACGATGAAGAAGAAAGATCTTTGTCCCCGTGTAGCCAGGTGGGCCATCATGCTGCAGGAGTACATGATGAAGGTGATACATAGGGCGGGGACAGCAATGCAAAACGTGGATGCCCTAAGCAGGTACCCAGTTGTGATGCGAATAGAAGAAAGTCTGATCCATCAGATTAAAGCTGCACAAGGTAAAGATGAGTTTTGCCAACTAATTTTTAATGTAATTGCAGCAGCCGGAACATACAAGTATTACGAAGTAAGAAGTGGATTGCTGTATAAGTTCAACGAGGGAGCTCACTTGTTGGTGGTGCCGAAAGTCATGCAGAAGGAGATCATACGCAACGTTCACATACAAGGACACATAGGGTCGCGAAAGGTGGAGGCAATAGTCAAACAGGATTATTATATACCAAAACTGATGGGGTGTATCGAGAATGTGATAACAAACTGCGTGGCGTGCATTTTGGTGGCAAAAAAGAGTGGACGAGCAGAAGGATTTCTTCACACTATCGAAAAGAGTGACGTGCCGCTACATACTTTCCATATAGATCATTTAGGTCCATTACCGTCGACTAACAAATTTTACAATTATCTTTTTGTAGTGGTCGACGCATTAACGAAGTTCTCCTGGATTTACCCTGTAAAAACAACGAAGAGCGAAGAAGCCATAAAGCGACTAGAGACGCAGAGCGAAATATTCGGGAATCCAGTCCGCATTGTCTCAGATAGAGGTGCCGCGTTCACGGCAAATACGTTTAAAGAATACTGCAACCGGGTGGGGATACAACACATTTTGACGACTACAGGAGTTCCACGAGGAAACGGCCAAGTAGAACGAATCAACCGAATCATCATTGAGGTGCTGTCGAGAGTCACGATAGCTGAACCTAGCAAGTGGTATCAACACGTCGGAAAAATACAACAGATAATAAACTCAACCATGTCACGAAGTACAAAAAGGAGTCCATTCCAGCTGATGTTTGGAACAGCGATGAGGCGAGCAGAAGACTTTGAGATGCAGAAGCTACTGGAGGAAGTAATATTAGATGAGTTCGAAATAAATCGCGACGAAACAAGAAAAGCAGCGAAAGAAGAGATAAGAAAAATTCAAGAAGAAAATCAAAGAACGTACAACAAGAGGAGGAAAACCGCTAGAGAGTATCACCTGAACGAGCTGGTGGCGATTAAAAGGACGCAATTCGGAACCGGACTTAAACTTCATGCCAATTTCTTGGGGCCCTACAAAGTAATAAAAGTAAAACGAAACGAGAGATATGACGTAAGAAAAGTGGGCCAGCATGAAGGACCTAACGTAACGAGTACATCCGCCGACTACATGAAGCCATGGCCGAGAAGCGATGACGAAGATGAAAGCGAGGAAGATAGAAATGACCCAATGAGCGACTGAGGGCAGTCGATTTTCCAGGATGGCCGAGTGTAGGAACGATAGATTAAGCTAAATATTTTTAAGTATCGTTATTATATGAATCATTAACGAAATAAACTACTTACAGACCGCCGACGCATCATATTATCATATTAATCAGAATGCAAACAGTCATCCAGTCATTTAGCCCAGCGATAGCGACGATCATATTGCATCCCGTTTGGGATACAATTAATGAAGAACAATGCAACGATGACGCGACGACACACAAATTATATCACAAACGAATTGTGACCTAGTTTGTGTGTCGTTTAAACAGAGTCAAGAACCCCACACATTCCGAGAAACGATAACGAGATGGCAAGACGAGTACTTGTTTGGATTGGCTTGGTCGCTGGAATGTGCGAAGTCGGCTGGTTGGTTAGCTGGCTAACAAAGGCGTGGGGCTGGTATCGCCGGATGACAAGAATGTACCTGTGGGACTTGATTTGAGGAAATGACTGGCTGGATGACTGAGTGCGAGGAGAGTCTTAAAATTGAGTTACGCGAGTAAGGTTCGACAGTTGGCGATCTGGCGGTCTGTAGTCTTATATTGTTCTGTATTAAAAGTCAATGTCAATATTTACAAATTAAGAATCAACACATTATTATTATTGAAATAAAAATCACCAAATACATTGAGAAAAAATATCCATTTGTTACGCGAGGAGTTGGCAGACTAAAACAAATGCAAGTTCAGCATACAACCGATAGCTCAAAAGCATCGAAGAGTCCCATTTCACCTGACAGATAAGGTTGAAACGGAGATCAAGAGACTGGAAGAAAGAGATATAATTGAGAAAGCGGACGGACCTACTCCATGTCTCCAATAGTAATTGTGCCAAAACCCAATAAACCGGAGGTGATTAGAATGTGTGTTGACATGAGAGCAGCAAATACGGCGATCAGAAGAAAACGCCATATAACTCCGACGATCGACGACATATTCATAGCCCTGAATGGTTCAGTCATTTTCAGCAAATTTGATTTAAATGAAAGGTATCACCAACTCATTTTAGATAACGCGTTCGATTACCACATTTGTTACAAACTTCATGTTTATGAAACATCCCAACCTACCTTATTCTCCCTTACAGATCTTTACGAGTACTAAGGGTTCATCCATGACACATTATAATCCAAACTTTTCCACTTTTCCATATTTGAGAGGAAACTCCGAAAAACCATTTGGAAAAGCTTCCCTCCAATTCTAGAATACTGATTATAACCGCCACCATATTAAGTACCTACTTGCAAAGTGTCTCATAGGATAAAATCCATTAACTTTTTTTTTTAATTAAACTTACCAAAACAAAAGTTAGTATTTTAGTGGAAATAACGAAGGAAAACTGTTTTAAATAAATATCATTTAGTGGTGAAAATAAATTAATAAGGTAACACACCTTTTATATAGATATATATATAGGCATTTATGTGGGATTTAAACTACGCCACTGGCTTTGCTCTGTATGCAAAATGCAAGTCCCCACTATCCTAACAACCACTTATAGCCCGATTCTCCCCAATATCAGTGATACCTCACAAGTCATAACAAGAGGTGAAATTGATTTTGTTACTTTTTCGGATTCTCCCCCGTAGTCACAACTTGTAAGAGTTATAAAAACAATCGAAATTGTGATCTGCTACAGAGCAGGTCACAGCACTCGAATTTCAATTGTTTTTTGTTTTTGCTTTTTTTGTGAGTTGAAACGAAAGGAATTCTTTATTATTTATTTTTATTTTGATGATGCATTGGGTTATGCAACTTTTTGTTTTAATTAAAAAATATCAAATCATAAAAAATTTTTGGAATTGTTGAATTTTTCTTTACTAATTCTTAGGTGATCACATTTTTTTATAGGTAAAGTCTTTCTTCGACTATCCATGTTTTTTCTCCAAAAAAGCTAGTCTTGCATCACCACACATATTTTTCACCGATATTAGTTCGGATACGTTATTTATTTCTATAAAATTTGTAAATTTGATTGAATTATTTACATTTCACATAAATTTTGCACAGAAAAATTAAAAACTTTATCGTGTTCTGTCACAATCCGCTGTTCCAAGTCGAAGAAAAAAACTCACCATAACGCGGTGAGTTTACTTGAGACTTTTCTTGTGAGGATTGGGGGAGAATTCGATAAATGTTATCGAGTCACAACAATCCTCGCAATAAATTATCACAAGGGCTTATGACTTACGACTCCTCACAAGGGGGAGAATCGGGCTATTAGTTAGATATGAATTGGAAGAAGAAAAGAAAGAAGACTGTAAGACGAACAGCGAACGACGAAAGACGTGCTCACGACGAGAACGGCAATCATTGTCGAATTAACTTCATTTAGTTTAATTTTCTTACTTATATTTTATAATAATTCTCTGTAATATTATCTGTAATATTTTCAAATTTTTCTTTTGAATTAAATTTGTTCAAACTAGCCGTGACTTTTGCTTTTATTCCCTACAAATCTGGGGGCTCAACCGGGATAACGTCTGAAAAAAAAAACATTATTCAGATAAAATCCAACATTAATTTCGGGAGTAAAAAAAAAATGTTAAGCGGTTAATCAACATAAATTTTTTTTATCGTTGCAATATATCTTGTGAGCTTGTGTTTGACGTAATCCATTTCACAAAAAAAAAAAAATCAGGTGTTTAGCCCAAAAAACTGAAAAAAATTACCTCGTTAAAAATTTACTGTACGGTAAAACGGGTCTGCGGTAAAAAGACATTGCAGTAAAATTGACTTGGTGGGAATCACATTTTTAACGGAGAAAGATTTTCAAAATTTTTTTTAATACGATTTCAATCCAACTTTAGAAGCTTATCGGTACGAAAATATTTTTTTTGCGACAAGAAAGGGAGGCAGACGCAATAAAAATATGAATAGCACAGCAATTACGACGGGAGCAGATTTTTCTCAAATGCTGGAAATGCTTATAAGACGGGAATCTGAGGTAACAAGACGCGAAGTGGAGTTGAAATATAAGACGAATGGATGGCAAAGATGCTCACAGAGGGATGTTGATTTATCTCAACATGCTGAGGAAGCTGAGGAAGCTGATGACGAACAGCCTTCTTTTAGCGGAGCGAGGAGCCATACGCATTTGTCCAACGAAACCATATGACGACGAAATAGATTGAAAAGCTGTGACGGGAACAATCAGCAAGCACAAGATGTGGCAAAATCGGGCAATGAGAGTTCTGATTTAGAAGTCTCATTATTGCGGACTGAAATTGAAGAATTAAAGCGACGTAACGAGCGCGCAAATGTTGGCAGTTTTGAAGACGCTCTTAACGTAATTTCTGAGTTTAGTGGCGAGGGTGATATAGGAGTATGGGTGGATGAGTTTGATACTGTATCCACGTTGATGCGATGGGATAAAACGAAAGAAATTCTTTTTTCTAAACGGTTGCTGACGGCCACCGCAAAAATGGCTTTACGAACGAAGCTTACATTAACAAAATGGCCAGACTTAAACTTTTACTTGATGAATTTTCGAATACTATGACTGTGGCAGAAGTGCACAAGGCAATGCTGACTAGGAGACAGAAGAGTGGAGAATCCGTTGTTGAGCTTCTATTCGCTATGCGTGAACTAGGTGCAAAAGGTGGTGTTGACGAACGCTCCTTGATTCCATATGTAATTGATGAAATTGACGATGTTTCGGCAAACAAAGCGATGCTTTATGGTGCACGTACTATGAGTGATTTCAAAGGAAAAATTACCGAATATGAACGTTTTCGATGCTCCTTGGGACGATACTCTCATCTCCAGCCGAAAGTTTCAAAAACTTCGAAAGATTCTCCTAGCAGTTCGCAAATTAGATGTTTCAACTGTGGTTTAAAAGGTCACAAAAGTAAGGGATAAAGAAGAGAACACGACACCTTATGGATTTTTTATGGCGAATGTTGATATCGATAACATCATGTATCATTCTAAAATATATGTCGTTTCAGCAAAATATTTAAACCAGGAGCTATTGATTGGGAAAAACATTCTGAGAGACACACGAATATCTGGGTGCAGATGGAGTGCAGGGGGAAAAATTGGACCAGGAACTAAAAAACTGTTTCAAGGTAATTACTCAAAAAGATAATATCTGTGTTGGTAATCCAGAATTTAGAACAGACATTGAAGACCTTGTTAATAATTGTAAGCCCATAGGAACAAAATCTACAAAGGTTGAAATGAAGATTGTCCTTAAAGATGATACTGCTATTGCCCTACGTCCACGAAGACTTGCTCCGCTGGAGAAAGTTATAGTTGATAGTCAAATCGAGGAATGGTTAGACGCTGACATCATTCGCCGAAGCAATTCGGAATATTCCTCCCCTATAGTGTTGGCCAATAAAAAAGATGGAAGCAAAAGACTTTGCGTCGATTATCGTAAAATAAACAAGGTCAAAGTTCGTGATCATAATCTTTTAGCTTTGGTTGATGATCAGATCGATCAGTTGAGCTCTGCCAATGTTTATTCAACTTTAGATCTTGAAAATGGGTTTTTCCATGTCACCGTTAACGAAGATAGTCGCAAGTATACCTCTTTTGCCACTCATCGTGACCAGTACGAATTCAACAGAGTACCGTTTGGTCTTTGTGTGTCACCTGCTGATTTTCAAAAACACTTCAATTTGGTGTTTAAAGATCTTATAATCCATAAAATTATACTGCTCTATATGGATGACATTGTTGTACCAGGAAAAGATTATGGGGAAGCGATTCACAACTTAATTAAGGTTTTCAAAGTAGCCAGTGAATATGGTCTCAAATTTCATTGGTCTTAATGCCAGTTCCTCTGTGTTAAAATCGATTACTTAGGATTCCGGATTGAAGCTGGGAAGATTCAACCATCTGAAGCTAAGATTGAAGAGGTAAGGAAGTTTCCACAGCCAACGAGTGTTATCAAAATCCAAAGTTTCCTTGGTCTTACGGGATATTTTAGGAGATTCGTTCCTGGATATTCCTGTATAGCAAAGCCACTCACTGACCTATTGAAGAGGGACGTCAAGTTCCAATTTGGTGCTGACCAAAGAGCTGCATTTGAACAACTCAAACAAATTCTCACCACAGCACCAGTGTTGAAACTATATCGGCAAGATGCGGAGACAGAGTTACATACCGATGCGTCTAAATGGGGTTTCGGGGCAGTGCTACTGCAAAAAGAAAATAATAACTTTTTTCCCATTTCTTAAGATAGTAAAAAGTCATCAGATGCAGAGAAAAATTATAGCAGCTATGAGTTGGAAGCTCTGGCCGTGGTAGCAGCACTGAAGAAGCTTAGACATTACTTGCTGGGTATTCACTTCAAAATAGTGACCGATTTTGCTGCATTCAAGGGAACAATGGAAACAAAAGAGTTTTCTCCTCGCATCGCTGGTTGGGTCCTCGTAACACAAGAATTCGATTTCACCCTGGAACACCGAAGTGGAACTCGAATGCGCTCAGATGCACTAAGCAGAAATGCTGTAAGTATTATTAAAAGTGAATTTTTACTGCGAATTATTCAAGCACAAGAAAGTGACGAACAAGTAACGCTGATCAAAGCGCTGTTGGAGCACAGCTTGTACAAGGATTTTGGAAAGCAAATCACTCTGCATATACCATGTTGATCATCTGGGGCCACTGGAAAAAACAACAAAATTGTACAGCTACATATTTTGCGTTGTAGATGCTTTTTCCAAATTTGTTTGGATCTACCCAACCAAAACGACGTCAGCGGTGGAAGTGATAGCGAAATTGGATCTGCAGAAAATGTCATTTGGCAGTCCAGCCCGAATAATATCGGTCTGAGGATCAACTTTCACGAGCAAGTCTTTTGAGGAGTATTGCCAGGCGGAAAAAATAGAACACCTTGTTATCACAACCGGTGTTCCCAGAGGAAATGGCCAGGAAGAGCGCGTCAACAGAGTAAATATTTCAGTATTGACCAAACTCTCAGCCGAAAATCCAAGAAAATGGTACATACACACTATTTCAAAATAGTCACACGTCCCTCCATCTCTGAATCCAGTACGCAGTTCAGACAACCTAATCAAAACCCCATATTCCAAAAACATTTTAAATTCCCTGTAAATATCAATACTAGCTCATCCCTAACAACAGCCATTACAATACAAATACAGCCATTACGATACAAAGAAGAAAAATACCAGAGAAAGACATAAAAACCACCAAGCCAACGTCAAGATCCACAAGAAGCACTCGTTCATGATGATCCAGAACACAGTGGCTACTCAAACGACAAAAGTGATGCACAAGAAGAACTCGTTCATGATGATCCAGTACACAGTGGCTACTCAAACAACAAAAGTTTCCCAACAACATCTTAAGTATTCAAAAATAACGAATGTTCAACTATTAGGCCAAGAACATCTGGAAGAGTTAGACAACCGCCAAAACTTTTGAACGAATACATTTTGGGAAGTGTATCTGAATCTGAAGAAGAGGAGGAATGTAATGTCCAAGTGTAAACGAGGCCTTAATCAACCGATAACACAAACAGATCAATAGACAGATGTTTGTCTGTTTGAAATATAATATAGAGATGCACACAAAATGGTCAACCGCCAAGCATTGTTTTAAGCGAAACCCTTTTTGATTAAATAAAGACATATTATCTTTAAACACTGTATTTTATAACAATTAAAATACATAATTTTACAACTATATGGTTTTTTGTTGGATGTCGCAGATTATTTCGGAAAAATAATTTTAATTTTAAGGTTTAAGCAAGAAGCAGATGTTTATTAAAAATGACACGCAATGACGCCAACCAAATATGCAAAAATAAGTTTTCTCTTTAATACATTTAATACTGAAATTATGCCATTTTTTCACAACTCTTGCTTTTTTTCGGCTCATTTTATCAAAACTAAAATTTATTGAAACCACCGCCGTCGACGTAACACAAACCGTTACCACAAAAAATGCCGTTAGACTTTTTTCCGTACAAAACATCGTTATAGAGTTATAACGATTTTTAACGTAGAACATTCAAATACCTATGGACTTATACGATGATGTAGCCCAGCCAGCAATATAATGCTATGATATACTAGGTACCTTATGGTAACGCGAGAAATCTCTTCTTTTATTTTTTTTTACTTGCGATTATAGGTACTCTAAGGCAAGTTATCCATTCGTACAAAAATATGAAATATTGAAATGGTCTATCTTCACCTGTTTAGGCAGGAGAGCCAATTGAAAAAAAAAATATCGACTTAGAATTGAAACAAAATTATTTAAAATTAACCAAAAATAATATGGCAATAAATTACATCTTGTTTTAAAGGTTAAACTTCATCCTTTGATTTGATGTTTGATGCTAGTTGATTTAACGAATGGTTTTTGATAAATAACATTTCAAAGTCAATTTTAAAAAATAAAATAATTTATTGTCTTAAAATTGATTTTTTACAAAGTTTTGCATTGAGTGCATTTTTTTTTACCACTGTTCAACGCTTTTACATCAAGGATACCTATGTCATATTTACGTTTTTTACGTATACCTACCTCTGAAACGGTGAAAGATACTGTAGTGCCCATACACTACAGATACATAGAATCGTGCTTTTAATTGATACAGGTGCAGATATCTCTATCTTAAAAAAAGGTAGCTTAAATTCAGAAAGAAATATAAATATGATAGATAAAATTGCAATTAAGGGTATAAACGACTCTGAAACTAATTCAATAGGTTCTATAAAAGCAAAAGTAAAAATTGAAAATGATTATGTAGAACAAAAATTCCAGATAGTAGATGATAATGTGCCGTACTAATAAAATGGAGCTTAATATGTCGAAATGCAACGTAATGACTTTTACTCGTCGAATACTGCCGATCCAGAAAAACTATAAAATAAATGATGTTCTATTGGAAAGTGTAAATTATGTTTGTGATCTTGGTGTTATTTTGGATCAAAAACTGACATTTAATAAACATATTGACTATATTGTGAATAATTCGAATCGAATGCTTGGTTTTTTGCGTCGGTGGGCTACAGATTTTCAAGATCCGCATATACTAAAAATGCTATATTGTTCTTTGGTGCGATCGGGTTTAGAATACTGCAGCAACGTATGGTGTCCACGTTACAATGTTAACATAAACCGCATTGAATCTGTCCAGAAAAAGTTCCTGTTGTTTGCCTTGCGGTATCTTCCTTGGGATAGATCGACCAACCTACCATCGTACAACAGTCGCTTAAAACTTTTGAACCTTGATACATTAAGTAAAAGAAGAAATATATCTAACATCCTTTTTGTTTTTAACATATTAAATGGAAATATCGATTCAAATAATCTGCTTTTTAAAATAACCATTAATGTTCCAAACAGAACTTTCCGTCATTTTGAACTTTTAAATTTAAGATTTAATAGAACTGTCTATGGTATTCATGAACCACTTTTTGCTGCTTGTGTCGATTTTAATAATTGTTTTAATTTAATAGATTTCAATTTAAACTCAAAAAATTTAAAAATAATATTAAGAAACAATTTACAAGACTAAAATTAAAATTATATTTATGTTCCTATGTATGTTTACTTTAAAAGCTAAGAATTGAATTTGTAGCTAAATAAATAAATAAATAAATAAATAAATAAATAATTGCCCAATTAAGACCAATGGCATACTCGGAAGAGATTTTTTAATAAGGACAAACAGTAGAATAGATTATGAAAACTTTACTATATCAATATACATAAATAATAATAAATACGTTCTACCAATGATAACACAATTACCCGTGTAGCGGATCAAATTATGAACGCGCCACATAACAAAATGGTCATCACATCCTGAACGCAACCAACCACCTTGATCCAAACGCACCCTCGAATCAATTGACAGCTGTCAAGAGACATGCTTTCAGCTATTTCCTGCGAATATAAAATTCTACCCTTTTTTCACCTCGAACCATCATGGACATCAGCAGCAGCAGCTCTTGGAAGCGAATTTAAGTATCAAGAATTACAAAGTTATAATTATAGTTTTATAATAATTTTAGTTAAAGTAATAAAGAGTTTCTTTTTATAACAAAGTTAATTGTTACACTGGTGACCCCGCGTTGGAAACAAAACAATTCGTTCCATTCTTGTGGAAACATTTCGCTCCATTCTTTTGCAAGAATTCTGCTTCCCATTGCTGGTTGGAATTTCTCTATACCGTCGCCGAAAAAACCATGCCCGACGAACAGGCCGAAGAAACAAAAAATCCTCAAAGATCAAACTGCGGCCAATCGCAAAACGCAGCGACACAGTTCAACTCAGCAATATCGGGGCTTTCTGTCGCTTCTCGGCTACCTCAGTTTTGGCGCGAAAGGCCATCCCTATGGTTTGCCCAACTGGAAGCTATTCTTTCGCCTTCTAAGGCTAACGACGACTCGAAGTACCAATATGTAATAGCGAACCTCGATCGAAGGGACCTTGAGCAAATATCTGACATCCTACTTAAACCACCAGCGAACAATAAATACGCCCAGGTTAAGGAAAGACTTGTCAAGGTCTATGAGGAAGACGAAGAGCAAAGGATGCAACGCCTAATAGAAGGTCTCGACTTGGGCGACTCGCAGCCTTCTCAGCTTCTTCGGCGCATTCGCGACCTCTCCGGTTCTTCAGGTACGCCCGACACAGTAATTAAGGTCATGTGGATTTCACGTCTGCCAAAACATGTGCGTGTTATCCTCTCTTCTGTGACTGGCGACCTCAGTACAATTGCAGAAGTGGCTGATAAAATTATGATCAACTGTTCTACACCAACTTCGATTGCTGCAATTCCACCTCCATCCACAAGCGACGAAAATATGCAAGCCATACTTCGGAGGTTAAATGCCATCGAAAGACGTTTTAAAGAGCAGACCAACGTTTCGCAACGACCAGCAGCAAATAGTCGTCAAAACTCACCAGCAGACCAACGCCAAAGGAGCAAGTTTTGTTGGTTTCATCGACGGTATGGATCAAAAGCTAGAAATTGCAACCAACCATGTGCTTTTAATCAGGGAAACGCCTACCAGCAACAGTAGGTGAGGCTTCTTCAGTTGCTGGTAAGTCAAATCGCCTCTTTATACACGACCATAGTTCTGGCCACCGTTTTCTTATAGATAGCGGTGCCTCAATCTCAACGTTAACTGTCAAGAACACATCCAACTTAGAACCAGAGTCCACCATGCTGAGAGCTGTCAACGGCACCCGAATTAACACCTTCGGCACAACAACGCTTTCCTTGGATTTTGGTATGGGACGAACATATCGTTGGAAATTCATACGCGCTGCAATCCCTCATTCAATTTTAGGGGCAGATTTCCTTAATTTTTTCCGCCTACTGGTCGATATTCATGGACGCCGCCTATTAGACCAAAGCTTGAACTCAACCACGTCACCTTTAATGACGTCATCCGATGATCTCTCGCTTAATGCCGTCAATTCCAACGACTTATACACAAACTTGCTTGAACGCTTTCCCTCCATCACGCTCCCGCTCAGCGCCCTCCGGAAGCCTCTACATTCAGTGTGCCATCACTTGGAAACTCTGGGGGCACCAGTTTACTGTCGCGCAAGGCCTATTCCACCGAAATATTACAAACTGGCTAAAGCGGAGTTTCAGCGGATGGTAAATGAGGGCATCTGTCGACCGTCGAGAAGTCCGTGGGCCAGCCCACTTCACATCGTCCAAAAAAAGGATGGTACAATCCGGCCATGTGGCGACTACAGACGCCTTAATGCCGTCACACTTCCGGATAGGTATCCTTTGCCACGGCTAACAGATTTTCAACTCATAATACCAGAAACGTCCATTTTTTCCCGCCTCGACTTGGCTCGAGCGTACCACCAAATTCCAATGGCCCCGGAAGACATACCGAAAACTGCCATTATAACACCTTTCGGCTTGTACGAGTTCCAAAGAATGACCTTCGGTTTGCGCAACGCAGCTCAAACTCAACAGCGCTTTATGGACTCTATATTCGGGGACTTGGAATTTGTTTTTGGTTACATCGACGATATGCTCATAGCATCGAAGACGCAAGAAGAGCACTTAAGTCATCTAGAGGAGGTTTTCAAACGACTCGACCAAAATGGTATCACGATTAATAGGGATAAATGCGAATTTGGTAAGCAATCAATAACATTTCTCGGATATCAAGTGGACGCGGCTGGCATTCGGCCACCACAAGATACTGCCAAAGCAATGTCAGAATTTCCAAAACCAAAGACTGTGACTGAACTCCGCCGTTTTCTGGGAGCACTTAACTTTTTCAGACTGAGCCTACCGCATGCTGCCGCTGACCAAGCACCTCTCTGCCCAATGCTTCAGGGCTCCAAGCAAAAGGATAATTCTCCCCTCAATTGGACACCATCTTCAGAAGCAGCTTTTCTCCGCTGTCGTCAAGCCATTTCAGCAGCCACCACGTTAGCTCATCCCCTGCCGGACACTGAGCTACGCCTCATGACAGATGCTTCAAATGCAGCAGTCGGTGCAGCGCTTCTACAGCTCGTCAATGGAAAACCTCAGCCACTTGGTTTCTTTTCCAAGGCTCTAACAGCTAGGCAGCAAAGGTCTAGCACTTTCGACCGTGAGTTATTGGCAATTAAGCTGGCAATAGAGCATTTTCGTCGCTTCATTGAAGGACGGCCATATGTAATATTCACAGACCATAAGCCAATAACATTCGCTATTCGCAACCCACCGTCAGCATCAGAAACGCCACAGCGACAACGCTACTTAGAATACATATCGCAATTTTCGACTGATATTCGACACATCAAGGGCTCGGAGAACGCCACAGCAGATGCCCTCTCCCGAATCGCAGCAATCGAAGATCCGATCTATATGGACTACAAGGCTATCGCTAAAGCGCAACAGTCTGATGCGGAATTAATAAAGTTGAAATCGGTAAGTCAAAAACTAAATTTTGCCAACTTTGTTCTTCCGGGGACCGATGTAGAAGTGACCTGTGAAACATCTTCTGGACGAGCTAGACCGTTCATACCCAAGGCATTTAGACAAACAGCTTTCGAAACCGTGCACAATCTCAGCCACCCAGGAATAAGAGCTTCGCGTAAAACAGTAGCACTCCGATTCTTTTGGCCGTCAATGAACGTGGACATCGGTAAATGGGCTCGTAGCTGTCACGATTGCCAACGAAGCAAGGTTTTTCGACATACCAACCCTTCCACAGGGACGTTCATAGCAGTTGAACGGCTGGAGCATGTTCACATCGATATTGTCGGTCCGCTTCCACCCTACAACGGTTATAGCTACCTGCTCACCTGTATCGATCGAGCGACACGCTGGCCGGAGGCAATCCCAATCGCAAATATCACCGCAGTAGCAGTTGCTGACGCATTCCTCATGAATTGGGTTGCTAGATTCGGTTGTCCACAACGCCTTACAACGGATCAAGGCCGACAATTTGAATCTGCCTTATTTCGTCGATTTGCACAGATTCTTGGCTGCGAAAGAATTCACACGACTGCGTACCACCCTCAGGCCAATGGGATAGTGGAGCGATGGCATCGCTCACTCAAAGCGGCTCTCACCAGTCATTCACCTGACAGCTGGGCAAGCTCACTTCCGGCGGTACTACTTGGACTGCGCTCAATGGTCAACGAGTCCGGTGTAACTCCCGCACAGATGATGTACGGTACCGAATTACGTTTGCCAGGCGGTTTCTTCGATCACGGACCAGTTAATGAACCGGTAAGCTTTATAAAAGATTTAAGAGAGTCTATTCTAGGCCTAGCACCAACTTTTGCCAGCCGCTCATCGAAACCAGTCTTCATCCCAAGCGAGTTAAAAACATCATCACACGTCTACATCCGGAACGATCATGTCCAGCGTCCATTACAACCTGCATATTCGGGACCGTACGCAGGACTCGATCGACAGGAACACTCATTCAAGGTAGCTTTGCCAAATAAACAAGCCTACATTTCAATTCATCGACTGAAGCCAGCATACCGGATAGCTAGTTCCGATGGGGAACCAACTCCAAACGAATCACCACCACCTCCAGTACCAAGGCAACAACAAACAATACCGTCGAAGATGTATGAGACGAGATCAGGAAGGTCAATTAAACCCCCGCAACGTTTTGCTTCATCCGAGGGGGGAGCCATGTAGCGGATCAAATTATGAACGCGCCACATAACAAAATGGTCATCACATCCTGAACGCAACCAACCACCTTGATCCAAACGCACCCTCGAATCAATTGACAGCTGTCAAGAGACATGCTTTCAGCTACTTCCTGCGAATATAAAATTCTTCCCTTTTTTCACCTCGAACCATCATGGACATCAGCAGCAGCAGCTCTTGGAAGCGAATTTAAGTATCAAGAATTACAAAGTTATAATTATAGTTTTATAATAATTTTAGTTAAAGTAATAAAGAGTTTCTTTTTATAACAAAGTTAATTGTTACACCCGAATCACAAAACTTTATTCTACCAGCAAGATCACAATCTTTGCACCCAATAAATTTCGAAATACAAGAAGACAGCATCGTGCTAAATCAAGAAATACAACATGGTGTTTTTATTGCAAATTCAATCGTTCCAGCAAAAGGTGCTTTCATTTCATTGAAAAACAAATTTATAAACCCACCAATTCTGAAATACCCAGACCATGAAGAACCATTCATAATAACAACAGATGCTTCCAATACAGCTCTGGGAGCAGTTTTATCACAAGGTGAAATAGGGAAAGATCTACCAGTTTAATATGCCAGTAGAAGTCTAACTAAACATGAGGTGAATAAACCAATAATTGAAAAAGAATTACTTGGCATACACTGGGCCATAAACTATTTTAGACCATATGTCTATGGACGAAAATTCACCGTGATAACAGATCACAGACCATTAGTGAGTCTCTTCACACACAAGAATCCATCATCTAAACTGACAAGGATTAGACTAGATCTGGCGGACTATACATTTAATATCATTTATAAACAAGAATCAATGAACACGAACGCTGATGCACTATCACGCATCAAGCTTGATTCAGAAATACTAAACGGCATGATCCCAACTTCAGATGTTAACATAATAACCAGATCAAAAACAGCAAGAATGGCAATGGAGAATAAGAATGCAAACAACATAGAAATAGAAGGAAATAAATTTAAAGAAAATAATCCAAATATATATACGTGGGAATGTGACTCTCTAGGAAAAGTAATGAAAATTATAAAATTGAAATTTAAAAAAATGCCAAATACAAATCATGTACAACAGCGAGAATCCTCAACAAAACTAAGGTTTAATCGAGGAGAAGCTTGTACCAAGATTAAAGTAAGCAATATAGATGTAGTTATAGAATATAGTGATAATCCAAAACTTGACTTAGGTCAGATCTTGGAGAAGCTAGTATTCAAAATGAAGAAAGAAGATATAAAAAAGCTAGCAATTGCAAATAATGATGAGATTTACAAGCACATAACCATAGATGAATTTAAGGAACTATATAACAATCTACAGAAGAAACTTACGATAAATGAAAGGTTAACGATCATAATATATAACCCTCCACAAAGAATTATTAATGAGGAAGAAAAAGAAGCGATAATAAAAAAATTCCACGACACACCACATGCTGGTGGACACTCAGGTGTAAAAAGAACAATAAATAAAATAAAACAGAGATATTGCTGGAAAAATTTAAGCAAAATGGTCAAAAAACATGTAAATAAATGTATAATATGTGCACAAAGCAAACAGATAAGAAATACGAAAGAAAAGTTAATAATAACAGATACACCAACAACGAGTTTCGAGGTAGTAACGGCAGACACAGTTGGTCCACTTAGACCATCGGACGATTTTAGATATATACTAACTCTTCAATGTGAGTTGACCAAGTACATTGAAGCAATGATGCAAACACAGTAGCTAAAGCCTTGGTGAATAGCTTCATTCTTAGACATGGAAGCTTCAAAACTTTGAAAACAGATATGGGTACAGAATTTATAAATGAGGTAATGAAAAATGTATATCATGCATTCAATATAAACCATGTAACATCAACACCTTATCATCACGAAACATTAGGTTCTATAGAACGGAATCATAGAGTGTTGAATGAATACCTAATTGCCTTTGCAAAAGAAGATAACTGGCATGAATGGATTCCTTTTTTTGTTTTCAGCTACAATACAACACCGCATTCTAGTATTGGTATATCACCTTTCGAGTTAGTTTATGGAAAATTAGCTAAACTACCAGAACACTCAACTACTAAGATAGTAAATCCTATATACAATATTGATAATTACAGTTTAGAATTAAAATTTAGATTAGGACAAATGGAAATAATAGCTAAGAATCTTTTAGACAAAAGTAAATTAGAAAGACAAAAATTAGTAGATAAGATTTCTAATCCATTAGAACTAAATAAAGGAGACACAGTTTTTCTGAAAGTAGGAAATAGGAAGAAATTAGAAAATCCCTATTCAGGACCATATCGTCCCCTCAGAAGCAAAGTGGCTTATCTCAAAAAATGCAGTTTTTCAGAAAAGCGATTTGAAATATTTTGATTCATAAAAAATTAATTTTCATCAAGAGTTTATGCGAGGAGCTCAAAGTCGTAGAACAAATAAAATTTACTTTTTTGTCCTCTATCAAATAGTATAATTGATTTTAAAAAAATCTTTAAAAAAACAAAAAAAAAGTGAAATTTATGTCGTTTTGCATACAAATAAGTACTATTTTTGTGCTTTTTTTTCCGAAATGCTTTAAAAAGTGTCGTTTTGTATTGAATTAAAACCAATAACTTTGTTTGCTAACAAATTATTATTTTCTTTTATTAAAACACTGATTTTCAGTAAACAAACAAAAAAAAACGATAATACTCTTCAGGAGTTTTTTTTAACAAAAACAACAATCTTAATTGATTGAACAAACAAAAAAGAAAAACTTAGTAATTATTTAAAATAAACATTAATTGAACAAAAAAAAAAATACTGTTCTTCAGTCTTCAAGTATCTTTATCAGTAAAAAATATACTAAATGTAAGTGTATATAATAAGAAAATAGGAACTTCATTTAACAAATAATTATATAGCTAAAGAAAATTAAGATTTAGATTTTTGATTTATCACATTTCTTTAGACGCTTTTGATTTTTGAATAAAAGTCTTTATAGAAGGATGGAATTTGATTTTTATCGAACAGTTTCAATAATCCTTCTTTCTTTTTTGAAGATACACCCCTATCCGAGTTTTGTAAGATATCAAGACAAAGATTAGATATTCCTTCAAATGATCTAGTGTTGTTTGCTCTTATTTGGATGCGACGAAAAATGTCTTCGGCGTATGACAATTTAACATAAAGAACGCCAGGATCATCTTTTTTAAATCTCATTATTCTAACATCCGTCATTTTAACTTGTTTTCTGTTGTCATCTATGTTGTAATTTGATCCCAATTGATCAGATAATGTTTTGACATCATAGAACTTTGTCTCATCTAGCTCATGAACATGAAATGTTTTTCCTGTTTTTTTTGCTGTGCGAATGATCGTGACGTATTGGTCAGGAGTATAGATAGGTCCTGATTTCAACGCACTTTTAATACTACGCTCAATAACCGAATGAACTGAGTCTCCCTCGTTTTGCGTATGACCTTTAATAAGGTACTTGTGAGTTATGCTGTTCAAATTAGGGAGTATTTGTACCGCATAAGCATATAAAGCAATGAGAAATTTGTTTTTTTGTTGTCCACAGCAATTGTCGGAATAAAAAACCACATTAAACGATCCGGTTGAGTTTTCTTGAAGCTTTTTCAAATACATGAAAACACAGGAACCAATTTCGTTGGCCCCCCTTCCGGCAAGGCCCTCGTGCCAAACAAAACAGTCCACATCTTTATTCTTCAGTTCACAGATTGTAAAATTGAAGACATTAATCTTGGACACGTAGTAAAAAACACTTGAGTCTCCTTTCGGACATTGTAGAACAGCTTGAAGGTCATATACAGCTACAATGTTTGTTTCATTGGCAGATTGTTTATCTCTTTCTTTCTCTGCTCTTGAAAGTTCTTTTTCTGCCAAATGTTGGTCATGCTTTTCTTGCAGGCTTTCTTTATTAATGCTGTTTTCAAAAGCAATGCAGTCTTCACACTGATCTTTTTTGGGTCGGTGAAAACCTATGTTGAAGTTATTCACAAACACTCTTTGGAAAACATTATATTTAGCAAAAGGAATTTGTTTTTCCTTGCATTGCTCAACATAGTTTCGATGAATCTCTGAAACTGTCAAACCACCATCAATGTATTCCATATTAGATTTCGACCTACAATAATGGCTGGGAATACGGGGTATTGATTCAATGTGATCAGCTATTCCTTTCAAAATAAATTCGTCAGTTTTATTTTTTGGGGCGCGCCTACCTCTCAAGTCCTTTTGAACGATATTGGTGACAAATTTATCTCTTTTAGCCACGACAGTGCGTATGGGTCTATCATTGATTCCGAGAGTTGATATGAAAAATTTTTTGCAAACTCTAATTCTTGAGTTCTCAAGCGTCAAATAAAATGCATTATTGTGCTTTCGTTGCTTTCTGGAATTGGGAGTGAGCTCATTCTCTACCCGAATGTATCGATATTTTGGTTTAATGTCCATAATGGAAGACGCAAGAAAACATCGTTGCTTTTCGATACATCCCAAGTTCCAATAATTGGTAAATATTTTAGATCGACTCTCTTCATCTATTTTTGACGGACACCCAAGCAAACACCGACAAATGGGACCTATCTTTCTTGCTTCAATGAATCTTTTATTTTTTGAACTTGAAATATAGGCTTTTCCAAATCTCCTTCCATCATACGCTTTAGTTCTTGTCCATTCACTTTTTGAAATTTGTCTCTTTTTTGAGTTCCGCTTTTCTTGTTCATTGGATTCTATAACTTGTATCGGGTTTGAAGCTGGGGTATCATCCATAGATTCCGAAGAACTGCTTGAAGAACTAAAATTCGGGTCTTTACATTCGTCATCTGAGGAAAAATCACCATCTGTTTCATCTGATGACGAAGCTGACAAAGGTGATTCATTAGCTAGGTTACTTTGACCTGCTATTATATTAGAGACACTGGCACCACTACATCCAGGTTCCGAAGTGATGTGATCACAAGTTCGTGTATCTGTGTTGAATTGAAGATGAGTATTTTCGGATGATTGTATAACCGAAGCAATTGATTGATGGTTGGGTAAACCAGGTTGATTCGAAGGTGAATGTTGTTGCTAAAAGAAATATTCAGGTGAAATACTTAACATCAAAATAGGTTACGTAGATGATTATAAAATAAATACTTACAGTGGTTTCATAGGTATTGCAAGTATTTTGTTCTGGAACGTTTTCCAGACGTGAAACTGTCCATTCTGGTTTATTTATATTGTTCATATTTCTCGCCAGTTTAACGAGCAATTGAGATCGGTTCAATCTACTTTATAAAACAAAAATTTGGTCGTATCAGAATAAGAATGGTCTAGGATTTTCGAAAACTCAAAAAGAATTGACAAAGTGACACTTCTTATTCTGCAAAAAACATTTTTTTTAAGTATTTAGCTTGTACTTTCTCATCCAAAATGACATATTAAGGATAATGCCATTTAACATTCGAATAAGTAAAAATAATTTTGACATAAGATAAATAATGCCAGTTTGGTTTTCAAAAAATTAACAATTCAGTTTGATTTTTTTTAAAGTAAAATGAAACAACATGAATAAAACATTTAAGCACTAAAATAATTGTAAAAATAATTTATGAGAAATGACGTAAAACGAAAAGTGTCACTTTTCCTAAAACTTTAATTTCATACTTCAATAATATTTTTTGAAGATAAGTGTCACAAATAAAAAAGTGTCAAAAATATAAACGAAAACTTACCTTTTAGTTTCAGTGTAATCTGACATTTTAAGATTAGAACTTTTTCTGCAAAAAACAACACAACAACACACTATGACGACTGACATGAAACTGAAAATGTCATTTTACTGATGAATAGTTCAGGGATGATATCTAAAATGCAAAACGACACTATCGCCCTCACGCCTTCAGTTTAAGAAGTATTATAATGACGGTTTGACAGAAAAATAGAGTTTTTTTTTGTGATTTTTTCTGTATACTTAACTCAAAATCGACAAATTTTGAGATAAGCCACTTTGCTTCTGAGGGGACGATATAAGGTCGTAGAATTAAATGGCGTAAATACAAAAATTAGGATAAAC
Organism: Baccha elongata; assembly: GCA_951217065.1. Classification (NCBI taxonomy): domain Eukaryota; kingdom Metazoa; phylum Arthropoda; class Insecta; order Diptera; family Syrphidae; genus Baccha; species Baccha elongata. Next base: position 426,656 of record CATNUY010000022.1, read on the forward strand.
AATGAGATAAAAGAAGTGCACAATAATAGACTCAAAAAACTAAATATAAGTTAATAAACACAAAAAAAAAAAAAAAATTTTGTTTACATAATAAAGTAAATTTTTTTTTTTTTCCTAAAAGAGTGAGGATGTAGTGCCCATACACTACAGATACATAGAATCAAAACAATACGTCGTTCCATCCAGTCATTGACTTTAGCATTATAAAACATAAAGCAATTATAGATACTCCGTTTACATCCGCGGTCAATAAACAGAACAGAACGCGACTGCATTTCGTCTTCATATTCAAATATACCCAATGGCACTTGACGCTTTGAATTACTATTGTTTTGGTTCAATGTCCCTCTATGATATGCACTGCCTGTGCCTGCACTTCACCCAATATATTTGTGTGTCATCAAATAGGCATGGATATTCAACATGAATTTGATGACACGACAAAAATATAGCTTACCGTATGATATGTATACTTTTATATTAGATATTGAAAATTATGTTTATATGTATGTTATAAGTGAATATTTTACTTGTTAGTGTGTAAGGAATTATTTTGTATAAATAGGCTAAGAATTGAATCAATAAAAAGACTCTTCAATCAGAACTCAAATCGGCACATTGGCCTGTTCTTTTCTCATCATTTTTATTCCAGCTAAGATCGGCAGTTTAGCCATTGAATATTAGGCTTGGGGAAGCTTAATAATATCCCCCATAGATTATTAGGAGAGGCAGGCACCCCTTATCATTACAATACTTCAAATATGTATGAGAACAAGTTGTAAATAGATATAGGTATAGGTAGGTACCTATGGACATATACGATGATGTAGCCCAGCCAGCAGTATAATGCTATGATATACTAGGTACCTTATATGGTAACGCGAGAAATCTCATCTTTTATTTTTTTTACTTGCGATTATAGGTACTCTAAGGCAAGTTATCCATTCGTACAAAAAAAAAGTTACGATGATTAGTATAGTCAATTGAGAACAATCTGAGAAAAGTTTTGAAGGTCTCCAAGTTTGAATGCAGTTTTGTAGGAAGGTTGATTCTCAGTATAAAACTGAGTTTGCGGGAAATTTGGTCTGTGCAGCATCCGCCATCTTGAATTTAAGATTTTTTCGTGGATTTGCGTTTTTCTAAGTTTGTGTGCGTTTTCATAAAAAATCTATTAAATACTTTTCTATTGCAATTTGTGGTATCTACAAAACGGTATAAAAATTATTTTCGTAGTGATAGTGTCTTAGAAGTTATAAGGAAAAACACGAATAAAAAATAGACCTTGTCACATTAATTTTCGAATTGCTCCCTAATTTTAAGATTTTCGCAAAAAATTATTAAATACTTTTGTAAAGATAATCTTTTTACAAAAAAAGTTTTGTATTTTTCACTAATATCGGTTGGTTTTTGACCTCATCATCCGGAACCGTATGGAATGCATATACAGGGTGATTGGTTTAAGGTGCACCAAAAAGCTTGAGCGTGTAGATGGGCTTAAGACAAGAAAAAAATCGTATAGGAGGGGGGTCTATTTTCCCATGTTTAGGCGAGAGGGGCAATTTTCTAAAAAAATTGACTTGAATCAGAAAAAAATTATTTAAAAACAACGGTGAATGATACAACGCCTTGTTATATTTTTTTGGAAAGCCAGAAAACTACTCTTTTATTTTATTTTTAAATTAAGTTGTTTAAGTGAACAGTTTTAAAAAAATTAATTTTCAAACTCAAAATTTTGAAAAAAAAACTAAAAAAAATGTTTAAACTAATTTTTTTCAAAATTTTATGTAATTAACTTTTATTTTTATTTTCAAAATTCAATGCTCTTATTAATTTTTAGTCAAAAACAGAAAACCGGTGGCCATTCTTTTTATATTTCTTACATATAAAATACACACTGACCTAATTTGTAACTTGCAATTTATTTGTTTTCAAATTGGTCGCAAAATATCATACCCATCTATGATTATATAAGAAGTACCTATTAATTTTTTTTTCGAATCTTCACCTGCAGGATATACTAAATTCATCCCTACACTTGACTTGCCTTTTATTTTGCCCACACACAGTCTAGCATATCCTGTAAAATACCCTCAGCTGAGGATGTATACATCCTGAAAAATAACACACAACCTTGCATTTTGTGTAAAATATTTATTTCACTCATACATTCAAAAACGTTTCTTGAAGAAATAAATAATTGTCTGTTCCTTTTTTTATTTAACTTTGCAAGAACCAGTTTTATAACTCTGTTTCCTAAATTCATCACTTTTTTTTATTCAGAATCGAAGAAGAAACGTCAAAAAAAATAAAATCTTTCAATCCCTCCCACTTATAAAAATTTATTATAACGCGTTCTCGTTCCCCCATTGGGTTAGTACTGCACCAGGAATATAGGAGCGCTGCATGGTTGTAGAGTGAATGTTGCTAAGGCATCTGAGCATGATATTACTATATAAATGTATATACAATGCCATAAGGCATTTAGAATTTAGAATTTGAGCGGGAAAACAGAACGAGAACGCGTTATAATAAATTATTATAAGTGGGAGGGATTGAAAGATTTTATTTTTTTTGACGTTACTTCTTCGATTCTGAATAAAAAAAGTGATGAATTTAGGAAATAGAAATATAAAACTGGTCCTTGCAAAGGTTCATTAAAAAAGGAACAGACAATTATTTATTTCTTCAAGAAACGTTTTTGAATGTATGCGTGAAATAAATATTTTACACAAAACGCAAGGTTGTGTGTTATTTTTCAGGATGTATGTCAGCTGAGGGTATTTTACAGGATATGCTAGACTGTGTGTGGGCAAAATAAAAGGCAAGTCAAGTGTAGGGATGAATTTGGTATATCCTGAAGGTGAAGATTCGAAAAAAAAATTAATAAATACTTCTTAAATAATCATAAATGGGTATGATTTTGTGCTACAAATTGGAAACAAATAAATTGCAAGTTACAAATTAGGTCAGTATGCATTTTATATGTAAGAAATATAAAAAGAATATTTACATGCATCGGTTAACATACCTATGTAGGTATATGTTATTTTTTGTGTTTTAAAATGATCAATTTATAACATGCATTAAATAACTAGAACGAATAGTTAGGTTTGGTCAAAATAAGAAATAGGTATATTGTATGAAATATTGCAATGGTCTATCTTCACTTGTTTAGGCAGGAGAGCCAATTGAAAAAAAAATATCGACTTAGAATTGAAACAAAACTATTAAAAATTAACCATATTTTTGGTTAATTTTTAATAATTTTGTTTCAATTCTAAGTCGATGGCAATAAATTACATCTTGTTTTAAAGGTTAAACTTCATACTTTGATTTGGTGTTTGATGCTAGTTGATTTAACGAATGGTTTTTGATAAATAACATTTCAAAGTCAATTTTAAAAAATAAAATTATTTATTGTCTTAAAATTGATTTTTTACAAAGTTTTGCATTGAGTGCATTTTTTTTTACCACTGTTCAACGCTTTTACATCAAGGATACCTATGTCACATTTACGTTTTTTATGTATACCTACCTCTGAAACGGTGAAAGATACTTCAAATATGTATGAGAACAAGTTGTAAATAGGTATAGGTATCCTACCTATACCTATACCTATTTACAACTTGTTCTCATCGTATATGTCCATACCTATGGACATATACGATAAGGTAGCCCAGCCAGCAGTATAATGCTATGATATACTAGGTACCTTATATGGTAACGCGAGAAATCTCATCTTTTATTTTTGTATACTTGCGATTGTAGGTACTCTAAGGCAAGTTATCCATTCGTACAAAGAAAAAGTTTTGAGATAACAATCAAACATGACATTACGATGATTAGTAGGTATAGACAATTGAGAACAATCTGAGAAAAGTTTTGAAGGTCTCCAAGTTTGAATGCAGTTTTTTAGGGGGGTTGATTCTCAGTATAAAACTGAGTTTGTGGGAAAATTGGTCTGTGCAGCAGCCGCCATCTTGAATTTAAGATTTTTTCGTGGATTTGCGTTTTTCTAAGTTTGTGTGCGTTTTCATGAAAAATCTATTAAATACTTTTCTATTGCAATTTGTGGTATCTACAAAACGGTATAAAAATTATTTTTGTAGTGATAGTGTCTTAGAAGTTATAAGGAATAAAACGAATAAAAAATAGACCTTGTCACCTTAATTTTCGAACTGCTCCCTAATTTTAAGATTTTCGGAAAAAAACTGCATTCAAACTTAGAAATCTTAAAACTTTTCTCAGAAAATATTTTTTTGAGAAAATATGCGCCTATGCAGACTGAGGGTGAGTAGGTATGAATTTTTTTTACATGAGGTGTTGTGTGTGTGGAAGCAAAATAAAGGCCAATAAGTATTGATGAATTTTGTTTATTCTGCAGCTGCGAAGTATCCAAATATGAAAAAAGGATACTTCTCTTACCATTGGGTTATATTTGTGGGTGGAAAGTGTATGTTGTTACCAAATCGTGATTGCCATACGCATACCTATTGCAAAATCATGGGTAGGTACATTTTTTACGATTAGTAAACTTTTTTGTATTATATTACCTACCTATAAAAAATATACATAAATATGTAGAATGTTTGCCTATATTGTGTTGTACCTATATTAGGTTATATTTAAATGTTATCACCTCTATAATAAAACCCATACCTATGGATAATGAAATAAAATAATATAAAATAATATAAAACATATAAAAAAAACAGACTAGAGCTAATAGATTCGGTCAAAACAAACAAAAAATTGTAGGTAATGGGGGGGGTCTATCTCCACCCGTTTAGGCAGGAGAATTAGTTTTAAGAAAAATCGTCTTAAGATGGAAAAAAAATTATTAAAAAATAACCAATAGACATAAAATTATAAAATATAATTGCTTATAAAATTTAAGCTCCAATCTTTAATTAAATATTTAATTCAAGTTGATTTAAAGAATGGTTTTTGAGAAATAATTTTAAAGTCAAATTTTACAAAAAAAAATTATTTTCATTCTTCAAATTGAATTTTTACAAAATTTTGCATTATTAAGTGCAATTTTTTTTACCAATATTCAACGCTCCTTTTAATTTCTAGTCGCATACCGAAAACTCGGTGTTGAAAAGTATCCTAGTTTTTGAAAATTAAAAATAAAATGACAGTTACTTACATCCCAAAAAACATATTTTCGGTGTTATTAACTTATGTTTGAACTTTCGTATCAAATTTCAAATGATTTTTTTCATTTTTACATGCATACCATCAGTTTTTTTTATTTATTTAATAAGATTTCGCACAAATTTGATTTTTGTTGCATATATAAAGCAAATCACAGATATTCTTGTTCAAAAAAAAAAAAAAAACAAATTTTGCTATGAAAAAAAACACATTAATGTACCTCTATATACCTACCTGAGATCCAATTTTCCAAAATCTATAATTTTTTTTGTGTCAACTGCTGTTTGTTAGGAAACTTATACATTCTTTTTATCTGCAGCAGTTTTTCACATACTCCTTTGTCATAGGAGCTTCCTTACATAAACATATTTTTTGGGGACAAAACCTTTTTTGCCTTAATATACTTACTAATGGACACATGTGTTAAGTGCACTTTTGATTATACCATTACCATTCGATTTCGCACCATAGAAACATCGCACCAATTATTCCTTCTCTTTGAACTTTTTTCAAATCATTAGCAACATGACATCAAATCGAACCAATTACAGTGCACATAATCTAATAACAATAGAAACAGCACACACAAATCTGTTATGTACCTACCTCAGAATCCAACTTTTCCAGCTTTTTTGGATATCTTATTTGCCAAACTACCTTACACAGTTCTTTCTGCTCTGTCAAGGCTTGTTCTTGATATGCCAACTATACTTGCAGAAATTTTGTGTCCAGGCCAGATAACTAAATGTTATAAGTCACTTTTTGAATTTTTAAATTTAAACATATTATAATGAAAATAGTTGGTACGAAAATAATTTGAAAAAACAATTTTCTGATTTTCTTATAACAATCAAGACTTTAAAAAATGTTCCCACGTGAAATTTGAAAAGTGACTTCAAATTTAGAACCATCTGACAACAGAATTTAAATCATCAAAGAAAAAAAAAACAATAATTTGTACCTGCCATAATCAATTTTAATAATATAAGTGCTTTATTGTCAACGGTAAAAAGTCGAAGAATTTCCCAGTTGTTAACTACGAAGGTAACGTCTACACAACATAATATCTACACAACATAATATCTTCCCCAAGTCTTAGTTGTTGTTTCCTTCTTAAGACAAACGTAGCAGTCACCAAAGGTTTCGTTAAAAACTTCGATCCAAAAGTGGAACCCGAACAAATCATTGATGATTTAACACATCCTTCTGTTACTGATTCAATACAATTGACGAAACAAAACACATTTTTAATTTGCAATATGTATACACCTTTTTATTTTTAAATAGATGTTAAGTGCGACAGAAACAATATATATATATACATACATACATATATTTAAAAATAAAATAAATATAATTATTTTTTTCTAAACGATGAAAAAAATGTAAAAAAACAGGAACTAGAAAGCTTTTCTTTTTATTATTTGTCGATACCAAAGCCATGCAGTTGCTCCTGATAAGGTAAACCATGTAATGATATGAGATAAATGCTCGTTGCGTAGTGTTACAGGAGTTTGTCCACCTATTGGTCCTTCTTTTATACTGGAGTTATAATCAGCATCTAGGATGAAAGGTGCAGCACCGGTTTCAGTGCACATTCTCGGAAAATCCCTGAACAATAAAAACAAAGTATGAAAAAGATAAAGGAAGGAGAAAGCTTACTGCATAAATTATTAATTTTTTTGAACAACGTTACCCACCCAGTTTTACAGTGCTCTTTTAAATTTGAACTTTAAAATTTACAGGCAGTAAACTTCAGTATAAGTATAAACAAGCACTGTGAAACTGGGGGTTAAACAAACTTATTATTAATTTATAATACAGCTATCTTTCAATATTTATATATGTGTACCTGTACAAATAGACGTTTCCTTTATGATCTGGTGTAAATTGTGATCGACTTTCAGCCAATTGTACAACTTCACAGAGTTCAACTTCACCAGCAACTTGCCCTTCTTGATATTATTTTACATGACACTTATTAGTTATTATGTAGTTGCTCACTATTATTATTAAAACAACAAGGCAAAATGTCAATGATGCGTTCGTCGTTCGTCCAGCATTCAAGCAAGCCGATTGAAAAATTAATGCAACACAAAGTATTCGTAGACGTAATAAACAACCAAGTAGTAATAAAGTCAACAATCCCACAAGAAAAAAAAAAAAAACAGGAAATCAATAGCTAAAAACCGATATAGGTAGGTATGTATTATTTAACTATTTAATTATTTTTGATTAGCTTGACGTTGGTAGTTTTTTTTTATTTCCGAAACCGACTAACCGACCGCACGTACCAACCCGAATGACATTTAATGACTGACTGAATTTCTAAAACAAATTAAACATCTCTTTCGCACGATTAACACAAAAAAAAGACTAAAAATGTCTTCTTGTCGGTGGGCGCTTTTTTCCAGTGGCCTAATGCAGAAATACCAGATTCAGATTCATGCCAATACTATAATGTTTATATACAATGGTGTTAACATTGAAGTATTTTCATAATTAAGCTAGATGCAGAGTTATAGAAAATGAATCCGTGGAAAAATAAACAAACAGAATCATTAATAATAACTTATGGATTTATTTTCTTTTCTTAGGCCGTGTGCGAACAGCGTTAAAATTTTATCCTCTGGCTAATTTTTGACGTTTGAGTTGAGGTGAATAAATGTTTAGCTTTTTGGTGTGCGAACTGGATTAAATGGGATTTTTAACACTAATGTATTTTTTTAAATTTCCCTACAAGAATTGAAAAATTTCCCCTTCTATTTCTTGGTACGGGGAAAAGTAAAAATTTGATATGTTTTGGAAAAAACAACGAAAACAAGAACGCAGCATATAGGAAAGTTCTTAGCTGATTTTGGAATGGTAGCAACCATCCAATTCTGTTTAGTAGCTTAGAAGGTATGGCCCCGTTTAGCATATTCAACGTATACCTACATTTTGTAAATCCTATGAATTGTTTTTGATTTTGAACCAAATAAAAACTGACTATAAAGTAGCTCGGTTCAAATATGTGTCTGGAATTATATCAATCATCCAGATCAGTTCAGTGGTTTAGAAAATATGGTCCCATTTAATATTTTCAACCGCTGTCGCTGCTGTTCTGTTCTGATATAAAACGAAAAACTTAAAACGCAGCATTTTTTATTATATGTATACCGCAGAAATAAAAAAGGATAAAACATTGTTTTTGAAAGAGTTATTACTAACCTATTGGTTCAACATTTTGCAAAAGCTTTCAAACTCATAATATAAGAGTTTTCGCAAAAGCGACCCCAGCCCCATCTATTCGGTTATTTGAAATAGCCTTAGTCATTTCGTAGAACATCAGCTATCCAGCAGTTAAAGCCCCTTCAAAATCGGTACATCCGTTTCCCGTCGTCGCGTTCGTCAGTTGAAAAATAAAATTTTCCATAGTGCCACCTAGGGGATAATTTGCATCATAAGTTTCTTCCTATATTATCAGCCATCTGGCACTGAAGGTCCCATCAAAATCGGTCCTGTAGATTCTGATCGGTTTATATTTACGAAAATGCAAAAAAAATCGACATTATCTATCGGTCAGTGAAAGTCTCGTCAAAATCGGTCTAGCCGTTCTCGAGATTAGCCAGGACAAACAGACAGACAAACATTTCAAAAATGTGTGTTTTGATATAAGCTCTCATATGCGTGTAGTAAAATACTGTTATTTTGACATTACAAACAGACACTCCATTTTTATTTATGTGTATAGATTTATTTTATTTTGTTAAAGAAAAACAATTTAACTACTTTGTAAAATAATTAAAATTATAGGAAGTTTTAACGCGGTGCAGAACACTGGTTTGGCAGCTGAACTCTACAAAAAAATTTGTTTCACAATGAATATTAATGTACAAAAGAGTATATCGGTTAATTTTAGTAATTCTTCTTACGTAACGAAGTTAAATTAAACATAATTTACAAAAATACAAACGGAAAATTTGACATTAATGATTAATAAAAAAACAAACAAAAATAAATGCAAATAAAAACAAACACACTACTCCGACTGTCTCTCTTACTCCTTTATCCACTCCGTTATCCACTGGCTAAAATTTTAGCCTGCTCCAGAGCAGGCTTAATTTTTGAAGTTTATATTCACCACACTAGTGTCATAATTTAGCCAATGGATAAAAATTTAACGCTGTTCGCACACGGCCTTAGGCCGTGTGCGAATTGCGTTAAAAATGCTGGTTAATTTGATCCCAGTTAAATTTGATCCGTTTTTATGGAGGTGAATAAAATTTTAGCATTTTGCTGTGTGAATTGCTTTAAATGGGATTTTTTAAGCATACATTTCCCATTGACATTCATTGCGTTCAAGAACCTATCTGGGACGGTATCAAACTATCTAAAAATGTTCAAATACCTTAAGTTGTTGCATCAGCAGTTTTTTACAAGGGATTAAAACTGCACGAAGCTACCTAGATTGCTTTGGATACATTCGATAAAAAGGATCTAATAAAGAACGTGGGTATAGTGTATTTTATAGTGTATTAAATAATAATAATAATAATAATACGTCAAACAAAAAATCCAAAATGAACAATCGACTGCTAAAGTATTTTCAATTAATGTTAATCATTATTTTGCAATATCAAAGATATATAACAGGAAATTCAAACAATCAAAGAAGAAAAATTCAGGAGGTACAAAAATTTAAATATGTAAAACTGTCTTTCTACTTATAAGAAAATCACAAGATAATGGTGGTTTTATTGACGAAACGCACGGCAAAAGGACTGGTGTAAACAGGGTCAAACAAAAAAACAAAATATTTGAAATGAGCGTCGATGTTTACAATATTCTTTATAGGCTCATGTTTAATTAAAATTTCCAGTCACAAGTAATGGAATTTTATAAAAACTTCCAAGGTATTGGTTCAAAAAGCGAAAAAATTAAAAATTGCAAATGTAGTTACAAGTAGTGACAATATTATTACACACACACTACAAAAATTCACTCAATCTTTATAAAATTTTAGATTTTTTTCTCCGTACGTACGTCTCTTCAAGTTACCCCTCTCACCATCACTAATTCTATAAAAATCATCGTTTCCTACACGTGGAAATATGGACTTTGACGAACAGCTTACAATGAACATCTATCTAGCTATCATAGATTGCTATCTCGTGTGCAACCGAACGCACTCAGTTTTTAGTTTTTTTTTAGTAAACAACCCTGTTCGGATGACATGTGTCAAACGGAGCTAATTCATTTGATTTTCATTTTTTGATCAGAGAAATTGTGTTGATGAAGTTGATTTATGATTTTTTTTTTACAAAATAAAGGCAAGCTTTCCGGTTACGGATTGTTCCATAAGGCCAACAGAATGCTGGTGTTGCTACATTTGTTTTCTCCGAGTTATTGTGCATGTACATACATAATGTTTATTTTGCGACGGTGCCGGAGTGTTTTATGATAGTGCTTTTTATACGAGGTTTTCAGCGTCGCTCCTAGTACATGCAATTTCCTCTCATACTTCTTGTACATTGTTCAACATTGGGAACCGTATCTAATTTTTTTAAAAAAATTTAATTTTTTTACGCAAATGTCAAAATTTAACCAATGCTAAAATTTTAACGAGCTCCTGAGCAGGTTAATTTTTGGCGCCTGTATTCACCTCAGCAGTGTCAAAATTTATCCATGGGATCAAATTTAACAACCATTTTAACGCAATTCGCACACGGCCTTAAATGCAAAAAAATAGCGTCGTACAACTATCTCACTTACTAAAATTATACCCGTCCTCACTTCAGGACCTGTGCAATCAGGAGAGTACTCACCACGCAAGTCTAAACTTTGTCCATATATAGAATAGCGATGGTCATGCCTGCAGTGTAGTGTGAATATGAATCCTCTTCTCTATTCGTCTCACATTCACAAAGTTTGCGCAATGAATTCGGATAATTTGCAGTGCAAACGATGTTAGATTTAAATTGGTTTAATGCTTGCAATCGCGTGCACAACTATTGCGGTTCGCATACTTTACTGTTGTTGTAATTCCATGTTAAAACACATCTGATCGACCATATAGCTGCGGAGGGGAAATAAATCTGAAAGTATCCCAAAATTTTCAGTATACTCACGAAGCCAAGGGAGGATTGGCAAACAGCTGATTACGAATATGTGTTTGTGTGTCTTTTGACACCTATCCGGTTTAGGTCGTTCGCAAACTCATACTATACAGACGTATCCAGATAGCTCTTTTGGTGTGCACTGGAACGTGAGCATTATATGTATATCTATTAATTCAAGAAATGATTCTTCAAATTTTGTGAAAAAAATTCAAACGAATTAGGTTAATTTTCGAAAAACAAATAGTGTGAAAATAATTTCTTCCTATTGTGTGGCCGCTGAGTTGAAATTTTTTGTATTCTACGTTGTTGGAATGTTTCTAATATCTTGCTAATACATTCGAATGGGATTTTTATAATACTTTTTTATAAGAGAAAATATTTGCTTCCTTCACATTGTTTCATTTTTTGTTTGTTTAAGAATTACTTAAGTCTGTTTGGTGCCCTTGCCCTAATGTTTTCTTCTCCTGGAATGTTTTTGTTTTCTGTTTGTCATTTTTATAAGAAAGGAATTTATAAATTATTGTTGATCGATTTCACATATGAAATAATTTTTGTCTGACATGAAAGATAATAAATTTAGCTAAGTGTACACAAACGTGTTTGTTCGATTTGTTTCTTTTGAATGAATCTTTCCATTTCCAGTGTCTATTTAACATCCAAGCAAACAAAATTGAAAAGAACACAGCAAAGTTAAAATGAATAAACAAATATATTCGAGAAATGTGACGAGTTTTCTTCATTGCACAGACACATCCTACATAATTTTTCGAGAAGATATTCAAATTCTTTGGGTCTTGTGGTTTAAGAATTTTTTTTTAAACAGCCGTGGCATGAATTTGTTCCTATAATTTTATTGCATTTTTTTTATACTAACTTCTCATTGTGACACATAGCTTATAAAAGACATCATCTATGTACATTCAAGACCAAATACTTATGAGTGCATTATTTTCGCACCCTCTAAAAAATATATTGCATATTTGCCCAAGCTTAAGCTAAGAACTTTCTAGCATTACTTCCTTTTTTCGAAAATCCTGATTTATTTTTAATTTCCAATATCTACTGCGACATGATATGATACATAATGTGGTAGTTTTTTTTCCTTTTTGGTTTGGAATATGCGCGAAACGGAGCAAAAGAAAAAGCAAGAAATTTCACCTCAGAAAGAAAAGAATTATAATCATCATTCTAGCACAAGAACCACACATCCCTCAAGGAGTACTTGTCCTGGATTGTGTCGGTGTTTCTCTGGCGTCTATACCGAGTTGTTTTAAAATAATAATTAACTGTTTCGAGTTCGTTTTAACGGAACAAAAACAAAAGTGCTTGGTCATTTCGAACCTCTTAATTAATAAAGCCAAAAAAATTTTTCAGTGTTAAGTTTATTCATGTGCATACTTTTCAGCTGTAATGTATTTTATACAATAAAGATAAATAACTTTTACTTAAACAGTGGCTTAACAGAAGATTTTAAAATTAAAACAAAACTAGAAATATTTCAAGAAGAACATCATCATCATCAACACTAAAAAACATTTTTCAATACTTTGAACAGCAAAAATGTTGAGATTCGTACAAATATGTCAGTTCTTTGCAATTTTCAACTTATTTTTCAATTATGGATTAACGTCTGGAAAATTCGCCAACGAGAATGACGATGATTATTTATCACAGAAAGGTGAGCTTTTATTTTGTTTTAAAGTTGTGTCAGCAGTCACATTTTATTTTGTGTCTTAAGCGGCCCTTACACAGTTCACTTGTGTTACTGCACTAAAATGTGCACCGATTTATCGGTGTCAGACACGGTGCCGCTAAAATCAAAATATTTCGATTTTTTGCATCGGTATCACTCACGTTCGGTGTCAGGTGTATGGGGATGTGCATTTTGCATGCAATTTAGCTCATACAAAGATAGAAGTTCCGATAAAAAAATCGATTAATCCATAGAGAATTGATACTGTTTTTAATTATTACAAATACATAGAAAATTATCAATTTGCAAAATATTGGCCTTGTGTAGGCATACAGACGTTCTTAGGCCGTGTGTGAATTTAGTTAAAATTTTGGGTTAAATTTTCTACCACGACTAAATTTTGACGTTTGGTTCGAGGTGGGATAAAATTTAGCCTTTGCTGTCTGAATTGGGTTAAAAAGCATTTAAAAAAAACACTACTTTGACTTAAATTTCCTCAAGATTAAAGAAATTTCCCTGAAAACAAAATTGTTTCACTTCCTTCAATTTAGTTAATTCTTTATTCAAAATCGAACTTGAAAAATACAATCTTAAAAATTCGGTCTGAAAAATGTAACAAAATCTCAATTTTACTTTTTTTATACTCGGTTTTGCACAATCAATTTCATATTTTGAAACAACAATCCAAAATCTTTGCAAAACGAATCCCATTATGGACATTGATTATTCATGGACCGAGAGCCCGCATCAGATTTTGTGTGTGTAAAAGTCCCGAAAAACATTGGTGGAAATAGAAAGTTCTTGCTTTGGTGAACACAAAAATGTAAGTCTGGCTCTAGGAAGTGGGGGCAAACATGAGTAATATTACATAAAAAATTAGCTTTGTCAACTTTTTGGTTTCTTATTTGGCCCACCTAAAACAACCTCATAATCATTAAATAAAGAACCCTGATGACGAAAATATGAGTCCCAGAAGTTTTAAGTGGGTCAAAGTACCCGCCAGACTTGCCAAAGCAAAACCTTTCTATTTCGAGTAATATTTTTCGGGACTTACACACCCAAAATCTGCTGCGGGCTCTTAGACTATCAGTATATAAATATTAGTTAATATCTATGTCCCTATTTCCAGTTTTTAATAGATCTATCTGTTCATTCGGACGGGTGATTTTAATAGCAATCTCTTACTCGAAAGAGATCTAGTTGACGGTATGAGGACTTTTAATTTATTTCCAGTAAATACTACAGTTCCAACACATTTTTCTGGACAATCAATGACATTTTTGGATGTCTTTTGTAAGCGACATCGCTAAGGCATTGTTTAATGACCAGCGCACATAGGGGTATTTGCCTCGAAAAACCGCTCAAAAATATTTTTTCGTCTTAACGAAGTGATACTTGTCTAAAACAACTATAGAAGCGTTATAAAGCTTATTATTATCGAATTCAGGTATAAATAAAGTATCTTTAATATGTTTAGGCAATTTTTTATTAATGTTTAAAATTTGGATGATTTGAAATCTATGAACTTAAAGTTATTTATTGAACTCTTTACACTATTCTTCTTCATCAGTACATTCCTCAGGTGTTTCTTCATCTTCACTTTCATTAGGTGTTGTAATCTCGTCAACTTTTAGTAAAGGAGATGTACAAGGAATGGGAGAAATAAGCATTTCAAGGGCTTCTTTTGTAAATTGCTTAGATATTTTTACAGGCAAGAGTCTTAAACTTGTTATTAGAGGATCTGAACTCAAAAGTAACCTACAAAATAAAAAATAGAACTTTTTTTTTATTTACCACTGCTAATAATGATTTAAAGACCTGTTAAGTATATCCAAGTACACTCCGTCCTTGGAAACTTTCTAACGTGTGTTTTACTTCCAATGTTCTTTCACCTTCTATGACAGTTTTTTTCAATCCAGTTATCTTAGATTTAATATAAGCTATTTCACTTCGCGTTACATCAAGTGATTCTTTTACAAAACAAATTCGTATTGGTCGGCAATATCGTGTTCGAGGATGGGGTAGGATTTTGCCAAACAATTTTGTTGGTTAAACTGCAAAACAAACGCAGGGGCACAAATGAGCTTTGGAAGATATTTGCATCTGAATCAGAACAGTTTTCAAATTTCTGCTTAAACTGCGTTTGTTGCGAACCATGACATCCCCATTTCGATATCAGTTGTAAAGACCTGCACTCGTTTTCACTTAAAATTTCTAGTACGTCATCCAAATACAACAATAAGCGTCCAGCTGTATGGTTTAAAAGGTCCTGCAAGTTAACTTCAGCTAAAGTTTTTGGCACAGTATATGACTCGGGGTTTGGATAGCATTGCTTTTTTGCTTTTTGGATAATACTATAGCAAGGAAAAAGTTTTTTGTCACTAGTTCTCACTATTTCATACTGTTTACGTGAAAGATTTGCTTCAACAAAAATAGAAAGAGCTTTAAGAGTTGATAATTCACGTGGCCGTTGAAAACTATCGGACAATGCTTTTTTATATCGCTTTACCCTTCCAGGAGACTCAATGATTTCTTTTAGTACTTTTGCAGCTTGTGCTTTCCCGGTTTCACCTAACTTTGTTTCATTGTCTTCACGTAAGCTCTGCGTTCTTCTTCTTTTGCTCTGTACGCTGAGTTCTGTACAAAGTTTCAACGGCCGGCCACGTCCAGTCAAAGTTAGTACCTCAAAAACTCCCTGAAGCCAAACCTCATTTTTTCTTAACTTAACCATCTTAATTTAAATTCATGCCTTAATACAATTTAAGAAATTTAAAGTTGAAACTGTCTATACAAAAGTTCATTTATATAAAATAGATATACCTTAAAAGTCCAATTTTAAGCTTAAAATCTTTAAGTTTTTCTTCCGTGCAAGACGCTTTATTGAGCAAATAGCTCTAAGATGATCTAATTTGGCTTCAAAATCTTTCTCATCACACTGATTAATAACATCATATAGCTGTCTTTTCGTAAGAACGCACAAGCCTGACGATAATTCAATAAGAAAAAATTAATTTGATAATAAATTTTTTTTATTTGCATTGGACTAGACACACATCAGGGACTAAAAGTTCTCGAGGGGCAGATATGGGCAGGTTTTTTTTTGTTTATGATTCTTGACATCTTTCTCTTAAAGCTGATATCAAAAATATTACCGAA
This sequence comes from Baccha elongata, assembly GCA_951217065.1. NCBI lineage: Eukaryota > Metazoa > Arthropoda > Insecta > Diptera > Syrphidae > Baccha > Baccha elongata. The sequence goes on from CATNUY010000022.1 coordinate 442,766, forward strand.
TAACACCGAATAATATAACAAAATGTCCACAATAGGAAAAATAATAACAATAATGCCCTTTTACAGAAATACATTTAAAAAAAATAATTTTCTATTAAATAAAAGCTTCAGTGACAATAAAAATAGCTTTATAATAAAGAACGTACCTGCAGATGAACTTTCCATATCAGAAAACAATTTAAACAATACCAAAAATAATGTAAACGAAATTAATTAGCGGAGCTATTTTTCACGCAATTCAACCGATCCACAGTGCAAGCTTACGATCGACGACTTTCAACTGATGCTGTGGCGAAGTGTGTACAAACAAATAAAAAAAAGTACAATTCATAAATCCATAGGTATTAAACAACAGCTAGGACAAAAATTACTTCTCAACTCTTCATTTTGAAAAATTAATTTTTATCGGTTTTTCGAGGCAAATACCCCTCTGTGCAGCGTTCTGCACCTGGTTTTTCAAAACATGACATGGTATTTAATTTTCATTTAGAGTGTTCGGATATTTCGTTTACATATAGGGATTTCAAATGTATCAATTACGATGTATTGGAGCAACATGTTCGAAGTATAGATTGGAATTCCGTTTATTTGTTGTCATGCTCGAGTGATCAAATCGAGTTTTAAAATAATCAAACTCTATCTCTTTTTAACACTCACGTTCCACTTCTAACAAAAATTCGTAGACATGACCAAAGGGTTGGTTTACTCCTGAAATTACTCAACTTATGTATCAAAGAAATCGTGCATTTCTTTATTGGAAACGTTTTCGATTAGAAGAATACCAAAGAAGTTATCGAAACCTTCGTAACCTAGTTGTCAATAAAATTCGATTTACTAAAAAATATTTCTTTACAAAAAAATTGAGCTTATCTTTGAACGGCCGACAACTGTGGAATAATAATAATAAATAATGTTAGGAGCACGGCACGGCAAAACAAAAAAAAAAATTGGAAACTCGTGATGAAGCGGATGCTTACGTCCTTAATCGACAATTTGTCGATATACCTTTTCCTCCGTTGGCTGCAACATCTCCTCAGAACCTTATAAATGATTCGGCCAGTTTGTTTTATTTCTCCAGGGTAGAAAGCAGCGATGTACTTGAAAGTTTTTGGACAGTACAGTCAAATGCGTATGGAACTGATGGTATGCACCCGGTGTTTATTAAAGCTATTCTACCTATTCTGTTGCCATATACAGGGTGATTGGTATAAGTTGCACCAAAAAGCTTGAACGTATAGGTGGGGTTAAGACAAGAAAAAAATCGTATGGGAGGGGGTCTATTTCCCCCAGTTTAGGCGGGAGGGGCAATTTTCTAAAACATTGACTTAAATCAGAAAAAAAATTATTTAAAAACAACGGTGAATGATACAAAGCCTTGTTATATTTTTTTGGAAAGCCAGAAAACTACTCTTTTATTTAATTTTTAAATTAAGTTGTTTAAGTGAACAGTTTTAAAAACATTAATTTTTAAACTCAAAATTTTGAAAAAAAAACTACAAAAAAAAATTTGTAAACTAATTTTTTTCAAAATTTTATGTAATTAACTATTATTTTTATTTTCAAAATTCAAAATTCAATTTTTAGTCAAAAACAGAAAACCGGATGGCAAAATGTATCTTAGTTTTTGAGAAATAAAAAAAAAATAAAAGTAAAAGTAGTAAGTAAAGTAAAAAGTTAATTCGTTTTTTTTATTATTTGATTAAAATCGGATGGTATGTAATAAAAAATAAAAAGGGATAATTCTCTAATTAATAATTGACCTGGGCAGGTCAAATTTGGGAAAACTAGAAAAAAAGTGTTTTTCTTGGAAATAAATACTTCTTCAGTTTCAGTCGCATCAGCCTTGTTATCTTTTTGCCAGATTGAAAATGTCTTCATCAATTAGAACTCAACAGATTACACAATTTCGATTTTCATATCTAACCTCTGAACGACAGTTTTTCATTAATTCAATTCGAATATGGAACTATTTACCTCGAAATTTAAGAAAGATCGGAGATCTCCAATGCTTTAAAAAAGAATTAGGGTTGCAACTACCCTTATAGTAAATACCGTTTTATCATATTCGTAATAATTTTGTTTAATTAATTTTAATTTTAATTACTTTTAAACTGGACAGAGCAGAACTTAAATATATCTTCAAGATAATTAAATAGAAGTGTAGATTTTGTATGGAAAATTCAATGAAATGTAAATTTAAAATCGAAATTGAAATCAATTTCAAGCGATAAAGGGGTTCAAGGTCTTGATAGTGATGCCTTGATAGATGAGTTCTTTTCGTAACAAAGCTTTATACTCTTCCACGAAGATCTGCTGCTGCATCCGTCGACATTTTTTTTGTTAATTTTGGTGGGGGCACAACCCCCATTTATTTGGCTTCATTCAAGCTACAATTCTTATAATAACTTAAAAACTAAGAAACTTACAGCTAAGTTTCTAGGGAGGACGGTTCAAAAGACGTCGTTTTAAACAAGGAGTACTGAGGTGGAAGTCGAATAGGTCATTCGAATTTACTCTTCGCAGCATGCGGGAGACGGGCTCATTGGAGGTACGGTGTAAGGGTAGATGGAAAAGACGAGGACTACGTGTGTTACGAAGGTTGATATAAAAAAAGAGAGTTGTAAAGGGAAATGCAGTCAACGGAACCTGAAAAAAGTCGATGAATGATGGAAATGTCTAATACAATTCTACTCTCTTCCAGAGAGTCCAGGTTGATAAGCTAAAGGCGGTCTAGACACGGGGGTTGTATCAAGGGATTGTTCCAAGCCAGACCTCGAAGGGAGGAACTGACGTTGGACACTTTCGATTCTAGAAATGTGAAAATTTTGATAAGGGGAACACCAAGGCCGTAGCCAGAAAACCATTTCTGGGGGGGGGGTATACTCTTCCGAAAAAATTGTATAGTTCAGCGTGTAACCGATATAAATAAAATGTTCGACTCAGTCGAACGAACTTGCTCTTGTAGAAAACTATGAGAATGGAACTAAAAAAAATAAATTTATCAAACCATGCTGAGGCAAACATTTTTTCAAATAACCTTGACATAATACATAGGAATTCAAATTATACAGTTGCTTAGCAAAAAACCAGGCGTTATGAATTACCTGTCTTATATGAAAATAAAAGTAATAGGGCTTTTTAACAGGCGGATATATTCTCATATTTTCGTATAGTTGGCTCTTTCACACCCCAGGAGTTCTAACAGGTAAAATTCTGTTTTCCTCCAATTGCCAATTTTTTTTTTTGGTGATTTTCTTGGTTTGACAGATTTGTTAAAAGTTCTATGGACATTAATGGGCCACACAAACGTGTTCTTCTGTCTTGTTAACACAAAAAAAGACAAGACCAACAAAAAAAGACAAGCACCAACATAAGTTGCTATAATAATAAATTTACCGGAAAGCCGACCGAAAAATTCCACTTACAATAAAGAAAATTCACCGGAAGTTAAGCCATTTTTAACGATCATAAACATCCTTTATCGGTCTGTTTCTCAGCAATCACTGAACCTATTTACACGGTTCGTATGTTGTTGGATAGAGGATATTTCAAACTAGGTTGTGGAGACTATATTTTTCACAGATGTCCACGGTTTGGCTAAAAAACGACACCAAAGTTGCATTTCCGGAACTCAAAAAAATAGGAGAAAAAAAAACGTTAATTTTCCAATTTTTATTTTGTCAAAATACTTAAAATAAAAGAAAACTTTGCATTAAAAAAAACGTTAATAACATACAAGAACTCATTATTTACTAGCTAAAAACCGATCCGTCTGGAAGAAGCTTGTTGGTTGAGGCCATGGTCCACTCCGGACTGTAGCACCACCTTAAGTAAGTAAGTCACTATTAACTTCTGAGACTTTAAAACTTTGGTTCTGAAAATCGCGATTTTGTTATTCAATTTATGAAAAGTATTTGTTTTTTTACTTTCTTTGGTTCAGAAATCATTTTTCTCGCCTGCTCGCCTGTAGGTGATATAATTTGACGTTTGAAATTAAAACTTTATCGCCTTTCTTTTGATCCCACCGTTTTATCCCACTCTCCGATGTATTCCAAGCGATGAAACTATCGATTGTCATTGTTACAGGACCTCATTTCTTCGTTTCTCAATAAATTATATATATGTGGGCGGCAATATATATATATATATATTTATATATATATAATAATAATATCTGCATAACGATAAAAACCTATTTCATCATTTGTGGATACAAATGCTGACACAAGATCTTTATTACATATATTGGATGCTTGGGCATCGTTTCTCGTACACAAGTTGCAGAGGAAAAAGTACTGATAAGATTTCTTGTGATCGCATTTGTATATTTGATCATAAATTATATTTTTAATTGAATGAGAAATCAAGCGTTTGTTTATTTTGGGGCGCACAAGGAGGCTCTGACATAACTCCTCCCCCCTTAGATTCTTCTAATGGTCGGAAAGTGACCGTTGGAAGATTTACATTGTTTACAATCTTCCTATTTTTAATTTTTAGATAAACATAAATTGTGCCAATGATAAATATGGATACAATGATTGAATATATAGTGTAGCTTGACTTTTTGTGTTTGTATTTAAGTTCTTTAATTTCTTTTCAATTATTTATATTTTCAAAATGTAGTTCTTGAAACGTTAAATCTTCAATTTTTGTATAATTAATATCTAAAATGATATTTGGTATAATAGGTTCATGTTTATAATTTTTTCTTTCATACATTTGATTATTTATTTTAATTTTACAATTTTGAAATTGAATAAGATAATTACCTTCTATCATAATCTTTTGATTGTTACAATTTTGATCCATTTCTTGTAATTTTACATTTGTTATATAAGATTATTATTTCCAATTTCTAATATTTCTTCGTTTACATTTTTCACAAGCTTACAGTGCATTGGTTTTTTAAGTATGTTTTCAATACAATCATCATTTATTTTACTTATATTTTTTAAATATTTTGTATCGTCATAGATAATTTGATCTTTGGTTAAATACATTTTTTTGTTTATTTTTAATTAAGAACTGTTTTCTTTATTTGCAATAGGTTGAACTTATATTTTTTTGTATAGTTCGTCTGTATATTTGGGAACTTAAATGATGAATATAATATTTGTATTATATGAAGCTAAAATAAGGTTTAAGTTATAAATATTTATGCCGTATTTATCTATTTCTTCTGATGTTAAAATATCCCTGCTCAGTACTCCTAATCTTGAAGTCATTATAATTTCTTTTATTTTTTCTATATCCTCATCTAGGTAATCTAGGTTTTCTCTCAATTTTATTTCATATTGTATTTTAGCTATATCTTTTTCGTAGTCATAACTACCTATGAAATTATTAAGTCTTTCTATTATTTTGTTATTTCATTGTTTAGAATTTCAGTTAATATTTTTATTTGTTTGTTAAATTTGTCGTTAATTATTATTTGATTATTAAGATTTGTTATTTCATTGTGGCTGTTTGTTTCAATTAATTTTAAGTGTTCTTCGATATCTTGACGATCGTTATCGTCCATGGTACCAAATAAAAATTTTAATCCTGTGCCAAAAATGTTGAATAATCCTCTTTTCTGTCTACTCTGTTTAGGATGGGGTATAAGGACATCAAATTCCTTACGTATTTTTAACATTTTCCTATTTATACTGTCATTTTCTTCTGGCATTCTGTTATGGGAACCTGGCTCGGTAACACCATATGATATTTTTTTTATAATTATATACATAGGTATAGTACACTGTAAGAGAATTATTGAATTCACAACAAACCAAACAAAAAAAAAAAACAAACAAAACACCTATGCTTTTTTAACGACTGAACCCCCGCATTGAAATCGTGACAAGAAAAAGGAGAAAAATAATGACATTTGTCACAATGAGCCATTGAGATAGTGATAAGTAGGGTAAAAACAAATTTAGTTTTGAGGACTTCGTCTGCGTCATTTACATTTGGTGGCCAAATTTATTACTAAGGATAAGAGTAATTATAATATTGTTTATTTGATGTATAAGAATAATTATCATTAATAATAATAATAATAATAATAATAATAATAATAATAATAATAATAATAATAATAATAATAATAATAATAATAATAATAATAATAATAATAATAATAATAATAATAATAATAATAATAATAATAATAATAATAATAATAAAAATAATAATTATAATAATAATAATACCTTAAAATAAAAAGTCATATTAGTAATATTAAAAATAAGATAATAAAATTGATATGAAAATAATAAATAAAGATTAAAATAAAACAATAATAAATACCCTACGCGTATTCTGGCCTGTAGATTAAACTATAGTTAGTCCCTTACTAACTCCACTCCATCTATCGGGGAATAGTTAGGGTAGTGAAGATTTGAATTGCAGTGGAATGCCAGATGAAGGAAGACTGTTGAAGGTCAAAGTCCACCCCTCAATCATACGTTAATTTTTTGTTATGAACATGATTGGTGGGAAGCATGAAATCGGACGATCCTTACGAATCTGGGAAGGAATACACTGAAAAATTGATGGGTCATGATATCTTAAATGAAGAGATGACTTTCAGTTGTCATTCAATAGTTCAAAGTATCCATGGGTGATTCCTTATACGATCTATAGACTAAAGATCATACCATAGTTAAGGTTCTATAATTAAACTACCCCAGAATACTGTGACAACCTTTGATTATTAGTCAAACAAAAAAAAATTAGTTTCCTGTAACTATATAAGTTAAAGTGATTAAGATTTGAACATTTAAATAATAATTTTTACTAGTGTCTAGCCGTGAATAAAAGCTTAGAGGAAAATTAACTGACTCGGGAATGAAGTGACTAGTTATTCTGACCAATACATTAATTTGAAGCAATTGAAAGGTGAGAAAGCCTATCTAGTAACTGGCGCAACAATTTTGGCGGTCATAGACTGCCACTGATAGTCGTGGCCGCCAATAATTTTATCTATGTTTCGGTGTATCAGCCTGGAGATAATTTTACACAGAACCCTACAGGATATATAAACGGGAGATGTCCAGATAGAGGTCTAGGGGTGTCGTCTTAAACATCTGAGATCTGAAATAGCGAAAAAAAAAAAAGGTTCCCACTTCCTATATACTTACGCTTAGCCACGCGAATCTATAAAGTATTCCTCGCCATAACGATTCAACGATACGTACAACGAGGGACGGCACGTGAGCTAGTTATTGATGTTCTATATCATATATATCCTTAGTTGAGGAGTTATTTATTTATCTTTTTTTTTGAATTTTTTTTTGCCTTTTTCTTATTATCCTATAAAAGGTTCTTTAAAAAAAAAAAAAAATATATATATATATATAGGTACATAAATATTTAAATATATATATAGTACCAAATATAGCTACAAAAGAAAAGTTATTCATAGTTGAGTTCTACCCCGTCATAGCTGATAAGAGCTACGGTTGTAGAGAATAATCTTTTGAATACATTTAAATAGTTCAATAACTTTGATGTTATACAGTAGAAGGTTTTCTCTTAATTTTTTTTTATCTTTATTGTTTTTTTTTGTGTTATTCTGTAAGTATTAGTTTTTTTGTTTTTGGTTTCGGGATTGTAGGTATAGCCATAGCCACCTACCTACTTTATTAATACTTTTAGCTAAATTCTCCATTCCAATACCTAAAAAGAGCTCTCCTTAGGTAGGACCTGGGAATTCGGGAAAGTACGTTATAACTAAGTACCAAAAAAAGGGTACCTAATTTTTTTATATTACAAAGCTGAAACAAAATTTCTAGTACGTTGTTGTTATACCTTTGTTATTTTTTTGTTCTAGATGTAAATAAAACCTTAAAATATTATAATAAATCAGGTAATGTCCGTTTATGCACTAAGTTAATAAGTAAAATAAACCTTCGCTATAAGTCATGAGTCTTACAAATTGTGAGTTTTTTTGATTTCGATTGGGAAGTGTACGAGTCATGAATTTTTGAAGTAAACTATCAGGGGTGTGAAAGGTGAGTTATCTAGGGTGGTAATCATGGTGTGACCAAACAATAAAAATCTATAAAGGGGAAATCTAACAACGGCCGATTGATTTCCAGGTTGGGAGGGAAATGGCCAAGCTGCATTACCATCAGCAGCTCCCTATTGGTGTGTCGAAGTCCGTCTGATGTCTATTTTTGAATTTAAGTTTTCAAAGGCCTGATCTATGTGGTTGTTGCTGGTGAGGTCTGGCTTCAGGGACAAGAATCCATCCCGTCCGGCGAGTTGAGCTGTGCTAAGCAAGCAGGCCCGGTCCTTGAACCAGACGTTCCAACCCCTTTTCACTCCCCGTCCTCTTCTACCTCATCTTTGGCTTCGTCTACTGCTATCTCGCTCTCTCTATACTCCCCCCCCTCCTTTTACCGCGCAACAATTCTTTTAACATTTCTTTACATAATTTCTATATTATTTTCATACTCAGTTAAATTTATTATATGGATAATTGTATCATAATTTTTGATAAATGGGTATTCTCCTAGTTGGATTAAAGTAAAACCATTTCCTTTATTTAAATCTAATTCCGCTTGTACTTGGTTGAGGGTTGTTAGTATCACTATCATCAGGATGTGAAGTGGGATCATATTTTGCCATGTTTGATGCTTTATCTTTATCGGATCTAGAATCAATTATGTTTTTTGTAAATTTTTTTCGTACTGGAAATTGATCTTTATGAGCTATTCTATTTTGTATCTTTTTATATTTATTACCTATGTCTAATGTGTATTTTTTATTTAATTTATTTAATGGTTTTACCTTTTTGTGTTTAGGTGTGATTTTGTTTTTAATTTTTTTAGGTTGAGTTATCTTGATAAAATTTTTATCTATTTCTTTATCTTTCCTCCCTTGATTTATTTTATTCAAAACTTTTATTTTATTTTTTTTCTATTCTTTCATATATTATTTTGTTGTCGATTTTATTGAAATGCACATCAATTGGTTTTTCTTTAGTAGTTAGATAAATTACGTTATTATATGATTCGAGTGCTTTAGTAGCATGTTTTATAGGTAAATCTTCTTCATTTGACTGTTGAAGTTGCTGTAAGATCCTCATATATGTTCATTTAAACTACTATGAAGTCTTTCCACATCGGAATTGCCGCTGTTTCTACGATATTTGCTGTACAATAGTGTATGCTTATGTCATTATTTTCTAAAAAGTTTTTAAGTGTTTCGGACACAAATGCATTCCCATTGTCAAGTTTTATTTTCTTGGGCTTTTTCATATAAGAAAATATTTTCGCAAGTGCGTTAATAACGTCTATATACGTTTTTGTTTTTATTGGCTCTACTGCTGCAAATTTTGAAAATTTGTCAATACCTAAAAGGTATATAATTGTTATTTGTAGGCTATAGGTCGATTGTAATAAAAAGATGTAATTTATTCATTGCAACGTTTCGAGTATGTTTGTACTCTTCATCAGGCCTTTATTATAACAAAAAAACAAAATAATACATCGTATATAAAAATACAATTTTTAAATTCATTTTTGAAAAATGTGACGTAAAAATTACTAACAACAATTATCAAGAAACAAAGAATATTAAATTGAAATTAAATGTAGTTAGACATCAATCAAACAGTAACTAAAAAAATCAAAAATTAAATCAATAATTTTTATACTAATTATTTAAAAGAAAAATACTGACGACAGTTAAAATTTTTTCCATTCCACTGCACTACACAATCACCTACTTTTGATCCTACTTTTTGTTGCTGGCCTTTTTATAATTTGACTATAGGCATTGCTCAGATTGTGGCAATCTGACCTACGGTTGACGGCTTTAGTGTTGTCTAAGATATGCAAAATTTCTAGCAACATTCGTTTAGAATAATGTTGTTCCGTTTGAAGAATTTCAACATTCTCTAAGTCCGGTGTATGTTTCTCTTCTATGCAATGCTGAGTTAACGCCGTTTTATGAGAAGCTCCGCTATTTAAATCAGACCTATGTCCAGAGATACGATGTTTTAATTTTTGTTTCGAGGTTCCTATGTAAACAGACGAACATGTCGTCTCCTTCCCTCCTAAGCAATTAATCTTATAGACCACATCTGCTTTCTCCAAAGTCTCCATTCTTCCTTTGATATTGGTGAAAAGTTTTTTTTCTCAGGGAAAAAGCAGACTTGAAGGATATTTTTGCCCTTTTGTTGTCTTTTATTGGGGCTGTCATAATGCGGTTGGAGAGGTGAGGAATGTATAAAGCACTCTTATATACACACACTTGTTGGAGATCTTTAGCCTGGTTGACACTCTTCTGTTTGTCATGATTTTTAATGAGCTTTTGGACAATCGAAGTTGGAAAGGAATTGATGAACAGGGTGTCCCGAATATTTTTTTTTTTTTTTATAAAAAGAATTGTCGCTTATGTCAAGAACTCTGTTGACAAAATTTGTTCCGTATTGACAATCACATGTTTGGGTTGCTTTGAGTGGAAATTTATAAGGCGTCCGGATGCAGTTACTTTTTTGTGCCAATCAAAAATTAATTTTCCATTTTGCCTTAAAACTTTCACTTCGAGATATGGGAGCTCACCATTAACTTCCACTTCTACCGTAAACTTAATTTTGTGATTGAAAGAATTTAGTGCGTTCAATGTGTTCTGTACTTCTTCGGACTTAATGACAACGAATAGGTCATCTACATATTTGACGATCACTTTAGGTTTTTCTGTAAGTTTAGCAAGTACATTTTCCAAAAGATTTTCCATAACAAGATCCGCTAAAATTGGCGAAGCTAGACTTCCCATGGGCACACCTTGTTTTTGTTGATAAATGTTACTGTCAAACTCCAAATAGTTGTTATCAATAATACAAAACCTAAGTAATTCGAAAAACTTTGTCTTTTTAATATTGGTGTGCTCTTTTATTCTATTCCAGTTGATCTTTATAATGTCTATAATCAGACCGATTGCGATGCTTGTGAACAAAGATATAGCAAGGTACATTCGTCGAAGCACATATACAAAAGAAAACAGAAAGAATGAGGATAGAAAAGCTGGAAAATTTTATCACCAACCATTTAACACAGAAAGAATATTCAAATTTCTTCAAAAATCAAGAAAATAAACACAACACAATTAATGAAGACACAAAAAATAAACATTTAAATAAACTAGAACGCCTGAAAATAACCCTCAAACAAAATATGGGCATAAAATTCGAAGACAAATGGTTTATAAACAAAACTTCTGTTGTATTTCCATCAGACGTTAAATGGCTTCTGTCACTAGGCCCAAAGTTTTCTCTACCAATTAAGAGAGGCGAACTTCCTCTCTTCAAAATTATTGCAGATGGAGAAGAATTGGTAAAAACTGTGGAACAGGGTGACCAGCAGATAGCCCGATCAAATTTTACAGAAATTTTACAAAGTCATTTACGATCTACATACACACCGCCATTCGATAAATTTTTACATACAATTTATAATGAAGCCAGAATGTTCCTCCGAAACCATAAAGACGTTATTATTGTCCCTGCTTATAAAGGCAATGTCACAGTAGCTATATACAAGACAGAGTACATGGAAAAAATGCAAAACCTCATGGCAGACAGAAACGTTTACTGGGTTCTGATTAACAATCCAACAACAACGTTGCAGAATCGGAACAATGATTTTGTAAAGAATTTATTAAAAGAAGCGAATATGAAAAAAAGCGAATGACAACTTATACCGCAAGTAGTCCGAAAATCTATGGCTTACCCAAGATTCATAAGGAAAATACTTCAATGCGGCCTATATGTGCTTCGACGAATGTACCTTGCTATGAGCTGTCAAAATTTATGATCAAAAATCAAATCAAAAACTGGCAACTCTGGCTTTGTATTGTATGCCTGTGTCTAAATTAGCTCCTGAGTTTATTTAATTTTATAGTGATAAAGTATCAAAATAAATTTGTTTTTGTGCAACTTAATGGTTAATCTCATCGATCCGCATAGAAAAAGCTTTCTCTAGTGGCATTATTCATATTGGTTAACAAATTAAAAGGCTATTTTCTAAAGTGTAATTTAAATCTTTAAGCCTCATAAATTAATTTGAGTGAAAAAGCTGTATAAAAAACTATTTCTTCTCTTCACCACTACCGTTCAAACTATTGTTATTATTTTCCACTGGTGAGTGATAATTTTTGGTGTATGTTCTGCCTTGAAGCAAATTGGAAGCTACATAAAATTTTGAATTGTTTCATTCCACAACAACTTTGTTCGAGCCTGCAAGGGAAAAGAGAGGGAATCATCGTAATCACCGTGACGGCGAGATCGACAACATACACAGAGCCGAATACTGACTCAACTGACTGTAGGATTTATTATTTACCTTTGCTGGGTGAGTTGATTTTAGTATTGTTCTGCAAAGAAGCTTTCAGAAACAACACACTCAAAGCAAATTTTGTTTTCTCATTTCCTTACATACACATGGAAAATTTTTACTGAGTTTGAGCTGATCATTACTCCATCTTATAAAAACCAATACTTCGATCTGAATTATAAGCTTTTTATAGCACCGAATACAAGAACCATATCTTAACTTTTATAGCATTGAATTCAAAATATATCTAATACCAAAACCAATTATATAACTACACACAACTCATCGCAAAAAAGTGGACTAAACTACAGAAATTTAAAAATAAGAAAAATGGCTAATCATAAAAAGTGCTTTGCATGTAAAAATCCTATTAATGATGATGGTGTTAGCTGCGGATTTTTTTGTGGAAACTTTTTTCATAAACTATGTGCAAATGTATCTGATGTGATGCAATTTCTTGATGAAAATTCAAATATTGTGTTCCGCTGTAATCAATGTGCCAAGTTTAAATTGTCCATAAGTACTTTGTACAATAAGGTGAACGAATTGGTTTCGGTGGTTGATTTGCTTGTGCAGAAAATTACTGGTGTTGATGCACTTCACGCAGACGTAAGAAAAATACTCGATGTTGTTGCGCCGAATGTTATTGCTCCGAGCACTGAGGAGAAGAAAGGAAACATCGGCGGATGTACAATTTATAATGCTTAAAATGCATCTTGTTCCATTTCTGTAGTGTCTCACTCATCTAGTGATCAATTAGAGAACACTGTGAAAAATATTGATAATGCATCTGTGGGGGTGGTTTCTGGTTCGGGTATTGCAGTGAGAGAGCGAAGAAATGATGATTTGCCTACTCTAACCATTGTTCATGAAAAAGCAAAACCAGTAGCTGATAATGAATGGACCACAGAAGGAAATCAAGGACAAAAACAAAAACCGAAGCATAACAGAGTGTATGTTTATGGGCAAGATGTGGTTGATGGCCTGATGTTGTTGTTTCTCATAAATGGTTCCATGTTTCTAAATTCGAACCGTCAACATCAGAGGAAAGCATATCCAAATACGTTTCTGGAAAAATTGGTTTAAGTGAATCGTGTGTTAAATGTTATAGACTTGCCAAGAAACATGCCACAGATTTGAAGTACATTAACTTCAAAGTAGGAATACCAATGAACAGCTCCGAGTTAGCACTTATTGATTCAAACTGGCCAATAAATACTGTTGTGAGGGAATTTATTCCAAGAGACAGTTCAAAAAACGAAAAGATTGTGAAGATACCGAGTCAAATGGAATTAATTCAGGGCCAACAAGGGCCAACATAAATGAAAAAAATACTACATTATCAATATATTATCAGAACATGGGTGGAATAAGAGGCAAACTCAAAAACTTTTCTGCATTGGTTGACTCTTCTGAATATGATACTTTTGCATTTGTGGAGACTTGGTTGTTCAATGAAATCAATAATGAGGAAATTTTAAATACATCTGAATTTTCTATATTTCGTCGTGATCGTCATAATGTTGGGACCAAACGAGGTGGAGGCCTGCTTCTCGTAGTTCGACATCCATTGCTTGCTTATCTCGTAAATCTAAACAACTCACCAGCAGATGACAACAGTACTGAACAAATATGCGTTTGTATCGAAGGAGACAACGAAAGCAAATTATTAATATTTTTGAGTGCATGTTTATGGGCAAGATGTGGTCGATGGCCTTGATGTTGTTGTTACTCATAAATGGTTCCATGTTTCTAAATTCGAACCGTCAACATCAGAGGAAAGCATATCCAAATACGTTTCTGGAAAAATTGGTTTAAGTGAATCGTGTGTTAAATGTTATAGACTTGCCAAGAAACATGCCACAGATTTGAAGTACATTAACTTCAAAGTAGGAATACCAATGAACAGCTCCGAGTTAGCACTTATTGATTCAAACTGGCCAATAAATACTGTTGTGAGGGAATTTATTCCAAGAGACAGTTCAAAAAACGAAAAGATTGTGAAGATACCGAGTCAAATGGAATTAATTCAGGGCCAACAAGGGCCAACATAAATGAAAAAAATACTACATTATCAATATATTATCAGAACATGGGTGGAATAAGAGGCAAACTCAAAAACTTTTCTGCATTGGTTGACTCTTCTGAATATGATACTTTTGCATTTGTGGAGACTTGGTTGTTCAATGAAATCAATAATGAGGAAATTTTAAATACATCTGAATTTTCTAATTTCGTCGTGATCGTCATAATGTTGGGACCAAACGAGGTGGAGGCCTGCTTCTCGTAGTTCGACATCCATTGCTTGCTTATCTCGTAAATCTAAACAACTCACCAGCAGATGACAACAGTACTGAACAAATATGCGTTTGTATCGAAGGAGACAACGAAAGCAAATTATTAATATTTTTGAGTGCATGTTTATGGGCAAGATGTGGTCGATGGCCTTGATGTTGTTGTTACTCATAAATGGTTCCATGTTTCTAAATTCGAACCGTCAACATCAGAGGAAAGCATATCCAAATACGTTTCTGGAAAAATTGGTTTAAGTGAATCGTGTGTTAAATGTTATAGACTTGCCAAGAAACATGCCACAGATTTGAAGTACATTAACTTCAAAGTAGGAATACCAATGAACAGCTCCGAGTTAGCACTTATTGATTCAAACTGGCCAATAAATACTGTTGTGAGGGAATTTATTCCAAGAGACAGTTCAAAAAACGAAAAGATTGTGAAGATACCGAGTCAAATGGAATTAATTCAGGGCCAACAAGGGCCAACATAAATGAAAAAAATACTACATTATCAATATATTATCAGAACATGGGTGGAATAAGAGGCAAACTCAAAAACTTTTCTGCATTGGTTGACTCTTCTGAATATGATACTTTTGCATTTGTGGAGACTTGGTTGTTCAATGAAATCAATAATGAGGAAATTTTAAATACATCTGAATTTTCTATATTTCGTCGTGATCGTCATAATGTTGGGACCAAACGAGGTGGAGGCCTGCTTCTCGTAGTTCGACATCCATTGCTTGCTTATCTCGTAAATCTAAACAACTCACCAGCAGATGACAACAGTACTGAACAAATATGCGTTTGTATCGAAGAAGACAACGAAAGCAAATTATTAATATTTTTGAGCTATATACCACCTAATTCCTCTACATCTGTTTATGCTTCTCATGTTAAAAATATTGAAAATGTAGTTGCCAATTTCTCTAAAAGTTTTCATTCAGTTTGCGTTGTTGGAGATTTTAATTTGGGGGACATTATGTGGATGCAATTTGAAAGCAAGTTATTGCCAATGGTTCTTACATATGAAAAAGAGTTTGAACTCATTGATTCTCTATTTGCTTTGAATTTAAATCAAGTGTGCTTTGTACAAAATTCTTTAAAAAGAATACTTGACTTGGTATTCGTAAATGATGAAATCGAAACTTGTGTATCTGAATGCTTTCCTTTGTTTTCAAATTCTATTCACCATGTTTCCCTTTCAGTTTTAATTAAATCCATTTGTTTCAAAAACTTTAAGGCGTTTAATACAATTGATAAGTTTAAATATAAATTTAATACAAATAATTTAAATAATTTAAATGAAAAATTTCTTAATTTAAATTGGCAAGTAAATTCTAACAATATCTTAAGTACTAATTTCAATATATTTTTAAATGATTTTGTAAGAGAATTGGTTTTCTCTGTACCACGATCCTTATCTAAAGTGAGTTCACATCCTCCATGGTCGAATGCTAGGTTGCGTAAGTTAAAAAACGCTAAAAGTAAGATTTTTAAAAAATACCAAATCTCTAAAAGTGAAATAGATTTTTCTTTATATTCTCGCCTTCGAAAAGAGTGTGTATTTTTGTCTAGGTTCTGCTTTAGTAATTATGTACAGACAGTTGAAGGTAATTTAAAACGTAATCCTAAACTTTTTTGGAATTTTATTAATTTAAAAAGAAAATCTTCCGGTTTTCCATCTAAAATGTCCTACAATAATGTTTCATCTAGTGATCCTAAAACAATTGTCAATTGGTTTGCAGATAATTTTCAGAGAACATATAATTCTTCAAATTTAAGTATTGGTAACAACTATGATGGTGGTTTTTTATCGCCAATAACCGATTGTTGTTTTTTCTATGTGGAAAAAGATGAAGTTATAACAGCTCTTCGTGAATTGGTTCCATCGAATTTTCCTGATTGCCATGGAATTTTCCCTATAGTTTTGAAACATTGCTCTGAAGCTCTGAGTACGCCACTTCAGTTTTTATTTAACCAATCTTTAAGTTGTGGTTATTTTTTAGAAGATTGGAAAATTTCTTTTGTCAATCCAATTTCAAGTCTGGTAGTAAAAAGGACATAGAAAACTATCGTCCTATAAGCAAGCTAGCTTCTATTCCAAAGATTCTAGATAAAATTGTAAAAACTAAAATGTATTGCATTATGAAAAATTACATTTAAAATTTTTAGCATGGATTTTTTAGTGGCCTTTCAACTTCCACAAACATGGCCTTTTTTTCGAAAAAATGTTTTGATACATTGGAAAAACATTGTCAAATGGACGTGGTGTACACGGACTTTGTAAAAGCCGTTAGTAGAGTAAATCACTAAATTTTAATTGCTAAATTAAAAGCATATGGTTTTGATGGAATTTTACTTAAATGGTTTGCGTCTTATCTTAGCGGTAGAAGGCAGATAGTTAAAATAGGTGATGTTGAATCTTATTCTATAATTGTTTATTCAGGCGTTCTTGAAGGCAGTCATCTTGGCCCACCTTTGTTTGATTTATTTATAAACGATTTTCCATCTGTTTTATCTGCATCAGAATGCCTAATGTTTGCAGATGATGTAAAGTTTTTTAAAGTTGTTAATAATTTAAATGATTATTTCGAGTTTCAAAAAGATATTTATATATTTGAATGTTGGTGTAGGCAAAATGATCTGCTTCTTAATTTATCAAAGTGCTCCGTCTTAACGTTTTCTCGTAAACTCAACACAATAAATTTCGATTATTACATTAACGGTTCTAATTTGTGTAGGGTTGATGAAATAAAAGACTTAGGAGTTATTTTTGATAATAAACTTACCTTTGAGCCCCATGTCACTCATATTGTATCCAAATCAAACTCTATGCTTGGATTTCTCAAAAGAAATTTTACAGATTTTAAGGATCCGTATACATTAAAAGCTTTGTTTTGTTCTATTGTTCGTCCATTACTCGAGTATAATTGTATTATTTGGAACCCAAATTCAAAAAAGTTATGTGACAGAATCGAGAGAGTTCAAAAAAACTTTCTTAGATTTGCATTGAAAGAATTTCCTTTATCTGGGAGTACTGATGCAAATTATCATAGCAGATGTCTTTTGCTCGGAATGCAAACTCTTGAGTCGAGGCGTAGAATGTATAGTGTTTTGTTTATTCGTGATATTCTCTGTAATAATATTGATTGCTCTGATTTAGTATCTTACATAAATATATATGCTCCAAGTCGGCCACTTAGGATGAGACAGTTTATTTTTGAGGTTCCTCATTCTACTAATTATGGGCAGCGTGAACCAATTTCCCATTGCTGTAAATTATTTAATATATATTATGAAAGCCTAGATGTTTTTTTGCCTAGATGTCAATTCAAAACTCTAGTTTTAAATTTGCTTCAAAATTCTTAAAATTATTTATTTGTAACTTGTTTTAAATTTAGTCTTAATTTTAAAAAAATTATTTAATTATCTTAGCGAAATCTGTGGATTGATTATTGTAGATTTGAATAAATAATAATAAAAGAATTCTTCAAAACTTGACACAGAATTCTAAATTTAATGTCAAAAATTCCAAAGATTTCATCAATAAAGTGGCTTCTATTAAATTGGAAAACTGTGATATTTTGGCTTCATTTGATGTTGTTTCTTTGTTCACAAGCATCCCAATCGGTCTGATTATAGACATTATAAAGATCAACTGGAATAGAATAAAAGAGCACACCAATATTAAAAAGACAAAGTTTTTCAAATTACTTAGGTTTTGTATTATTGATAACAACTATTTGGAGTTTGACAGTAACATTTATCAACAAAAACAAGGTGTGCCCATGGGAAGTCCAGCTTCGCCAATTTTAGCGGATCTTGTTATGGAAAATCTTTTGGAAAATGTACTTGCTAAACTTACAGAAAAACCTAAAGTGATCGTCAAATATGAAGATGACCTTTTCGTTGTGATTAAGTCCGAAGAAGTACAGAACACATTGAACGCATTAAATTCTTTCAATCACAAAATTAAGTTTACGGTAGTAGTGGAAGTTAATGGTGAGCTCCCTTATCTTGACGTGAAAGTTTTAAGGCAAAATGGAAAATTAATTTTTGATTGGCACAAAAAAGTAACTGCGTCCGGACGCCTTATAAATTTCCACTCAAAGCAACCCAAACATGTGATTGTCAATACGGCACAAAATTTTGTCAACAGAGTTCTTGACAAAAGCGACAATTCTTTTTATGAAAAAAACATAAAAATTATTCGGAACACCCTGTTCATCAATTCCTCTCCAACTTCGATTGTCCAAAAGCTCATTAAAAATCATGACAAACAGAAGAGTGTCAACCAGGCTAAAGATCTCCAACAACTGTGTGTATATAAGAGTGCTTTATACATTCCTCACTTCTCCAACCGCATTATCACAGCCCCAACAAAAGACAACAAAAAGGCAAAAATAGCCTTCAAGTCTGCTTTTTCCCTGAGAAACAAACTTTTCACCAATATCAAAGGAAGAATGGAGACTTTGGAGAAAGCAGATGTGGTCTATAAGATTAATTGCTTAGGAGGGAAGGAGACGACATGTTCGTCTGTTTACATAGGAACCTCGAAACAAAAATTAAAAAATCGTATCTCTGGACATAGGTCTGATTTAAGTAGCGGAGCTTCTCATAAAACGGCGTTAACTCAGCATTGCATAGAAGAGAAACATACACCGGACTTAGAGAATGTTGAAATCCTTCAAACGGAACAACATTATTCTAAACGAATGTTGCTAGAAATGTTGCATATCTTAGACAACACTAATGCCGTCAACCGTAGGTCAGATTGCGACAATCTGAGCAATGCCTATAGCCGAATTATAAAAAGGCCAACAAAAAGTAGGATCAAAAGTAGGTGATTGTGTAGTGCAGTGGAATGGAAAAAAATTTTAACTGTCGTCAGTATTTTTCTTTTTAATAATTAGTATAAAAATTATTGATTTAATTTTTGATTTTTTTAGTTACTGTTTGATTGATGTCTAACTACATTTCAATTTAATATTCTTTGTTTCTTGATAATTGTTGTAAGTAATTTTGACGTCACATTTTTCAAAAATTAATTTAAAAATTGTATACTAATATATGTATGTATTATTTTGTTCTTTTGTTATAATAAAGGCCTGATGAAGAGTACAAACATACTCGAAACGTTGAATATGTATGAATGAATAAATAACATCTTTTTATTACAATCGACCTATAGCCCACAAATAACAATTATATATCTTGTACGATACAAAGGTCACTAAAAATTCGATTTTATTAAGACCTGAAAGGTATTTTTCTTTTTTATTAACAAACCATATATCGATATGATAATAATCATTTGGGTTTTTGGAGTTTCAGTTTTCTCATATGGTAACTTTATTGGATTTCTTTCTGTTTTTGCCATGCATGTTGCACAATTATTTATAATTTTGTTGATTAAGGTTTTAAAGTTTGGTATTTAATATTCTCGTTTTAATTCTAAATATAATTTTTCAATACCAGTATGGTTATGTATTTTATGAGTTTTTAATATTATTTCTCTTGCTTCGTATTCGTTTAAGTCTTTTATCATAATCATACTTC
Source organism: Baccha elongata (assembly GCA_951217065.1). Taxonomy (NCBI): domain Eukaryota; kingdom Metazoa; phylum Arthropoda; class Insecta; order Diptera; family Syrphidae; genus Baccha; species Baccha elongata. Next base: position 462,948 of record CATNUY010000022.1, read on the forward strand.
TTTGTTATATTTAATTACTTAGTTTGTTTTCTTTTTTCCATATATATTGGAAATCATTAAATATTTTGTCATCTTGGACGTATATGCAATTTAGCATTGTAGTATCTACTTCTTTTATTATGTTGATAAAATCTTCTTCTTTGTATTCTTTTCGTGTGAATATAATTCGTCTTTTTCCAACATGTGGGTTAATAATTTCTTGATGATCATTTTCATTGATTTCAATTATTATTTGTCGGTTAAAGAAATTAACCGGTTTTTCACTAATAGGAATTAGATATTAATTGTATGATTCAGCACTATGTTGAGTGCTCTAGCACATTCATTTTTACACGAGAAAGCTACTCAGCTAATCAGCTACTCTATTTTCTTTTCCTTGTATATATTGTATTTCAAAGTCGTATTCTTCGAGTTTTATTTTCCATCTCTGTAATTTACTATTTGGTTCTTTTAAATTTTGTAACCATACCAGAGGGCGATGGTCTGTTTTTATCATAAATTTTCTACCGTAAAGGTAGTGTCTAAATTGTTTGGTTGCCCAAACTATTGCTAATAGTTCTTTTTTAATTGTGCTGTGATTGCACTCATGATTGTTTAAAGTTCTGGAGGCGAATGAAAGGGGACCATGTGTATGGCTTAAAACTGTGCCGATGGCGAAATTTGATGCATCAGTTGTTAATGTAAATATTTTTTCAAAATCTGGATGTCGATTAATAAGATCTTCAGACATTGCGTCTTTTAATTGAGAAAATGAGTTTTATACTCGTCATTATTAATATCAATTTTTTGAATTTTTCTTAAGACAAAGTGTTTAATTATTTTTGCATAATCGCAGATAAATTTGCGATAATAACCAGTTAGTCCGAGGAATGATTGAATTTCTTTGACTGTTTTTGGTATGGGAATTTTTTTAATAGTTTCTATTTTCTTTGGATCGGGTTTTATTCCATTAGAGGTTATAATGTGACCTAAAAAATCTGTTTCTTTTCGTAAGAATTCTGATTTATTCAATGATATTTTGAGATTTGCGTTTTTAAGGGTAGTTAAAATTTTATGAAGTGAATAAATTTGTTCTTGAAGGCTTGAAGAGAATATAATAATGTCGTCTAAGTAGACAAAACATATTTAACCAATATGTTCTTCTAATCAATTCTTTTGGAGCATCCTCTTCTCTGAGAAGGCTATTAGTCGCTCCTGTATCTATAAGCATTCTTAAAGTTGTTTTTCCTATTGTTAATTTAACAAAGGGCAATCCGTTTGGGGCTCCGATACAGAATGCCGAAAATTTGCTTCAGTTCCTACTTTTGCTTCTTTATTTATATAATCAGCTTTATGTGCTCTTCTAATATGAGATAATATAGGATCAAGATCGATTGGCTCAAATCTTTGAGGAAATTGCCTATGATTGTTATTATAATTATAATTATTATTATTTTGTTTTTGGAAATTATTGTTTGGTACGTAGGTTTTTGGTTGCCAATTTTTATTATTATTATTGTTTTTAAATGGGTTTTTAAACTAATTAAAGTTACTTGAATTATTATGATCATACTTATTGTCTCTTTCTTGGCTTTGTTTTGTAACAAATCCTGCGCTACTAAGCTCGTGTAGAGCTAACTCCATGGTAGTGGGTCATGGTAGTGATTTCGTGCATAGAGAATTGTTCTCATATGTGTTGGCAAACGTTGTTTAAAAATGTTAAGTGCCGTTTCGTTATTCCTAGGAATATCTAAGCTACTGGAGGTAGCTTAGATATTCCTAGAGACACTTTTGATTTAATAGTTAAAGGGTTCGTTGTATATAACTGTAAAATTTAAGTACATCGCCTCTAAATAGAGAAGCTCTCAAATCTTCATACAACTGATACGAATTTTTAAATCCGCCGACATTTTGTAATAACATGTTTTTTATGTCTATCCATCTTGTAAGATGTGTATGAATTTCTATAGCATGCCTAGCTCTTCCAATAAATTTACTTTTTAGTATATTTATGCACATATTTTGAGATTGTTCATAGTATGTATAATATCATCCACATTTGAAATAAAAATTTATAAATCTTCTGTTTTACCATCAAAATTTTGTAGACGTTCGATATATTTTAGAGGATTTAATTCTAAATTTCTTAAAATATTACCTCCTGCTGCTGGTGGTTGTTGTTGCGCTGCTGCTGCTGCTGCTTGTTGTTCTGCGTTCATGATGATGCTTCTTTGATTGTTAAAAAAAGTTGTCCTTTGTTGCCGTTGCGAATCTCGTCTGATTCGTTTGTTGGTTGTCCACATTTATTTTCCACAACGCTATGTGGCTATACTTGCCACTGGTTATACTTGCCACTGACCGATTTGTTCAACATATTTTAATTAAAAATGAACCATACATTTTTTTTATGTCTCTATAGTCTATTTGATTATTACTTTTTTTTTTTTTTTTAATTATTTTATTTTGGATAATATTTTTTCAAGGCACTTTTATTACTTTTTCTGTTTTCTTTTATTAACTGTTATTTATTTTTTGTTCATGATGTAATTTTAATTTTCTTTGCTGTTAGCACTTTTGATTTATTTTCCTTTTATTTCTGCACTCATTTAATTTCTTTTGCACTCTTTCATCACTCGAAATTATTTGTATTATTGTTACGTAAAGAACAAATACTTCAAACATTATGTTTGTAACGAGTCAAGAAAAATGGGTATTTCTTCAATATTGAATATCTCAAAATTAAAAAAACATGTCGATTTTATTTAAAAACGGTTATTAATGCTAGTTTTGCTTCTAAAAACAAAATACTATACAACAACCATTAATATAAACAGAGCGTTTTTTGTTAACATCCTTACACATGTTAACAAAAAATGCTCTGTTTATTATGTGCATTAAAAAAAGGCCTTTTCTTGAATAGGTTAGAAATGATGGCAACACTGGTGAAATACGCTTGCAGTGGAACAATTATATTCTTGGCATATAAACAAGTATTATTTTATAAAAGGTTATCTCCCTGTTAGCCTTTAAGGGGTTACCCTGTTTCTCAAAATTGTTTTTGTTTTTAAACAAAAAGTTTGAAAACGCATAAATCATCACACTTTCTAACACCAATAACAACCAAACCTGCAAGAACCTGCAGTTGATTTTAGTTTAGTCTGAAGCTTTATGGTTTGCACTATTATTTCAAACAAAGAACTCAACGGAATTCGACGGAAAACAAAAAGAAAATGATTATGATAGAAAGCGAAAAAAAGGAAAAATTACATTTTAATAGGCAGTTTTTTAATTAAGTCGGTACAAATATTGATACAACTTTTTTACATAAAATGTATTGAATACATCAGAATACACCTTCAATTTAATTAAACATGTTTAAAATTCAATCAAAAGGTGCGAAATATTAAAGTAATACTTAATTGAAATTTGCAGTTTTTTTTAAGGTGCAAGAAAATTAGTGCTCTCATTTCATCATCATCATCATCATCATCATCATCATCATCATCATCATCAAAACAAAAACTTATAGTCTATAAGTATGAAGCCAAGTTAATTTTTGACAAAATGGATAAAATAATATATTTTTGGTGTTTGGTATATCCATAGCTCAATAAATGCATATTTTCAGTATAGATATTTCAATTTTTAATAAAATGTAGTGAAATTGCATTTTTTAATGCAAGATGTGATATCTGCAAAAACTTATAAAATGTAGTGAAATTGCATTTTTTAATAACGCAAGATGTGATATCTGCAAAAACTTGAAATCCCCGAATGCAGCCTTGAGGCCCCTGATGGGCAAAGCATTTCTGGCCGCGAGATCCTTCCAGATGCTATAATTCTATCTGACAACGCAAAACAATTCGTCAGCAGAGAATTTGAAAACGCATGAGCTCTTTTGGGATTTCGCATGTCAAGACGGCCTTTTACTCCCCGCAAGCCAACGGGAGTGAAAGGGTAAAGAGATCGATTCTGGCTGCTATCAAGTCTTACATCGACACTGATCAAAGGAACTGGGACAGTAATTTGCAGTCGATTGCATGCACGCTTCGCACAACGGTTCACTCTACCATTAACATGTCGCCCTATGATGCTCTATTTATTACCAACCTAAGCCCAACTAGCTAAGTCGGTAGTGCACTTTACGGATGTCAATTCCAGTAATGCATTTATCACCGACATAGCCCGACTTGCAGCAGTGCATGAGACTTCGAAAGTGTCGTGGGTGAAATATTTCATATAATCTCTACACAGTTTAGATAGCTAGATCTGGGTTTTTCTTTCCATGTGCATTTAACAAAGCAGGCTTGGTTAAAGTGCACATGATTTGTAGGAAACCACTTCTGCCTCCACGTAAAAGGTAATACCTTAGCTTTGGGTTAACAAATTAAAACCATCAATTCTCTCATTTTATACCTACCCTAACATAAATGCTCAGTATATTTATAAACATAACGGTCTTCCTACTCAAAAAGACATATAACACTTACTTAAAATAAAATACAAATTACTATACCGGCAAACCAACATTTACCTTGTTATAAAACAACACCTAAATTAAAAATTAAATGCTGGCCCAAGAACCCCAAAAATGACAATTCAACGCAGAAGTAAAAAAGGTTGAGAAAGACTGCAGAAGGTCATCTATTAAAAAAGAATGAGTCAGAATGAGACGCTCTAGTCACATGACAAAAGCTTTTCTCTCACTCTGCAGTTTTGCTTTTAGAACGTTTGACAGTTCGAACAATTGGACGGATGCCCGTCCAATTGTTCGAACTTTCCATTTTTGCCATAAAGTAGTAAAGTTAGAATCAATAAAGTCAGTGCATAATATTACTGATTATCTGCTGATCAATTTTTTAAAAAAAAAAAAGCGAGGAATAATTTTCAATTTAAGTAAGTTACAATCAAAAGAAATTTTGCATAAATGGAAATCACACTTAAACACATTGTTAATTAAGGTAAATTGGTAGAGATTTAAAATGAATATTATTAATGGCGGACGATATAAAGCTTTAATAAAAAGTTAATGGTGGCAATGGCAATAAGTAAATGTGATTTATAAGGACCTACATTTTGCACCGCATGTTGGCTGAGGTCGTTTTCCACTTGTGTGCGCCATCTATTGGAGGTCTTCCAACGCTGCGTACACCATCCGGATTGGACTCGAAAACTTGTCGGGCTGGTGCATTGGTGTCGTCTCAGCCGCTGTATTTTCAGCTTCTTTACCAGGTTAATATCGCTGTATAGCCCGTATAGCTCGTTGCCTTGTCTTAAACCTTTCTCAACATCAAACGGTTCGGTGGTATTCTTACCGACTTTGACAGAGCAGCGAGATCCTGCACAAGCGGACGAGTTTGGCAGGGATGTCAAGATACGACATTGCTCTGTACAGTTCATCTCTAAGGTGAAGGTGATCGTAGTGGAGAATTAACGTTTATTCGTGGAGCAGCTTGCTCAGTGATAGACTACTGTTTTTTATCTGGCGATTGGTTTTTCTTTTTCGATGATTTCAAAGTAGCAGTAAAAACGTTTTCAGACCATATGCCACTCGAGGTAACCCTGAAAATAAAAACATCTCAATGTGAGTCAATAGCAACGGAACTTGGTCTTCTTCCTAAACTTCCATGGATAGATAATTTTCGAGGGTCATTTCAACAAAACTTGGATAGAGAACTTGAGAAGCATGTAGCACTGAACGAATCAAACAGTCTTGACATGGCTATTCTAACTGATGTTAAAAAAAAGCAGTACCACAAAAACTAAATTGTAGAAATAAAAAACCGAAAAACAATCAAAAGTGGTTCGATAATGAGTGTATGGTAGCAAGAAATATGTCATTTACCTTCTTGAAATTAATTAGACTGACAAATAACAACAACTTCAAAATCCTCTATTGTAATGGTCTCTAAAAATAAAACATCAGGAGAAAGTTATATGCATACATGTGAGCGTACACCTCTCCATCGTCGCATCCGTCATATGGGTAGTTATGCACTCATAGATTGCCTTATGCTAACTCGTCGACTTCGGGGTTCGTTTACCCATGATAATGAATACTCATTGAAACCATGCCATAATAAAAAGAGTGCATAATTCTACAAAAAATATAAACAAAAAAAAAAATCTTGAACCAAAGCATTGAGATAAACAAACATTTTTGAAGAATTACGGTGTAGTTTATTCTTCAATCACAACTCCCTCCCTACCTTGGCCGTGAATAAAAATTGTTAACGACTCCCACCATGTCGCCTCTTCTTCACTACTCCATCTCTTCCATGGGATTCAAAATTCGTCTATTCTAATATCATTTTTTTATATTTAAATAAAAATAAAAATTGTATATATTTGAACTCCTCATAACATATTGATTTATTATTCAATTCATATATATTTTTTTTATTTATTTTTACATGTATTCATTAACTTTTAATCATTGAATATAGGTATCATGATTTGTTAGAAAGATTTGATTTTGATACAAATTTAATTATATTAAAGATTAAAAAAAAATATTTTTATCAACCCGTCTGTCGATCATAAATCATTTGCCTTATTTTTTTTTTTTACTACAAATAAATATAGGTACATTATTATATTAACCACTCACCCATATCCGGAGAAAAAAAATGCATTTTTTTTGTCGGCTGGTTCGGATCGCTAGATTTATTAAAGATAAATTTTTAAGATGGATATATAATTAAAATGTATGCATCCATTCACTACACACTTAGGTAGGTACCTATATTTTGTACCCAAAAGGGACAAGGGTTTTATTTTTCTTTATTTTCCTTTTCGCGTCAAATATAATTTTCGCACTTTTATCACCTTTTTTTTTTACTATTAAAATAACCCTAAATTTTTTTTTTTTACACACGCGACAGACAGATTGATATAAAATTTACACTTTAGCAAAAACGTATGAACTATAATTTCGGTCAACTAGTTATTCATTATTTGTTTATTTATTTTTTTTCTTTTTCTCGGAATATTTTTTTTTTGTTTTCTTCAGCTTTCGTCTAACCGGCCGGCACCGCGCACTAGATATAGGAAGATAGACACAGAAACTTCGATACCAATTTTTCGCCGCAAAAATTCACTAACACAGGCAAGGATCTTCACCACAAATGAAAGAAGAAATCTTTGTACAGGTTCGCGCGTACGTTTGTGTGTACCGTTCGTTTAAAGGGATGGGCTTAGCTTAGCTGATGTACGTTGAATTGAACGAATACAGACTTGGATGTATCCGTTGAATGAAAACGGATAACGGAACTACTGTGTCTGTCCTGTACACAGAATATCAATGCGCTTAGCTTTTGACGCAAAAAATATAAAAAAAAAAACAAACGTAGTCGAATATTTCGATCAACGATTTGTTTTAATAGTCGATTTGTTAGTTTTTTTTTTTTTTTCTTCGCTTCCTTTCTTGGGTGCAGTGATAAAATTATGAGGACGGTGGTGCGCGTGGTCTGGTACCTCGCACCTGCGCCTCGTGGTCAATTGCCTGCGGAAACCATAAAAAAAAAGAACTTTAGCTTTTTTTTTTTACCTACGTATGTCTAGACATCTAGATAATGTATCTAGAATATTCTTTATTTTGTTATGTATTTTATGGTTATGTATTTTATGAGTTTTTAATATTATTTCTCTTGCTTCGTATTCGTTTAAGTCTTTTATCATAATCATACTTCTTTGTTATATTTTATTACTTAGTTTGTTTTCTTTTTTCCATATATATTGGAAATCATTAAATATTTTGTCATCTTGGACGTATATGCAATTTAGCATTGTAGTATCTACTTCTTTTATTATGTTGATAAAATCTTCTTCTTTGTATTCTTTTCGTGTGAATATAATTCGTCTTTTTCCAACATGTGGGTTAATAATTTCTTGATGATCATTTTCATTGATTTCAATTATTATTTGTCGGTTAAAGAAATTAACCGGTTTTTCACTAATAGGAATTAGATATTAATTGTATGATTCAGCACTATGTTGAGTGCTCTAGCACATTCATTTTTACACGAGAAAGCTACTCAGCTAATCAGCTACTCTATTTTCTTTTCCTTGTATATATTGTATTTCAAAGTCGTATTCTTCGAGTTTTATTTTCCATCTCTGTAATTTACTATTTGGTTCTTTTAAATTTTGTAACCATACCAGAGGGCGATGGTCTGTTTTTATCATAAATTGTCTACCGTAAAGGTAGTGTCTAAATTGTTTGGTTGCCCAAACTATTGCTAATAGTTCTTTTTCAATTGTGCTGTGATTGCACTCATGATTGTTTAAAGTTCTGGAGGCGAATGAAAGGGGACCATGTGTATGGCTTAAAACTGTGCCGATGGCGAAATTTGATGCATCAGTTGTTAATGTAAATATTTTTTCAAAATCTGGATGTCGATTAATAAGATCTTCAGACATTGCGTCTTTTAATTGAGAAAATGAGTTTTATACTCGTCATTATTAATATCAATTTTTTGAATTTTTCTTAAGACAAAGTGTTTAATTATTTTTGCATAATCGCAGATAAATTTGCGATAATAACCAGTTAGTCCGAGGAATGATTGAATTTCTTTGACTGTTTTTGGTATGGGAATTTTTTTAATACTTTCTATTTTCTTTGGATCGGGTTTTATTCCATTAGAGGTTATAATGTGACCTAAAAAATCTGTTTCTTTTCGTAAGAATTCTGATTTATTCAATGATATTTTGAGATTTGCGTTTTTAAGGGTAGTTAAAATTTTATGAAGTGAATAAATTTGTTCTTGAAGGCTTGAAGAGAATATAATAATGTCGTCTAAGTAGACAAAACATATTTAACCAATATGTTCTTCTAATCAATTCTTTCGGAGCATCCTCTTCTCTGAGAAGGCTATTAGTCGCTCCTGTATCTATAAGCATTCTTAAAGTTGTTTTTCCTATTGTTAATTTAACAAAGGGCAATCCGTTTGGGGCACCGAGACAGAATGCCGAAAATTTGCTTCAGTTCCTACTTTTGCTTCTTTATTTATATAATCAGCTTTATGTGCTCTTCTAATATGAGATAATATAGGATCAAGATCGATTGGCTCAAATCTTTGAGGAAATTGCCTATGATTGTTATTATAATTATAATTATTATTATTTTGTTTTTGGAAATTATTGTTTGGTACGTAGGTTTTTGGTTGCCAATTTTTATTATTATTATTGTTTTTAAATGGGTTTTTAAACTAATTAAAGTTACTTGAATTATTATGATCATACTTATTGTCTCTTTCTTGGCTTTGTTTTGTAACAAATCCTGCGCTACTAAGCTCGTGTAGAGCTAACTCCATGGTAGTGGGTCATGGTAGTGATTTCGTGCATAGAGAATTGTTCTCATATGTGTTGGCAAACGTTGTTTAAAAATGTTAAGTGCCGTTTCGTTATTCCTAGGAATATCTAAGCTACTGGAGGTAGCTTAGATATTCCTAGAGACACTTTTGATTTAATAGTTAAAGGGTTCGTTGTATATAACTGTAAAATTTAAGTACATCGCCTCTAAATAGAGAAGCTCTCAAATCTTCATACAACAGATACGAATTTTTAAATCCGCCGACATTTTGTAACCCCAAGCCTCCACCTGAAATGAATGATTGCATGAAATGTGTCATGTAGTCAATATTTCTTGTGGAGGCCCCTTATGTCTGATTTTTTTTTTATTTCAGACATAATTTTCTCTATTTATTTCTTGGCATGGTAGAAGAAATAAAACGAAAAATAAATTTTGACGTTTCATGGTTGACGTCCGTTTTCTGTCATTTTATTGATGTTGTTTTCCATTGTTTGCAGAAAATTAGGAAAATAAATTAAGAATTGTGCGCGAGTAAGTATTTTCATTAATATTTGTATATTTTTAATGGAATTTGTGTAGTGAAAAACTTTTTTACTATTTATTTTAATATAGAGAAATAAAAAAAATGGAAGAGTGGAAGATCTCTCACGATGGAGTTCTGAAGTTAATCAGAGCCTTCAGAGATTTTCCATGCTTATGGGATTACTCAAGCCCGCTGTATAAAAGGAATGACCTGAAGAGGAAATGCTGGATTGATCTTTCCACAGATTTTGGCAAAAGTGTGGAAATCATAAAAAAGAAAATCAAGTGCTTGCGCTCTGCATATGTGCTAGAAAAAAAAAAGGTTGACGACTCAAAAAAATCTGGTTCTTCGGCGGATTCTTTGTACGAACCCAGCCTGTATTACTACCGTGAGTTTGTTTTCTTAGACCGGGTAATTGTTCTGCGAAAAACTACAAGCAATATCAAATTGGTATGATAAACAATGACATTTTGTAATTTGTGTAGGCATAGTTAATATTACAATTTGTTTTTTATAGGACGACACTTTGGAAAGGGCTGTTGAGGCAACGGAAATGGAAGCAACGGAATTGGATGTCACTGAAATTGCTGAAGAAAACAATTTCGCATTGCCCAGCACCAGTACCCCAATCAATTTGAATAAGGTAAATAAATCGAAGAGTAGTAAGTTCAAGCCGTCAACGTCTAAGTACGAAGATGCCGTGAGTGCCATTTTAAACATCACAAAACCAACATCAAACACAAAGGAACAATGTCAATATATGGACTTTGGAAGAAGCATTGGCAGCCAATTAAAGCAACTATCGCCAATTTCAGCTGCTGAAGCTATGGCTGACCTTCAACAGACCTTAACAAAGCACATTACGATGTCTTTAAGGGCAAATCTTTCAGGTAATTCTCCGTGGTACGGAACAAGGGACGTCCTTGAAGAAGCGGTGCAGTGCGCTGATATTATTGTGGAAGACTATGATGAAGACTATGATGAACGTAAGTTTTACTACTTCGTTTCAAATATAACTATGATATGCAATGTTATCTATGATACCTACTGTTTTTTCTTATAGATCGCCATGACTGAAGTGTCTATATTTTTTTTAATGCAACAAACTTATAAGTCTGCTGATGAAGATTCCTATTAGTTTTAGTTTTTAATCAAACATGAAGTAATATTTATTTATCTACATATATTTATATTCTTAAAAAGAAAACGACTTATTAAAAAGTACAAATATGAATATTTGTTTGATTATTTGTTTGGATAATATATTATAACAGCTTTAACTTTATTTACATATTATTTATTTAAGCATTAAAACAACATTAATTAGACGTCATCTTAGTTTGTCGGCGACTCCGATTGTCTATTTTTTTCCATTGGTATAGTACGTCACCATCTGTAACACAATACTTTTTAATATTATCTCGAATCCGAGAAGCATATTTGTAATTGTTGTGTTCCTGTGGAAAAAGTGACCTCATTGTTTCCGGAAGAGGCAGATGTTCAACGCATTCTGTGTCAGGAATGTTTTTAATTAAAACTGGTGTTAAATAATTGTTTAACACACAGCAGGTTTTTACAAGTATGTCTGTATTTTCCACAGACACTTCGATCAAACGATGGAATATTCGAAAACGACTTGCAAGTCTACCAAAAGCCATTTCTACTGTAAGCCTAGCACGACTTAACCTGTAATTAAAAATCTCCTCTGACGTAGACAAATTTGAATTTCTGTTGAAAGCCTTCATAATTCTTTTGTCAAGGCCGAAAATGTTGTCACCAATAAAATAAAAGGGGGTCAGAACTTCTTGACCTTTTAAAGCACTTGATGGTGGAATATTGAGCCTTTCGGCAATAAGTGCTTGATACACGGTACTATTTTTTAGGACGACGACATCGGAAGCTCTACCATTCCCTCCGACGTCAATGTATAAGAACCTGCTATGTGCATCGACAACAGCAAGCAAAACGATGCTAAAATAGCCTTTATAATTAAAAAAATCACTTCCTGAGTGCTGCGGAGCTTTAATCCTGATGTGCTTCCCATCGATTGCACCCAAAGTATGGGGGAAGTCCCAAAATACTTCAAAGTCGTTAGATACCTCTATCCACTCTTGTTCTGTTGAAGGCATCTATAAATATAAACAAAACAACAATAAATTACGGTAATAATAGTTTTTAATTAATTTACTTACCTTCATGTGAGTGTCTTTAAGTGCATTGTATATAGCGGATAGCACTTCCGGCACAAAGTTGCCTATTGTTTTTCTAGACACTCTGGATAGAAATTCCAGAGACCGATATGAGTCACCGGTAGCAATAAACCTCAATGTTATTGCAAGCCGAACTCTTGGCGTTATAGCATACCTCATTACGGTGTCTTGCTTTTGTATATTTGGTTGAACCTTCAAAAACAAAAAATACTTCAAAGTTAATTTAATGTTGAATAAACAGAATAACAATCTTACCAAACTCAAAATTTCTTCAAATTGTTCCACCGACATTCTACAAAAATTTTTGTAATCCTTTCCACTTTCCCAAAGTACATCTTTGAGTACATGCCCTTCGAGGTCGCGCAATTCTCTCTTGCTCAGAAACGGATTTACCCAAAATGTATGTTTTCTTTTATTTTTTTCTTTTTCTTCCAACATTTCAGCCTCTTCCAACTTTTCTAAAGCACTTATAGCTTGGATTATCCGAACTGACTTCCTCGGTGAGATCATGGCAAAGAATGACATTTTATGACATAATTTGCCCAAGTAGGAAAGAAGCATAAGTTTCAGAAATTATTTCTGAAATAAAGTCCAAAATAAATATTTCTAGTGAAGCTAAGGCCTAATAACATGTTTTTTATGTCTATCCATCTTGTAAGATGTGTATGAATTTCTATAGCATGCCTAGCTCTTCCAATAAATTTACTTTTTAGTATATTTATGCACATTTTTTGAGATTGTTCATTGTATGTATAATATCATCCACATTTGAAATAAAAATTTATAAATCTTCTGTTTAACCATCAAAATTTTGTAGACGTTCGATATATTTTAGAGGATTTAATTCTAAATACACCTTCAATTTAATTAAACATGTTTAAAATTCAATCAAAAGGTGCGAAATATTAAAGTAATACTTAATTGAAATTTGCAGTTTTTTTTTAAGGTGCAAGAAAATTAGTGCTCTCATTTCATCATCATCATCATCATCATCATCATCATCATCATCATCATCATCATCATCATCATCGTCATCATCAAAACAAAAACTTATAGTCTATAAGTATGAAGCCAAGTTAATTTTTGACAAAATGGATAAAATAATATATTTTTGGTGTTTGGTATATCCATAGCTCAATAAATGCATATTTTCAGTATAGATATTTCAATTTTTAATAAAATGTAGTGAAATTGCATTTTTTAATGCAAGATGTGATATCTGCAAAAACTTATAAAATGTAGTGAAATTGCATTTTTTAATAACGCAAGATGTGATATCTGCAAAAACTTGAAATCCCCGAATGCAGCCTTGAGGCCCCTGATGGGCAAAGCATTTCTGGCCGCGAGATCCTTCCAGATGCTATAATTCTATCTGACAACGCAAAACAATTCGTCAGCAGAGAATTTGAAAACGCATGAGCTCTTTAGGGATTTCGCATGTCAAGACGGCCTTTTACTCCCCGCAAGCCAACGGGAGTGAAAGGGTAAAGAGATCGATTCTGGCTGCTATCAAGTCTTACATCGACACTGATCAAAGGAACTGGGACAGTAATTTGCATTCGATTGCATGCACGCTTCGCACAACGGTTCACTCTACCATTAACATGTCGCCCTATGATGCTCTATTTATTACCAACCTAAGCCCAACTAGCTAAGTCGGTAGTGCACTTTACGAATGTCAATTCCAGTAATGCATTTATCACCGACATAGCCCGACTTGCAGCAGTGCATGAGACTTCGAAAGTGTCGTGGGTGAAATATTTCATATAATCTCTACACAGTTTAGATAGCTAGATCTGGGTTTTTCTTTCCATGTGCATTTAACAAAGCAGGCTTGGTTAAAGTGCACATGATTTGTAGGAAACCACTTCTGCCTCCACGTAAAAGGTAATACCTTAGCTTTGGGTTAACAAATTAAAACCATCAATTCTCTCATTTTATACCTACCCTAACATAAATGCTCAGTATATTTATAAACATAACGGTCTTCCTACTCAAAAAGACATATAACACTTACTTAAAATAAAATACAAATTACTATACCGGCAAACCAACATTTACCTTGTTATAAAACAACACCTAAATTAAAAATTAAATGCTGGCCCAAGAACCCCAAAAATGACAATTCAACGCAGAAGTAAAAAAGGTTGAGAAAGACTGCAGAAGGTCATCTATTAAAAAAGAATGAGTCAGAATGAGACGCTCTAGTCACATGACAAAAGCTTTTCTCTCACTCTGCAGTTTTGCTTTTGGAACGTTTGACAGTTCGAACAATTGGACGGATGCCCGTCCAATTGTTCGAACTTTCCATTTTTGCCATAAAGTAGTAAAGTTAGAATCAATAAAGTCAGTACATAATATTACTGATTATCTGCTGATCAATTTAAAAAAAAAAAAAAGCGAGGAATAATTTTCAATTTAAGTAAGTTACAATCAAAAGAAATTTTGCATAAATGGAAATCACACTTAAACACATTGTTAATTAAGGTAAATTGGTAGAGATTTAAAATGAATATTATTAATGGCGGACGATATAAAGCTTTAATAAAAAGTTAATGGTGGCAATGGCAATAAGTAAATGTGATTTATAAGGACCTACATTTTGCACCGCATGTTGGCTGAGGTCGTTTTCCACTTGTGTGCGCCATCTATTGGGGGTCTTCCAACGCTGCGTACACCATCCGGATTGGACTCGAAAACTTGTCGGGCTGGTGCATTGGTGTCGTCTCAGCCGCTGTATTTTCAGCTTCTTTACCAGGTTAATATCGCTGTATAGCCCGTATAGCTCGTTGCCTTGTCTTAAACCTTTCTCAACATCAAACGGTTCGGTGGTATTCTTACCGACTTTTACAGAGCAGCGAGATCCTGCACAAGCGGACGAGTTTGGCAGGGATGTCAAGATACGACATTGCTCTGTACAGTTCATCTCTAAGGTGAAGGTGATCGTAGTGGAGAATTAACGTTTATTCGTGGAGCAGCTTGCTCAGTGATAGACTACTGTTTTTTATCTGGCGATTGGTTTTTCTTTTTCGATGATTTCAAAGTAGCAGTAAAAACGTTTTCAGACCATATGCCACTCGAGGTAACCCTGAAAATAAAAACATCTCAATGTGAGTCAACAGCAACGGAACTTGGTCTTCTTCCTAAACTTCCATGGATAGATAGTTTTCGAGGGTCATTTCAACAAAACTTGGATAGAGAACTTGAGAAGCATGTAGCACTGAACGAATCAAACAGTCTTGACATGGCTATTCTAACTGATGTTAAAAAAAGCAGTACCACAAAAACTAAATTGTAGAAATAAAAAACCGAAAAACAATCAAAAGTGGTTCGATAATGAGTGTATGGTAGCAAGAAATATGTCATTTACCTTCTTGAAATTAATTAGACTGACAAATAACAACAACTTCAAAATCCTCTATTGTAATGGTCTCTAAAAATAAAACATCAGGAGAAAGTTATATGCATACATGTGAGCGTACACCTCTCCATCGTCGCATCCGTCATATGGGTAGTTATGTACTCATAGATTGTCTTATGCTAACTCGTCGACTTCGGGGTTCGTTTACCCATGATAATGAATACTCATTGAAACCATGCCATAATAAAAAGAGTGCATAATTCTACAAAAAATATAAACAAAAAAAAAATCTTGAACCAAAGCATTGAGATAAACAAACATTTTTGAAGAATTACGGTGTAGTTTATTCTTCAATCACAACTCCCTCCCTACCTTGGCCGTGAATAAAAAATTGTTAACGACTCCCACCATGTCGCCTCTTCTTCACTACTCCATCTCTTCTATGGGATTCAAAATTCGTCTATTCTAATATAATTTTTTTATATTTAAATAAAAATAAAAATTGTATATATTTGAACTCCTCATAACATATTGATTTATTATTCAATTCATATATATTTTTTTTATTTATTTTTACATGTATTCATTAACTTTTAATCATTGAATATAGGTATCATGATTTGTTAGAAAGATTTGATTTTGATACAAATTTAATTATATTAAAGATTAAAAAAAAATATTTTTATCAACCCGTCTGTCGATCATAAATCATTTGCCTTATTTTTTTTTTTTACTACAAATAAATATAGGTACATTATTATATTAACCACTCACCCATATCCGGAGAAAAAAAATGCATTTTTTTTGTCGGCTGGTTCGGATCGCTAGATTTATTAAAGATAAATTTTTAAGATGGATATATAATTAAAATGTATGCATCCATTCACTACACACTTAGGTAGGTACCTATATTTTGTACCCAAAAGGGACAAGGGTTTTATTTTTCTTTATTTTCCTTTTCGCGTCAAATATAATTTTCGCACTTTTATCACCTTTTTTTTTACTATTAAAATAACCCTTAATTTTTTTTTTACACACGCGACAGACAGATTGATATAAAATTTACACTTTAGCAAAAACGTATGAACTATAATTTCGGTCAACTAGTTATTCATTATTTGTTTATTTATTTTTTTCTTTTTCTCAGAATATTTTTTTTTTGTTTTCTTCAGCTTTCGTCTAACCGGCCGGCACCGCGCACTAGATATAGGAAGATAGACACAGAAACTTCGATACCAATTTTTCGCCGCAAAAATTCACTAACACAGGCAAGGATCTTCACCACAAATGAAAGAAGAAATCTTTGTACAGGTTCGCGCGTACGTTTGTGTGTACCGTTCGTTTAAAGGGATGGGCTTAGCTTAGCTGATGTACGTTGAATTGAACGAATACAGACTTGGATGTATCCGTTGAATGAAAACGGATAACGGAACTACTGTGTCTGTCCTGTACACAGAATATCAATGCGCTTAGCTTAAAAATATATAAAAAAAAACAAACGTAGTCGAATATTTCGATCAACGATTTGTTTTAATAGTTGATTTGTTTTAATAGTCGATTTGTTAGTTTTTTTTTTTTTCTTCGCTTCCTTTCTTGGGTGCAGTGATAAAATTATGAGGACGGTGGTGCGCTGGGTCTGGTACTTTCTTACGGTTTTCTACCGTAAAGGTAGTGTCTAAATTGTTTGGTTGCCCAAACTATTGCTAATAGTTCTTTTTCAATTGTGCTGTGATTGCACTCATGATTGTTTAAAGTTCTGGAGGCGAATGAAAGGGGACCATGTGTATGGCTTAAAACTGTGCCGATGGCGAAATTTGATGCATCAGTTGTTAATGTAAATATTTTTTCAAAATCTGGATGTCGATTAATAAGATCTTCAGACATTGCGTCTTTTAATTGAGAAAATGAGTTTTATACTCGTCATTATTAATATCAATTTTTTGAATTTTTCTTAAGACAAAGTGTTTAATTATTTTTGCATAATCGCAGATAAATTTGCGATAATAACCAGTTAGTCCGAGGAATGATTGAATTTCTTTGACTGTTTTTGGTATGGGAATTTTTTTAATAGTTTCTATTTTCTTTGGATCGGGTTTTATTCCATTAGAGGTTATAATGTGACCTAAAAAATCTGTTTCTTTTCGTAAGAATTCTGATTTATTCAATGATATTTTGAGATTTGCGTTTTTAAGGGTAGTTAAAATTTTATGAAGTGAATAAATTTGTTCTTGAAGGCTTGAAGAGAATATAATAATGTCATCTAAGTAGACAAAACATATTTAACCAATATGTTCTTCTAATCAATTCTTTTGGAGCATCCTCTTCTCTGAGAAGGCTATTAGTCGCTCCTGTATCTATAAGCATTCTTAAAGTTGTTTTTCCTATTGTTAATTTAACAAAGGGCAATCCGTTTGGGGCTCCGAGACAGAATGCCGAAAATTTGCTTCAGTTCCTACTTTTGCTTCTTTATTTATATAATCAGCTTTATGTGCTCTTCTAATATGAGATAATATAGGATCAAGATCGATTGGCTCAAATCTTTGAGGAAATTGTTATTATAATTATAATTATTATTATTTTGTTTTTGGAAATTATTGTTTGGTACGTAGGTTTTTGGTTGCCAATTTTTATTATTATTATTGTTTTTAAATGGGTTTTTAAACTAATTAAAGTTACTTGAATTATTATGATCATACTTATTG
This sequence comes from Baccha elongata, assembly GCA_951217065.1. Lineage (NCBI taxonomy): Eukaryota > Metazoa > Arthropoda > Insecta > Diptera > Syrphidae > Baccha > Baccha elongata. Next base: position 481,036 of record CATNUY010000022.1, read on the forward strand.
TCTTTTTCTTGGCTTTGTTTTGTAACAAATCCTGCGCTACTAAGCTCGTGTAGAGCTAACTCCATGGTAGTGGGTCATGGTAGTGATTTCGTGCATAGAGAATTGTTCTCATATGTGTTGGCAAACGTTGTTTAAAAATGTTAAGTGCCGTTTCGTTATTCCTAGGAATATCTAAGCTACTGGAGGTAGCTTAGATATTCCTAGAGACACTTTTGATTTAATAGTTAAAGGGTTCGTTGTATATAACTGTAAAATTTAAGTACATCGCCTCTAAATAGAGAAGCTCTCAAATCTTCATACAACTGATACGAATTTTTAAATCCGCCGACATTTTGTAATAACATGTTTTTTATGTCTATCCATCTTGTAAGATGTGTATGAATTTCTATAGCATGCCTAGCTCTTCCAATAAATTTACTTTTTAGTATATTTATGCACATTTTTTGAGATTGTTCATTGTATGTATAATATCATCCACATTTGAAATAAAAATTTATAAATCTTCTGTTTTACCATCAAAATTTTGTAGACGTTCGATATATTTTAGAGGATTTAATTCTTAATTTCTTAAAATATTACCTCCTGCTGCTGGTGGTTGTTGTTGCGCTGCTGCTGCTGCTGCTTGTTGTTCCGCGTTCATGATGATGCTTCTTTGATTGTTAAATAAAGTTGTCCTTTGTTGCCGTTGCGAATCTCGTCTGATTCGTTTGTTGGTTGTCCACATTTATTTTCCACAACGCTATGTGGCTATACTTGCCACTGGTTATACTTGCCACTGACCGATTTGTTCAACATATTTTAATTAAAAATGAACCATAAATTTTTTTTATGTCTCTATAGTCTATTTGATTATTACTTTTTTTTTTTTTTTTTAATTATTTTATTTTGGATAATATTTTTTCAAGGCACTTTTATTACTTTTTCTGTTTTCTTTTATTAACTGTTATTTATTTTTTGTTCATGATGTAATTTTAATTTTCTTTGCTGTTAGCACTTTTGATTTATTTTCCTTTTATTTCTGCACTCATTTAATTTCTTTTGCACTCTTTCATCACTCGAAATTATTTGTATTATTGTTACGTAAAGAACAAATACTTCAAACATTATGTTTGTAACGAGTCAAGAAAAATGGGTATTTCTTCAATATTGAATATCTCAAAATTAAAAAAACATGTCGATTTTATTTAAAAACGGTTATTAATGCTAGTTTTGCTTCTAAAAACAAAATACTAAACAACAACCATTAATATAAACAGAGCGTTTTTTGTTAACATCCTTACACATGTTAACAAAAAATGCTCTGTTTATTATGTGCATTAAAAAAAGGCCTTTTCTTGAATAGGTTAGAAATGATGGCAAGACTGGTGAAATACGCTTGCAGTGGAACAATTATATTCTTGGCATATAAACAAGTATTATTTTATAAAAGGTTATCTCCCTGTTAGCCTTTAAGGGGTTACCCTGTTTCTCAAAATTGTTTTTGTTTTTAAACAAAAAGTTTGATAACGCATAAATCATCACACTTTCTAACACCAATAACAACCAAACCTGCAGGAACCTGCAGTTGATTTTAGTTTAATCTGAAGCTTTATGGTTTGCAATATTATTTCAAACAAAGAACTCAACGGAATTCGACGGAAAACAAAAAGAAAATGATTATGATAGAAAGCGAAAAAAAGGAAAAATTACATTTTAATAGGCAGTTTTTTAATTAAGTCGCTACAAATATTGATACAACTTTTTTACATAAAATGTATTGAATACATCAGAATACACCTTCAATTTAATTAAACATGTTTAAAATTCAATCAAAAGGTGCGAAATATTAAAGTAATACTTAATTGAAATTTGCAGTTTTTTTTTAAGGTGCAAGAAAATTAGTGCTCTCATTTCATCATCATCATCATCATCATCAAAACAAAAACTTATAGTCTATAAGTATGAAGCCAAGTTAATTTTTGACAAAATGGATAAAATAATATATTTTTGGTGTTTGGTATATCCATAGCTCAATAAATGCATATTTTCAGTATAGATATTTCAATTTTTAATAAAATGTAGTGAAATTGCATTTTTTAATGCAAGATGTGATATCTGCAAAAACTTATAAAATGTAGTGAAATTGCATTTTTTAATAACGCAAGATGTGATATCTGCAAAAACTTGAAATCCCCGAATGCAGCCTTGAGGCCCCTGATGGGCAAAGCATTTCTGGCCGCGAGATCCTTCCAGATGCTATAATTCTATCTGACAACGCAAAACAATTCGTCAGCAGAGAATTTGAAAACGCATGAGCTCTTTTGGGATTTCGCATGTCAAGACGGCCTTTTACTCCCCGCAAGCCAACGCGAGTGAAAGGGTAAAGAGATCGATTCTGGCTGCTATCAAGTCTTACATCGACACTGATCAAAGGAACTGGGACAGTAATTTGCAGTCGATTGCATGCACGCTTCGCACAACGGTTCACTCTACCATTAACATGTCGCCCTATGATGCTCTATTTGTTACCAACCTAAGCCCAACTAGCTAAGTCGGTAGTGCACTTTACGAATGTCAATTCCAGTAATGCATTTATCACCGACATAGCCCGACTTGCAGCAGTGCATGAGACTTCGAAAGTGTCGTGGGTGAAATATTTCATATAATCTCTACACAGTTTAGATAGCTAGATCTGGGTTTTTCTTTCCATGTGCATTTAACAAAGCAGGCTTGGTTAAAGTGCACATGATTTGTAGGAAACCACTTCTGCCTCCACGTAAAAGGTAATACCTTAGCTTTGGGTTAACAAATTAAAACCATCAATTCTCTCATTTTATACCTACCCTAACATAAATGCTCAGTATATTTATAAACATAACGGTCTACCTACTCAAAAAGACATATAACACTTACTTAAAATAAAATACAAATTACTATACCGGCAAACGAACATTTACCTTGTTATAAAACAACACCTAAATTAAAAATTAAATGCTGGCCCAAGAACCCCAAAAATGACAATTCAACGCAGAAGTAAAAAAGGTTGAGAAAGACTGCAGAAGGTCATCTATTAAAAAAGAATGAGTCAGAATGAGACGCTCTAGTCACATGACAAAAGCTTTTCTCTCACTCTGCAGTTTTGCTTTTAGAACGTTTGACAGTTCGAACAATTGGACGGATGCCCGTCCAATTGTTCGAACTTTCCATTTTTGCCATAAAGTAGTAAAGTTAGAATCAATAAAGTCAGTGCATAATATTACTGATTATCTGCTGATCAATTTTTTTAAAAAAAAAAAGCGAGGAATAATTTTCAATTTAAGTAAGTTACAATCAAAAGAAATTTTGCATAAATGGAAATCACACTTAAACACATTGTTAATTAAGGTAAATTGGTAGAGATTTAAAATGAATATTATTAATGGCGGACGATATAAAGCTTTAATAAAAAGTTAATGGTGGCAATGGCAATAAGTAAATGTGATTTATAAGGACCTACATTTTGCACCGCATGTTGGCTGAGGTCGTTTTCCACTTGTGTGCGCCATCTATTGGGGGTCTTCCAACGCTGCGTACACCATCCGGATTGGACTCGAAAACTTGTCGGGCTGGTGCATTGGTGTCGTCTCAGCCGCTGTATTTTCAGCTTCTTTACCAGGTTAATATCGCTGTATAGCCCGTATAGCTCGTTGCCTTGTCTTAAACCTTTCTCAACATCAAACGGTTCGGTGGTATTCTTACCGACTTTGACAGAGCAGCGAGATCTTGCACAAGCGGACGAGTTTGGCAGGGATGTCAAGATACGACATTGCTCTGTACAGTTCATCTCTAAGGTGAAGGTGATCGTAGTGGAGAATTAACGTTTATTCGTGGAGCAGCTTGCTCAGTGATAGACTACTGTTTTTTATCTGGCGATTGGTTTTTCTTTTTCGATGATTTCAAAGTAGCAGTAAAAACGTTTTCAGACCATATGCCACTCGAGGTAACCCTGAAAATAAAAACATCTCAATGTGAGTCAACAGCAACGGAACTTGGTCTTCTTCCTAAACTTCCATGGATAGATAGTTTTCGAGGGTCATTTCAACAAAACTTGGATAGAGAACTTGAGAAGCATGTAGCACTGAACGAATCAAACAGTCTTGACATGGCTATTCTAACTGATGTTAAAAAAAGCAGTACCACAAAAACTAAATTGTAGAAATAAAAAACCGAAAAACAATCAAAAGTGGTTCGATAATGAGTGTATGGTAGCAAGAAATATGTCATTTACCTTCTTGAAATTAATTAGACTGACAAATAACAACAACTTCAAAATCCTCTATTGTAATGGTCTCTAAAAATAAAACATCAGGAGAAAGTTATATGCATACATGTGAGCGTACACCTCTCCATCGTCGCATCCGTCATATGGGTAGTTATGCACTCATAGATTGTCTTATGCTAACTCGTCGACTTCGGGGTTCGTTTACCCATGATAATGAATACTCATTGAAACCATGCCATAATAAAAAGAGTGCATAATTCTACAAAAAATATAAACAAAAAAAAAATCTTGAACCAAAGCATTGAGATAAACAAACATTTTTGAAGAATTACGGTGTAGTTTATTCTTCAATCACAACTCCCTCCCTACCTTGGCCGTGAATAAAAATTGTTAACGACTCCCACCATGTCGCCTCTTCTTCACTACTCCATCTCTTCCATGGGATTCAAAATTCGTCTATTCTAATATCATTTTTTTATATTTAAATAAAAATAAAAATTGTATATATTTGAACTCCTCATAACATATTGATTTATTATTCAATTCATATATATTTTTTTTATTTATTTTTACATGTATTCATTAACTTTTAATCATTGAATATAGGTATCATGATTTGTTAGAAAGATTTGATTTTGATACAAATTTAATTATATTAAAGATTAAAAAAAAATATTTTTATCAACCCGTCTGTCGATCATAAATCATTTGCCTTATTTTTTTTTTACTACAAATAAATATAGGTACATTATTATATTAACCACTCACCCATATCCGGAGAAAAAAAATGCATTTTTTTTGTCGGCTGGTTCGGATCGCTAGATTTATTAAAGATAAATTTTTAAGATGGATATATAATTAAAATGTATGCATCCATTCACTACACACTTAGGTAGGTACCTATATTTTGTACCCAAAAGGGACAAGGGTTTTATTTTTCTTTATTTTCCTTTTCGCGTCAAATATAATTTTCGCACTTTTATCACCTTTTTTTTTACTATTAAAATAACCCTTAATTTTTTTTTTTACACACGCGACAGACAGATTGATATAAAATTTACACTTTAGCAAAAACGTATGAACTATAATTTCGGTCAACTAGTTATTCATTATTTGTTTATTTATTTTTTTTCTTTTTCTCGGAATATTTTTTTTTGTTTTCTTCAGCTTTCGTCTAACCGGCCGGCACCGCGCACTAGATATAGGAAGATAGACACAGAAACTTCGATACCAATTTTTCGCCGCAAAAATTCACTAACACAGGCAAGGATCTTCACCACAAATGAAAGAAGAAATCTTTGTACAGGTTCGCGCGTACGTTTGTGTGTACCGTTCGTTTAAAGGGATGGGCTTAGCTTAGCTGATGTACGTTGAATTGAACGAATACAGACTTGGATGTATCCGTTGAATGAAAACGGATAACGGAACTACTGTGTCTGTCCTGTACACAGAATATCAATGCGCTTAGCTTTTGATGCAAAAAATATAAAAAAAAAACAAACGTAGTCGAATATTTCGATCAACGATTTGTTTTAATAGTCGATTTGTTAGTTTTTTTTTTCTTCGCTTCCTTTCTTGGGTGCAGTGATAAAATTATGAGGACGGTGGTGCGCGTGGTCTGGTACCTCGCACCTGCGCCTCGTGGTCAATTGCCTGCGGAAACCATAAAAAAAAAGAACTTTAGCTTTTTTTTTTTTTTTTTACCTACGTATGTCTAGACATCTAGATAATGTATCTAGAATATTCTTTATTTTGTTTGATTAATGTAAAACTGGTAACTGGCTACTCACTTTTATGGTCGTTGACCCTTATTTGGAAATTATTTTCCAAGTTGTTTTGCCGCCACCGCCCTCAGGACTTTTATTTTACTCCAATTAAAATTGTCTAAGCTATTAAAAGGATACTTTTAAATTTTGATTTTTTCTTAATACAAAAAAATTCTTTACCTGCTCCCGCCGCTTGGATTTTTTTTTGTTCTTTCGTGTTAGGAAGATGAAACCAAAAGACCAGCAGTATGGCTGCCGGCTATGTGGCGAACCATTTTTCATAATGTTCCGGATGGAGGAACGAAATACAGAATGAAAACGGAAGAAATCTTAACGAGTGCAGCTGGATGTGGTTATTTCTTGAACCTAGATGGGTCATTTTATAGTGCATGTCAGTTTAATGTGAATGTTTTAAAGGTGCAAACACACTAACTAACATGCGCGGTATGTTGCCTCTAGACATTTTTGTATGTGGATCGTTAAAATCATACATTACAAACATAGCGGGTGGTACTTTGGAAAACTATTACAAAACAGATTTTTCTTCTGCGCGTAAGTAGGATGAAAAAGCTGAAGATTGAATCAATAAGATTTTAATATGTGACATATAAGATACTAAGCTCGGATATCTTTTGCGTTAAAAATGCCAATTGTTTTCCCTTTCAGATCTTCCAGCACATAACTACACGTACCCAACCTCTTTTGAATTCTGGCCTTCAAGAAAACGGGTGGTAATTTGGAGTTAAATCCTTGGTGCCAATTGCTTTGTGCAAAGTTTCTTCTATAAACTTGTTGTCCAACTCTAAAAGATACTGGTCTTGAACGCGTGTTATACTGTCTAGAATTTACATCGTAAGCCTTCATGAACTCTTTTGCTTTTGCTCTCGTTTGAGCGAGTAAATCTTCTCTTTCTATTGCTGTATCCGGTGGTTCTACTAGTTCCAGCTGACGAAGGAGCTTGTAAGCGGATGCGTGTGTGACCATATTTTGTCCGAACAGCATGAAATATGGCGTATAGCCTATGAAACTATGCTTAGAGCTTCTCAGCGACGTGTTTATGTGACATACATTAACATCCCACTCACTTTGGTCGTTATTGATAAATGCTCTTATAGCCGCAATTACAGAGCGATTTACACGCTTGAACGCATTCGCTTGTGGACTATAAACAGCAGTAAAAATATGATTAATACCATATCCTAAGAGAAAAGACTTGAATTCATTAGATTTAAATTGACTTCCGTTATCGGAAATTAATATTTCCGGAACGCCAAAGATTGAAAAGATTTGGTTTTGCATATACTCTATAATCGGCTTGGTGGTAAATTTTTTTAACGGCAGAAGAAAATGGAACTTAGTAAAATGATCAAGAATTATCAACAAACCTATGTGACCGCTTTTTGAACGAGGAAATGGCCCAATTAAATCAATGTAAAGACGTTGGAATGGACGTTCAGAAATACTTTGTAGTCCCATGGGAGCTCTCAAAGGTTGATTAGGATGTTTTGTCATTTTACAAACTTCAAACTCTTGGATATATGCTCGAATTTCTGCAATCATTTTTGGCCAAAAGAAATTTTGCTTAATTCGGTTGATGGTTTTACCCATACCTCCATGAGCAGAAGTAGCTGACTCATGCGCCTGTCGAATGACATCGTTTGTCAAACCTTTGGGGATCCAAAGTTTCCAAGCACACTGTTCCTGTAACTCATTTCCTGTATAAAACTCAACTCGCTTGTAAAGGTATTTATCCACAACTTTAAGATCTGGTAGATGACTTTGGTTTTCGATTACCTGATTCTTGCGCTCATTATACTCGGGAAAATCGAATTCCACGGAATTTAAATCTAATATTGGTTCGACGATTTCGATCTCTGAAACATTCTCTTCGTAAATACGTGAAAGTGCGTCCGCAATTTTATTTTCAGATCCTTTTCGATGTTGGATTTTAAAATTAAAACCTTGAAGTTTCAACGACCAACGTCCAAGCCTGCCACTTAGATCTTTTTGATCCATGAGCCATTTAAGCGAAGAATGATCCGTAATTACGGTGAATTCAAGTCCCTATATACACGCGAAATTGTTTAATACTTAACACGGCTGCAAGGCATTCTAGTTCTGAGACACTGTAGTTTCTTTGATTTTTGTTCAATTTTTTTGACCAATTGCTAACGGCACTTCTGATCCGTCTGGACCTATCTGCGCTGAAACACTTCCCACGCCACACTGACTTGCGTCACAATTTATGATAAACGGTTTGCTATAATCTGGTGTTCGGAGAACAGGTGAAGTAGTAAGTTTCATTTTGACATTTTCGAAAGACAGTTGAGCTTCTGGTGTCCAGGAGAAAACCTTTGATTTCTTTAGAAGGTCAGTCATAGGTGAGCAAAGACTAGCAAAATTATCGATAAATTTTCTATACCAGCCCGCCATTCCTAAAAATCTACGGAGTTGACGGACTGATTTGGGGGCTGGATACTCAACGATTGACTGGACTTTTGAAGTATCAGTTTTAATTTCACCATTGCCAATGACATGACCCAGATATTTCACTTCACGAAGACAAAATTTGCTTTTGCCCACATTAATTGTAAGGCCTGCTTTGCGTAGGTGATGAGCAACAAGCATGAGCAATTGGATATGACTTTCGAAATCGTCTGAAGGTATCAATAAATCGTCAATGTAAACTTTAACTCTATTACGGAGTTCTGGTGGAATAACTTTTTCCATCAGTCGCACCATAGCTTGTGCCGCATTAGTGAGTCCAAAAGTTACCACAACAAAATGCATGAGCGGACGACCAGGTACCGTGAAAGCAGTTTTTACACGAGAAGCTTTATCAAGTGGGATTTGCCAAAAAGCATCTTTTAGGTCTAAACATGAAATGAATGAAGCTGGCGGTAATCTGCTGAAAGTTGCTTCTATCTGTTGTATGGGATGTGCGTCTTTGACTGTGACAGAATTTAACTTCCTCGAATCTAAACAAGCCCTAACTTTACCTGGCTTACGAATCAGAATCATTGGAGAGCTCCACGGGCTATTTGATTCTTCAATAACACCTAGAGCAAGCCTCCGGTCAATTTCTTCATACAGAAGTTTTTCGATTGCCGGTGATACCGGGTAATACCGTTGTTTGATGGGCATGGCTTCACCTGTGTCGATCGCATGTTCAATTAATGAAGTTCGTCCCAGACCTTCCTTTTCGTATGACGGAAAAAGGAGTTTAACAGCCTCAAGCTGCTGTCGCTGCGAAGTTGTTAAAGGAATATAATCAGCTGACGGTGAGTCATCGTCAGATTTTAAAAGTTCAGATACTATTCTTGGAAATATTTCTGGGGCTAAACCGAAAGCACGCCAAAAATCTACTCCTAAATATAAACTTTGGCTTAAAGTCGGTACGATAAATAAGGTTATGGGTTTTAAAACATCTTGATAACACATCTCGACTGATATTGTCCCTTTCACTGACTGCTGAACACCATCAGCGGTGCTAACCGTTGAGTTGAAACGATGAACTTTTGTATTTTCTTTAAGAACCTTTTCAGCTAGTTTCCCTCCAACACAACTTATAGATGCCCCAGAATCTAATAAACCTTCAACTTCATTATTTAAAAAGGAAACGAAAGCATATGGGCGAATATCTTTTAATCGAACATTGATGGACTTGAGTGAGGATATCAAGCACCGGCGATTGTTTCGAACAACTTTACAAAATTCGCGAAGACGTTTAGTGGATCGTTTTGTTTTCTTAACAGTAGGTGTTTCTGATTGGATATCAGATAGAAAAATTCTCCGCCGAGCGTCTTTATACTCACGTATACGAACATGGTATGGTTTTAAAAGTTTTACATGACTTTGCCTATTTTCGGTTGATGTATCAGATACAGCATGAGAGTCGTTATTTCCTAGAGGTTTCAAAATTCTGATTTTATTTTCGCTTGGATTTGTAAGCGTCACAGAAACTAAATGTGTGTCAATGTTATCGGGTAAGCTAGTATTGCGGGTGATTAGTGAATTAGATTGAGATAATGATTTTAATTTTCCTTGATCGCTGGCACAGACGAAGGGTGGGAACTGGCGATCTGATTCGCACCCTGCTTCTGGTTTAAATTCCGCTGACAAGTAGCACATTGGGGTTTATAAACATTGGGTGTACCGCAACCATAACAGAAAACTTTGCGAACGCTATTCATACAATTATCCCAACGGTGACCTTCCTTATCGCAATTCCAGCAGGAGATACGGCGTGATATAGCGCAAGTTGCCTGAATGTTTCTATCATCATATTCGTCAGATGACTGATAAATTTGAGAATTAAATTCGACCAATGGTAAAACTGTGGATTCCATAGCAGAAATTTGATTTCGGTTTTCAGATGTGCTATTGGATTTCGGAAAGGGGTTCTCATTGACGAACGGTAAGATTGAGTGTTTTGGCCTACTTCCTGATTGAAACGTTTTCGTCTTTCACAAACCTTCCGCAACTCTGCCACAGTATGAATAGGAATGTGTAAAAGTTCGAGACGTAATTCTTGCCGCAAATTTCTTGTTAAGATTTCAACGAGTTCAGGTTCTGCTAGTGGTGTTCTAAGGCTATCGGTAAGTTTAAGGACCGAATCATAAAATTCGTCAAATTTTTCTTTTTCTTTTTGCTTTCTACATCTAATGAGCTCTCGAATATCAAAGTCTGTCCTCATATCTTTGAAATCACCTCGAAGGGCGTTAACAAGGATATCCCACGTAAAGTAGTGATTGTGTTTATGGAATCTCCAAAACCACTCTCTTCCTTTTCCTTCAAATAGAATTTGTGCATTCTTGCACAATAATTCATAATCACCGTTAAGGTTTTCAAGAGTTAACATCTGAATTCTCTAGATAAAATCTTCTACAGCCATACTTGAATTTAAACCTTCAAATTTAACTCGCCAACTTGAAATTATGTTGGCAATTTTTACTGACGTGGAAATCTCCGACACATCGATCCGTGAAGGATTAGGTTGTTGTGTCTGCACAGGTCTGGTACGATCACGAAATATGTTTTCTTGTGGCCATGGAACAAAATCAGGGTTTGGAGTGTTTCTCGGATTGGTTGGAGTACCATCGATCGATTGGACTTAGAGATGGCTCCCTGAGCAACTAAACCAGCTGCTCCCGATAAAGTAGCGGACAATCTAGGGGGTGGCTGATCAAAAGTTGGTGGAATTATTCGTAAAGAACCCGCTATATCACCTCTACAAGAAGGACAAGTAGTTGATATTGTCAACCATTGCGTTAAACAGTGACAACATTCTCAGTTGAATTAAAAATAAGCGACTGACAAATATTACAGACTTTTTGCCTTTCGTCTCCTAGGCTTAGTTGACGAATGTCTATATCGCTATGACGCAGTGGCATATTTATGGACTATAATTTATAATATTGAATGAAACAAAAGAAAAATTATAGCGAAATTCAATTTTTAAAATTTTTTTTGTGTTTTTAATTGTTCTTCAATGAAATACTACGCGAAATCAGTATTTAAAAAAAATCTTTAAATGTATATATATGTTTTATTGTTATATGTTTATGTTCGTAAAAATGTATCCCATGAAAGAAAAGAAATTTTGAAAAAGAGGGTTGTGTTGTGATCTACCATGATATCTCAAAGCTAATGGTTCATTCAGAAAAACAAAAATGCTTAAAATTTACTAATTTATTACTTTTGCTGAGACAAATACATCGGTCAGATTTCCGAATCATTTCAGGAACCTGCTATTCCAAATGGTTGCTCAACAAGCCAAACAAATTGTACAATATTTAAATCTATTTTAGTGGTTTTATCTAAGGACAACCTTCAGGCTAAACATTTTCCACTAATAAATTAAAAAATGTAATTTAGGAATGTAACTCAAAAACTATTGTAATCTACGGACTATTAAAAATTGTCGGAGCAAGATCGAGAAAAATTTATTTGAACCAGATGTAAAATCGTTCAAAAATAAATCCTTATATTTCTCTCCTACCAAAAATAGGCCGGAAACCGATCTCGCCCCACGTTGGGCGCCAAATTATGTAATGGTCTCTAAACATAAAACATCAGGAGAAAGTTATATGCATACATGTGAGCGTACACCTCTCCATCGTCGCATCCGTCATATGGGTAGTTATGCACTCATAGATTGCCTTATGCTAACTCGTCGACTTCGGGGTTCGTTTACCCATGATAATGAATACTCATTGAAACCATGTCATAATAAAAAGAGTGCATAATTCTACAAAAAATATAAACAAAAAAAAAATCTTGAACCATTGCATTGAGATAAACAAACATTTTTGAAGAATTACGGTGTAGTTTATTCTTCAATCACAACTCCCTCCCTACCTTGGCCGTGAATAAAAATTGTTAACGACTCCCACCATGTCGCCTCTTCTTCACTTCTCCATCTCTTCCATGGGATTCAAAATTCGTCTATTCTAATATCATTTTTTTATATTTAAATAAAAATAAAAATTGTATATATTTGAACTCCTCATAACATATTGATTTATTATTCAATTCATATATATTTTTTTTTATTTATTTTTACATGTATTCATTAACTTTTAATCATTGAATATAGGTATCATGATTTGTTAGAAAGATTTGATTTTGATACAAATTTAATTATATTAAAGATTAAAAAAAAATATTTTTATCAACCCGTCTGTCGATCATAAATCATTTGCCTTATTTTTTTTTTTTACTACAAATAAATATAGGTACATTATTATATTAACCACTCACCCATATCCGGAGAAAAAAAATGCATTTTTTTTGTCGGCTGGTTCGGATCGCTAGATTTATTAAAGATAAATTTTTAAGATGGATATATAATTAAAATGTATGCTTCCATTCACTACACACTTAGGTAGGTACCTATATTTTGTACCCAAAAGGGACAAGGGTTTTATTTTTCTTTATTTTCCTATTCGCGTCAAATATAATTTTCGCACTTTTATCACCTTTTTTTTTACTATTAAAATAACCCTTAATTTTTTTTTTTACACACGCGAATGACAGATTGATATAAAATTTACACTTTAGCAAAAACGTATGAACTATAATTTCGGTCAACTAGTTATTCATTATTTGTTTATTTATTTTTTTTCTTTTTCTCGGAATATTTTTTTTTTGTTTTCTTCAGCTTTCGTCTAACCGGCCGGCACCGCGCACTAGATATAGGAAGATAGACACAGAAACTTCGATACCAATTTTTCGCCGCAAAAATTCACTAACACAGGCAAGGATCTTCACCACAAATGAAAGAAGAAATCTTTGTACAGGTTCGCGCGTACGTTTGTGTGTACCGTTCGTTTAAAGGGATGGGCTTAGCTTAGCTGATGTACGTTGAATTGAACGAACACAGACTTGGATGTATCCGTTGAATGAAAACGGATAACGGAACTACTGTGTCTGGCCTGTACACAGAATATCAATGCGCTTAGCTTTTGACGCAAAAAATATAAAAAAAAAACAAACGTAGTCGAATATTTCGATCAACGATTTGTTTTAATAGTCGATTTGTTAGTTTTTTTTTTTTTTCTTCGCTTCCTTTCTTGGGTGCAGTGATAAAATTATGAGGACGGTGGTGCGCGTGGTCTGGTACCTCGCACCTGCGCCTCGTGGTCAATTGCCTGCGGAAACCATAAAAAAAAGGAACTTTAGCTTTTTTTTTTTTTTTACCTACGTATGTCTAGACATCTAGATAATGTATCTAGAATATTCTTTATTTTGTTTGATTAATGTAAAACTGGTAACTGGCTACTCACTTTTATGGTCGTTGACCCTTATTTGGAAATTCTTTTCCAAGTTGTTTTGCCGCCACCGCCCTCAGGACTTTTATTTTACTCCAGTTAAAATTGTCTAAGCTATTAGAAGGATACTTTTAATTTTTGATTTTTTCTTAATACAAAAAAATTCTTTACCTGCTCCCGCCGCTTGGATTTTTTTTTGTTCTTTCGTGTTAGGAAGATGAAACCAAAAGACCAGCAGTATGGCTGCCGGCTATGTGGCGAACCATTTTTCATAATGTTCCGGATGGAGGAACGAAATACAGAATGAAAACGGAAGAAATCTTAACGAGTGCAGCTGGATGTGGTTATTTCTTGAACCTAGATGGGTCATTTTATAGTGCATGTCAGTTTAATGTGAATGTTTTAAAGGTGCAAACACACTAACTAACATGCGCGGTATGTTGCTTCTAGACATTTTTGTATGTGGATCGTTAAAATCATACATTACAAACATAGCGGGTGGTACTTTGGAAAACTATTACACTATGCAGCAGCAAACAAAAATTATAAAAATCTTTGTAATACAAAAAAACGTGAATTCGATCAAAAAAACATAGAATTAGTGAACAATTCAAAAACTTCAACTGAATTCTGGAAAGCGGTTAGACTTGTGAATGGTAAAAGAAACACAATTGCTACGGTTTTAAAAGTCGAACACTTAAAAAACCATTTCATGAATCTCCTCAATACACCCCAAGTATACTCTCCATTTCAGTATGCAGCACCGCAGGTAAGACATGAATATTTAGATGCCCCGATAAATGTAGCTGAAGTGCAACTGGTTATCGAAAGTGCCAAAAACAAAAAAGCTCCTGGTGAAGATAGAATTCCCTGCGAATATTTCAAAAATCTTACACCTGAATTTCTTAAATTTCTTACTTTGGAATATAATAGAATATTTGAAACGGGCGATGTCCCTGGATGTTTCCGAAAAGCGATCATCTTTCCACTGCACAAAAAAGGAAACCTTGAAGATCCTACAAACTATAGAGGTATCTCATTTTTGAATACAGCGGCAAAACTATTTAGTTCAATACTATTTAATCGGCTCAGCGAGTGGGTTGAAAATATGAACATTTTGCATGAAGCACAAGCGGGGTTCAGAAAGCACCACTCAACGGTTGATCAGATTTTTTCTCTGGTTAACATAGCAGACATCTATAAGAAGAAAGGAAAAAAGCTTTACACTTTCTTTGTAGATTTTAAGGCAGCTTTTGATTCAATCCCCCGAGAGGCGTTGTTTTATAAACTCTATAAATATGGATTTACAACGAAAATGATGAATGTAATTAGAGCTATGTATGAAGATAATTGTGCTCAAGTATGGGATGGTAAATTTCTTTCGGACGAGTTCGTTACCTCGATGGGCGTTAAACAAGGATGTGTTCTTAGCACTCTTTTCTTTTTATTATACATAAATGATATAACCGATGCGGTAAAAGGTGGTATTGTTGTGAGTGGGAAAAATATTCCAGGACTATTGTTCGCTGATGATATAATTTTTTTATCGGAAACAATAGATGGTATGCAGCTGATGATAAATCGCCTTGAACGCTACTGCAAAACATGGAATTTATCCATAAACCTTTCAAAATCGAAAATTATGATAATCAGAAGTATCGGTGGGAGGTACTCAAGAAGAGAGAAGTGGAAGTTTGAAGATAATCCTATAGAAATAGTTAAGGAATACAAGTATCTTGGAGTTTTGATCACATCTAACCTCAATATAAAAAAACATCTACAGGTCAAATTAGCAAGGCAAAACGTGCTATGTGCTCAGTATGGAAAAGCTGTTTAGATAGGAAAAATGTCTGCCATGGAGCTAAATATAAAGTATTTCGAGCTGCCGCAATTTCAATCCTTTTTTACGGAGCCCAAGTATGGGGATACCAATCGTTTGAAGTGGTTGAAAAGTTCCTTCGATTTTATATCCGTATAACTTTTAAGCTGCCAAGTAGCGCACCGAATTATATGCTCTACCTGGAATCAGGGATAGCGCCTTTATTTATGGACACCCTAAAATTACACTTTGATTACGTGACAAGAGTCATGGCAATGGATCAAGAGCGTATTCCAAGACTGGTGCTGACACAAATGATAAATACTGGAGGGTCTTGTGTCAACGAGTGGATCAAATTGGCAGCCGACTGTACGACTTCGATAACAATTTCAGCTAACGAAAATCCGGATACACTAAATTTAAAAATCAAGGAACTGATAAAGAAGGTCGGGAACATGACTTACGATAGGTATATGGAGGAAGCAGAATCATCACAATACAGGGCTTACTATAGTAAAATGAACCACTTCCTAAACCTTAACTCCTACTTCTTGTCACATAATTCATCCGAAAAAATTAGCTTGTTATTTAAGATAAGATGAGAACTAATCAAACTTAATTATATACCACATCGGCCAGAACTACCATTGTTGTGTGACCTATGTAATCTTAAAGTAAGAGAAGATGTTTTCCACTTTGTTGCAATCTGTCCGATACTGAAGGAATTCAGGAGAAACTATTTTGGATCAGACATTCTTGATTTAGATGAAACGATCAACATTTTGAACGGAGAAGTAGGTTGGGACACATTGCACGCTTATGCGTTGAACGCCATTCGATACAGAACCCGTATTATTGAGGGAAATTTTTAAAAATTTAAAAATACTTGAAAAAATTACTTGTAATGAACTAATGAAATTGTTATAAAGCACATAATTTTAATTCTTAAAATTGCGAATCGTTAAAAATATGTAAAATAATATACAAATGCCAGTCTGGTAGACGGCCATCGGCCAAACTATATTAAGACTAAGTCATACATATAACAATTAATGTAAATTTTGTATACTTTTTGAAGTCAATAAACTTAACTTTAACTTAACTTAACAGTTCGTCTCTATCCACGCTATCATAAGCGACTTAAAGATCGATAAAGAGGTAGTGTATCGACCTGGAATTCCTAGGTTTTTTCCAAAATCTGTCGAAGTGTGAACATTTGATCGGCGGTTGACTTGTCTGGCCTAAAACCACACTGATAGGGGCCCATCAGATCATTTACAAGGAGTTTTAAGCGATCACACAGGATAGCCGAAAAGATTTCATAAGCGACGTTTAGGAGACTTATTCCTCTGTAGTTGGTACAGGTCAGAGCGTCTCCTTTTTTGTGGATGGGGCACACTGAGCCAATTTTCCAATCATCGGGCATACTTTCTTCCGACCAAATTTTACAGATGAGTTGGTGCATGCTCCCTACCAACACATCTCCTGCTGCTTTGAAAAATTCAGCTGGTTAGTAAGCCGTCTGCATCAGCAGCTTTATTTTATTTAAGTTTGGCAATCGCTAGCCGCACTTCATTTATGTCGGGTGGACGAAAATGTTGGCCATCATCGTCCGTGTTAGATAGAATAAGTAGCCTTGCAGCGGAATGTTGGCTTTCTTCGCCGTTTAGCAGTCTAGAAAATAGTCTCCAGATCCTCAGCACTGACTGTGTATCTGCTACCATATTCCCCCTCTCGTCTCGGCAGGCTTCTGTTCTGGCCTTAAATCCTTGGGTAGATCTTTTTACCCTTTGGTAGAATTTTCTTACATCACTACTGCCGGTACAACCCTCGATAGACTCGACCGCTAGCTTCTCGTCCTCTCTCATTTTCTTCCTGAGAAGTTGGCGTTCCTCCCTTCTTTTTTGCCGTAGAGCTACCGGGCTGCTCTCTCAGTGGCTCTGGTTCTAGTTTGCAGCATTGACTGGTAGGCCTTGTTCTTCCTTGGTTGGCGCAAACCAGGAGTTTCGTTGTGGACGCCTAGTGAAACCCAGCACATCAGAGGCACCACTTCTGATGGCTTGTTGACAATGTCTCCACTGGTCATCCTTACTTTCTGCTGGTGCCGGGCTTGTTGAGAATTTGGTAGAAACGTGGTCAGCAAAGGTTCTTGCGGTCTCTTGCGATTCAAGCTTCGCGATATCAAACCTTCTAACAGCATCAGCTCGGCGCTGCGGCGCCATGGATATCCGCATTCATACTCGAGATACTAGCAAGTAGTGGTCAGAGTCTATGTTTGCCCCACGGAATGTTCGAACATCCAGGATACTGGAAGCATGTCTGGCGTCTATCAGGTTGTGATCAATTTGGTTGATGGTCTTTTGATCACTGCTTCCCCAAGTACCTTTGTGTATATCTTGAAATGGGTGCTGGATATAATGACGTTTCGCCCCACCGCGAAGTCTACCATCCTGTATTCGTTGACGGAAGTGTCATCGTGCAGGCCGTGTCCTCCGACGGTTGAAACAAAAGTGCCCTCCTTTCCGAGTCTGGCATTAAAGTCACCCAGGATGGTTTTGACGTCGTACTCTGGGCAGATATCGTACGTGCTCTCTAGGAGGTCGTAGAACTCGTCCTTGGTTTGTTCATCCTTTTCGTGGGGGACACAGATCAGCGTTATGTTTTTAAATTTAGCTTTGATGCGGATTGTGACCAATCGCTCGCTGAAGCTGCGAAAGCCTAAGACTTTTTGCCTAAGTCTTCCTCGTATCTCAAAACCGCACCCAAATAGCCCCTGACCCTGTTCCTTAAAGCACGGTCCGTGGTAGATGTCAAAAGATGGCATCCTTCGTATTCCCTCTCAATCCCATCGCACTTCCTTCAACGTAACTGGAACTGAAGACGCCATCGTTGATTCCATATGGGGAATTCCTCCGCTGCCGTCTTGATGAAATGAGAAAGTGCCTTAGTGGAAACACTCCTCCCCCCTCCTTACTGACTTCAGTTCTAAATATACCAGAGTAGCTCACGTAAGATCTCTGTTGTCCAATACTGTTGGTGTCACCGTTGATTCAGATTAATTCCTCCGCCGCACACCATCCTTCTGATGGGCTCGTCTAAGACTTCAGGCGACTTATTCAGCCAGTCATTTCCGACAGAGCATTATAGTTACCACTTGGGGGTAAAATAAGCACAATTGGTGTGTAGTATTCGTTACATCACTGGACATCGCCATGTTGACGCCACTCAGAGACTTCCCGCGTCCTACAACACCCAACCATCAACCTAAGGAATCGAAATACAAATATTCGGTCCGAAAAAGAGAGAAAACACGAATAATCAACGTATCGAAAAGAAAAGTTCCATCTGCAATAAAAACCAGGGGGGTCATTCCGTAACTCGATTATAGCCAAACGATATCGTTATGACGATAGCTTTGCTTCACGTAATATTGAAAACTATCATCGTCTGGACGATCTTGTTTTGACGATTGTGGATTTGCTTTACGTAAGTCAATAATCGTCAAGACGATATCGACAAAACGATGGCATTTAGACGATAGCTGAATAGGTATCTAATTTAAATTTTGTACACATACTTTCACACCTAATCTTAGTTTATAACAGTTTCGCTTGTGGACATTTTAAATCACATCAGAGTCCATAATCTCTTTTTCTTTTTTCTTTCTGTTATTATAATTCGAATACAGTTTGAGAGTTCCTGGATTAAATACAGAAAGCGCTTAAACTGTTTGTCAAATAAACGAGCACCGAGACGATAGTGGTAGAGTTACGTGAAGCAAATTAAAAACGATTTCCTCCACGATTGTCGTTTTCAAAATTACGGAATAACCCCCCAGGTAGCACCTTGAGCAAAAGCCTACGCGATTAAACAAATATCCTCCGAAACGAGTGGAATGTTCCAGACGAAAGCAGACATAACAACAAGCGAACCTTTCTAAGAACTACCACCATACACCAACTGCCGAAGCGCGGTTGCCTCAAGGCTATCTGTTTTTTTTTTGTATTGGAGCTATAAATTGATGAAAAGGGCAGCACGACATCGATATACGTCAAGTATAAGTAAAAACTTGAAAAAAGGGTATTTGTCAAAAAAAATGTTCTACCATTTTTTTTTTTAATTTAATAATAAAGAGTAAAGCACTTAATTAGGCCATATGCTAAGTTTTTTATAGTACTAAAATACTCCTTAACAAAACCTAAAATACGAAAAAACCAAAGTGCTCCCAGAAACCTTGTTTTGTTGAAAAATATCTATTTTTTGAAAACCAGTCAAGTTAAGGTTAAAATTATTCGCATACAACTCAACAATTTGTCATAAAAGTAATTATCATCGTTGGCAAGCCTAATATAAATTCATTTTGTACATTATGGTTAAAGTTTAGTATAAAAAAAAATAAATACTAAGCCATAAATACATAAGTGTGGGAACCATTATTTGAAAAACCACGGTTCAACCACACAATGTCTTTATTGTCATACCTACCTGCGAAAAAGATCATCGATAATTTTTTATATTTGTATTGTTGTGAATATCTTGAAAAGATAAAAATATTTGGATTGACAAAGTTGTAAAAGTCAATTAGTTTCAATGAAGTCAGTACTCACCAGTGATTTTATAAAGCATTCAGATGACAATAAATATAATCAAATAAGTGTCAGTGTGTAATGATGTGAACGTTTCATTCTTACATTTGAAGAACATTTACTATATTGATTTCTCTTTCAATAAAGTGAAAGTGATTATTTTGTAATTGTTGTTAAAAAAAAAAATAGTGAGACATCAAAATTTAAACTTGATAACAAAATTATTTGCTTCTGGAAAGATATGAAATACAAGTTAAATCAAATTTTCATGGAAATGCTATAAGTACTAACTTCAATGGGGCATATTCATAGTTGGTGATTAAACTTTCACTTGGTAATTTTTTTTGATCTATGATAAGTTGGAAAGTAAAAGTCATTTAATACAAATTTTGAAATCTAAAGTAATGCGTACAGAACATATTGTTGAAGCTTTCTGATAAAAAAATAAAAATAAAATATAAATCAATTACTATTATAAAAAGTTCATTTTAACATACTCACATTTAAGTACCTCCATATTCACAACGTCATATTGCTGAAACATTGAGTAGGCAAAATTTCTGTGTGAAAGAAAATTATTTAATGCGGATGATTTTAAAGATCCCTTATAATATTAACTTTCAATTTGTAAAATTAGTTTTTGGAAATTTGAATTTTAAGTTTTTGGAAATTTGAATTTTAAGAGTGTTTTAAAATTACACAAAAGTAGGTCCAAAAGCGTCCCTTCAGATATATTTCACTGTTATTGTCGAAGGATATTCTTGGATATAACTATTTTGAAATTAAGTTGATTTTTCTCCTTAAATCTTTTTGCTTTGTTTTAGTAATAATATCGTCAAGGCATTAACTTCTGGGAAAAAAATTTAAAAATTATTTTTGAAGAAACATTAAGTATATGAGAAATACATTCCTATCCCTTATCTGCCGAGGTGTTGTTGAGTATGTTTTATTGAACCGTTTTTTTTTTAAATAATGTCTATAAAATTAATTGAAACAGATAGTAACGGAACAAAATAAATATCGTAACGTTTGTCCCTTGTGAAAACATCCGCTCCGTCAGTATTAATTTGAAAAAAAATATCGAAACACAAACTTAAAGTAAATCGAATAGTGACCCCAACTAATATCACTTTCCGATTCATACCCAAATACACAAGAAGTATTTTTTTTTTAAAGTCTGAGTTAATATTTTTTCTGAAAGTTATATTAGTGCTGTCTGGTCAAAGTACACTTTAACCTACGTACCCTTTCTTTTGATATATATATTTTTGTTTGAAACTATATTGACAGTCCAGTCGATATGTAATTTTACCTGGAAAAAATTGTGATGTCAATGAAACTTACACAGATAGTTCGGGGTTATACAAGGAAGTCCCCCCGAATTTCTTGACCTCGAGGACCCTGTGCTAACTTGGTGAAGTGGGGGGGGGCGAAAAACAACTATTTTCTTCGTCTTTTTTCAGTTTTTCGCTTATATTTTTTAAACTAAGCACATTTTCCAACTATAATGAATAACAAAGTTAAAGACCATTAAATTTCCTAAAAATTGGTTGGAGAACGAGATCTTCAAATCAAATATTGACGGAGATACAGCTGATTGATTTTTGGAGTATTTTGACCCCTACAATGAAAGTAGGTATGTACTGTACAATAATTCTATATATTTTATTATTAACATAATTTGTAATCAACAAAGTAAAGCTAGTAGTTTGAGTCAAGATGGAAAATTAACGTAATGGACGGGGTTTTTTACCCCCCACTTAACCAGGAGGAGCAATTTTCACAAAAAAAAAAGAGTGAAAAAAGAAAAACATGATTTCAAAAACACCGGAACGCCTACAATGACATTCTATACCTTTTTGTAAAGCCAGAAATCTCTTGTTTCGTTTTCTTTTTCAATAAAGTTTTTTGATCAAACAGTTTTTGAAGAATTAGTTTTCAAACTAAATATTTAAAAAAAAAAAAAATTTAAATATTTTTTTTTATTTTATGTAATTAATCATAATTTTTGTTTTCAAATCTCAATTCTCTTGTTAATTTTTAGTCAAAAACAAAAAAACCGGATGCCCAAAACTCTGGTACTTTTCGAAAAAAAACTAAAATTAACGAAAACAACACCTTATAAGAAAAACATTTGTTTAAGTTTAAGTTTAAGGGTAACAGCCCAACTTTATTGTATTCATCTCACTCGTTCAAGTACGAACCACATGATATTCTCTTCCTGCATGCGATTAATGGTTAAGACACCACCTCAGCACCCTTTGTTATTGGAAAATAAAGGTGATGAAGATGTATTGTAAGAACCTTAGCCTGTGTTAGCGATATTTAAGAACCCAGAGGCGCCTCCAAGTCAAATTGCTGACGTTGGAGAGAAATTCCTCGTGAAATTGTGTGAAGGGACCATTGAAATTGACAATCTTGAAGATCTGAGATACCGAATTCGTGGCAAAGACCAAATGTCAACTTGCCAGACTGCCACCAACCAGAGATACTGCCAAGTACCACTCATTCAGGACGTACTTGCAAGTCCAGGCGTGGATTGGAAGCCAAGGGAGCCATCAGAAGTTGCCTTCTGCATGGGGTTGGAAGCTTACCAAACAAGGTGGGTATATTTGTATTTGTATGTGCATTAGTATGCTCTTTATCAATACCTGTGTCAGACTTTAGTAATACATCTTCATTCTTTTACCCTGCAACTTGAAATATTATTGCTATTTACAACATAAAATTCTGTTGTGTTAATTGATTACTTTGTTTACAGGTGTGGTTCCGATCACTACAAAAAAGCCCCAGAACAGCTGCTCAATATAATCAACTGCAAATGTACGACTGGTTGTGCCTCTGCAGTCTGCAGCTGTAAAAAGGCTGGTCTTATAGGTGCTCTGCAGCATGCAAGCACTGCGTGGGCACAGCGTGCGAAAACTTCCCCCAACTAGACACCAAGGAATTTGACACTGATGACGAGAGTGAGGAAGCAACTCACTTCCCACCTTCTGCTTCACTTAAGATTAATGGCATGTCCATGGTTGATGACGAAGAGAAAAGGCCGGTTCCCAAGCGCCACAAAAGTTAATATTGGAACTTAAACAAATGTTTTTCTTATAAGGTGTTGTTTTCGTTATATTTAGTTTAGAGATTTTTTTGTGTTGATTAAAAATTAACATGAGCATTGAGATTTGAAAACAAAAATTATGATTATTTACGTAAAATAAAAAAAAAAAATTATATTTTTTTTGTGAAAATTGCCCCTCTTGTTTAAGCGGGGGAAAAAACTCCCGTCTATTACATTTTTTTCCATCTTGACTCAACCTACTTGCTTTGTTTATGTTAATAATAAAATATATAAAATTATTGTACAGTACATACCTACTTTCATTGTAGGGGTCAAAATACCCCAAAAATCATCCAGCTGTATCTCCGACAGTATTGGACCTACAGATCTCGTTTGCCAACCAATTTTTAGGAAATTTAATGGTCTATAACTTTGTTACACATTATAGTTGGAAAATGTGTTAAGAAATATAGGGGTTTTTTGCCCACAGGGTCCTCGAGGTGAAGAAATCAGGGGCGACTTCCTAGTACCAACTGTGTAAGTTTCATTGACTTCGCAATTTAACCAGGTAGACCCATTTTTTCCGACATCTCGACTGGACTATGAACATTTTAAGTAAATTTAAAACTAATCCGTTCTTTCACAGTAATATTAAGGAAAATTGTTATCTAAAAAATTTAAGGCGATGTGAGTGTTTGCCGATCTTTTTATTGTGTGGGGGGTCTGTTGAAAAAAAGTGTTCTTACGCTATTGTTTCTGGACTTAAATTTCGGGATAGTTTCGGAATCTATTTTGGAAAAAAAAACTTTAATCATATTCGAAAAAAAAGCAATCTGTTTATAAAATTTTTCGGTTCATAAATTGTTGAGTAAATGTCGATCGGTTTTCGAATACATGACCTTGTGCTTGTATATAATCCCGTCTACAGTGCCCAACCATTGGGGATGCTGGCTTAGTATGCCATGTATTGAAGTCCCTGAACGCAATCATGATTGATTTAAGGGATCGTTCCGGCTAACGTTTCTGAATTTTGGTGTAAGTAATTGGAAGACGGAAAATATGAATTTCACCTATATCTAAAATCAAAGAAGATTTTTTTTGACGTTTACTTTTTGAGATATTTAATCAATTCTCCGGATTATAATTAATATGGAGCGGTAGTTTCTTTCAGTTTTTGAGAGATTTTTTTTTAAAGAATACTATAATATGTGAACCTTTTATATGGCATTTGGCAACCTTTAGATTGTAAGATCAATTAAGAAGATAAATAGTTTGGAATATCTCGTATTTAATATATTTAAGTTTCAGAATAAATATTTCTAGAAAATTTCAGTTGAAATTCTTAAATTATAACTTCAAAAAGTTTTAAGTTTAGTTTACAAAATCAAAGGATTGATAAAGAGATCTTTAAGAAAAAAGATTATTATGATAATTTCTAAAAAAAAAAAAACTGTTAGTGTTTAAGTTATGTAAAATAAATATTGTTTTTTTTTTAGTATTAAGGAAATGCTGTTGAATTACGGGGAAGAAAAGTCTTTAATTTTTTAATTTTCAGCTTAAGAATGGAGAAGTAAACTTTAAGACAGGGGTTGTGGATGGAAACACCATCGCAACAATGGAAGTAACAAATTAAAAAGGGAGGTAAGTCTTCTTTGGAGGAATCAGTCTGTGGGAGTTCTTAGCATTAGTATCGAGTGCTTCTAAGAACATTCTTGAGGAAGATTAAATTCGTTGGTTGTCACGATTATTTTTTGGTCGGGAAGTTCGGCACCATAACATCACCTACACTCTCAAACATTTAAATAATTTCCTCATATTCATGACGTTGTGAAACATGGGGGAGGGTTTAGATGAGTCCTACGCAGCTCCTCCATCTGTGCTGTCCTACGTACATAGATCCATTTCTAGTTTTTAACATTGTTTTAAAATTTTCCAAACTTATTTGCACCTTCGGGCCTCAGCTTCAACAAAAATAAACTCTTATTCAACAACATCTGGATTATCGGTCTGATATAATATGTAACACCAAGTTCAATCATCATGCAGCAAGAACCCCCCCTACACTGAAGAGCTTAGTAGATGGTAACCAGCAGACCGAATGTGGTAATTGATGTCGAACTGCCCTCATTGTCTCTGCTTGGATGTGCTTCTTTAATTTTTCGGTTCGAGGGGTACTATAAGTTGGTATGACGGTGATGTGTTAGGGTCTTTTCCTTTCAGTTAGGGTGTTCGAGTTCAATGAGTCCTTTTATATGTGAATGACTTCTTTTGTAAAGTAATTAGGGAGTCTAAAACCTTTCGATTGATTAACATTAGAAGTGAGTTCATTGTTATCGATCAACTAGCTGAATCGTATTTTTTTTCGTGACTTAGTCGAATACCATTAAAGTCTATTCACCATATTCCAGCTCAGGTAGTAGCATCAGGTGAAGTCTCCGAGATTACACGGTCGGTAGAGAGTCGTTTGATCCCAATGGTGTGATTTACTTTTGCGTATACGACAGCCACATACGTTTCTAAAGATTTAGTTGCACGATCGGAACAGTGAAAGGATGGAGGAGGGATGTCTTCACCTTTGGGGGAGGGATATATCCTGAATCTATGTTTTTATAGTCTCACTTTAATGTAACTAAGTTTTTTTGTTTAAAAGGAAAAGATAATGTGAAGTAATCTTTGGGCGAAGAGATTGCGGTTGGGGTGCAGACATCGGGGAATATTTCAAAGGATAAGTGGTAATTGAGGGATCTTGAAGAGAAGTGAAACTGTAACGATAGTCTGGGCCTGGTGTTGTTTTTTCTTCATTTCGATCGCTGGCTAAGAAATTCTAGCGTTTTAAGATAAAGGAATCCCTAGATCAAATTCTTCAATACCTTCCTACCCCACTATTCTTAAAAATAATTTATGGGAGAATCTTTCGTCTTCCACCTTCATATACTGCACGTATACCTAGACCTGGCTCATAGTTTAAGTTTAGTAATTTTAACGTTCAATTTTTATTTTCATATACACAGCTGGTCAATAAAATAGGTGCGTTTATATTTTATTTTATTAACTCGTTTATTTTAATAGTTTTTCTGCATAATAATATATTTACACTTATATTTAGAAAACTGACTTTATTGTGTAAATTAAAGGATAGTCAAAATTGTATACAAAGCCTAAACTGTCGATTTAGACTTTTGCGCTTGGACAAAAAAATAGGTGCGTCTTTCTTAAGTATCAGTAATTTTCGTTGTAACGAATAATTTTGTGTTTTATTTCAATTTCTGTCTTTATTAATGTAATAGCCAGATTACCCTACGTTATTAAATTTTTTTTGTAATCGGCCCTTGGCTTGGCTCTACCAATTTTTGACACGTTTTCTGAGGTATGGAATAACATTTCCCCTTAACTGCCTCCCACAATTGGTTACTATTTTTTTAAAATTTGCCTCCTAATCTTCGTTTGAGGACTCCACAAGTTTTTAATTGAATAAAGATCCGGGGATTGGCAGCCATGAGACAACAGACGTTTCTTTCTCTCGAAACGAATTTTTAACTACCCCTGCCGTATGTTTCGGATCGTTGACCTGATGAACGTGACATCCGAATGTCACGAAACAGCAAATGGCAGCATTACATTATTTAATATATCCCTATATCCATATATTGTCAAGATGTTTGATAAAACGCAATATTGAGACGACGTCAAATCAGGAAAAACAACCTATACACTACATTTCCTCCTCGGTGTTTGATTATTTGCTCTGCATAGCGAGGGTTGTAGGTAGATCTTTCCTTTTGATATCCTGACATTATCCCCAGAATCAGAGGCCTACAAATTTGGTTTTGTCTTATCACCCCACACTTCCACAGGGTATTACCACAGATAATAGAGTTACATAGATATCGCATCCAGTAAAAAAAAAAAATTACCAATTTCACATCGGCTGGGATGTACTGATACGTTCCAATTCGATCCGGCTTGTTTGATCCATTCTGCAACGTATTTGGTGATTCAAATGATGTTGGTTCGCCAAGTTCGTTGTTGGTTTCCCTTTTACTTGTGCATGCCTCTGCACTGTTGTTTTGATTTCTTTTACGTAACTGTTTTGCTCGTGCTTTTTATTTGTGTTAGTTTAAATTTGGGGCTGTCTGTTTTTTGTTGACAGATTTTTACTTTGTGTGTTTCTTAAAGATTCCCCTAAGTTAAGAAATAGGTAGGTATAGGAACCTGTTAATGAAGGTCGTCTTTTGTTGCAAATAGGTCAATAGTGTTTTTTTTTTGCATGGTTCATGTACTTGAAATAAAGCGGTGCGCGGCCGCAAGGATCAAATAAGTAAAAAATTCCACCACTTTTTAATGCAAGTATAAAGTTATTACAAAATTTCATGGACTAAAGGCCATACAAAGCTAATTTGAATCAATAATTCAACAAGTCCACTTAATTTAATGCTAAGTCTTGTACTTAGTTGAAATTATTTTTATATTATTCTATATTTATTAATTTTTTCAATGTAGGTATATAGAATTTGTATTATAACAAAACATTTTATGTATGTTATTACAAAACTACAAAAATAAGCTTTTTTAATGATATGTTATCAAAAAAATAAAATGAAATTAAAAAAAATGTATGGCGTATTTACCTACTTACTTGAAAAACTCAAAGGAGATGGCCCATTTTTGGGTCCAGAGGCCAGAGCGTACATATCTAGATGAGATAGGTACCAAATAAAAGCTGGTATTGAGAATTATAAGAATGTCAAATATATATTTTAAGAATCGTTGTTAGCGATTTCAAGCTATTTGAGTTTGAAGTAAGCAAACCAAATGTGAGACAATTCGGCTTTTTCGAAAAAAATATTTATAGCTACTGAAGTATAGCATCTAGAAAAATGATTTAGGTATTAAATGAAAGAATAAATACATTTCAAACAGTACTAAGATTTTTCTCCTAAAATTAAAAGTTAAAATAAAAGATAAGCGAGTAGAAAAGGTTCAAGATAATAAAAAATATTTATTGGATAGGGTTTCTTCCCCCTCCCGTTCAACCGAGAAGGGCAATCTTCAAAAAAAAAAAAATAACGGTAGCACCTACAATGACATCTTATAACTTTTTGGAAAGCCAGAAATCTCTCCTCTTGTTTTATTTTTTATTAAAGTTTTTTTATCATTAAGTTTTTGAAAAATTCATTTTCAACCAAAATATTAAAAAAAAAAACAGATTCAAAAAGATTCCAAAATCTATTTACATAAAAATCAATTGTTGTTCGTTTGTAGAGTTGCAAATTACTCCAGCTCAACAAACACTTTCAATAATTTTATAGCAATTTGTTTTCATTTCTCAAACTCTCAAATTAAAATTAATTGTTTTTTTTCCTATCATACAAAAAGTTGAATAGAAGAAATAACACTTTGCATTTTAACAAACAGCGGATATTTCGTTTGTTAAAAATCGTTCAAAATAATGTCCCGACCAGGACTTTCAAATATTGCTCGCCGCCCGCCGATATATGTACGTAGTAGTACACGTGAAGCGGTTCGAATAGCGCAAAAACAACAACAACGATAGGTTTTGCCCATAACTGATGATCGGAAAAACTTTTTCAGGTTCGTTTGGTTCGTTTTGACATGAGCGTAATTCAAAAGCTTTTCGGTTATTGGGTTCTTGGTCACAAACAATGCCGCACACCTTAAGACCAAGTTCTTGACAGATTTCTAATTTTTGTTCAATAATGCTTTTTAAATCAACGCCTTTGATTCTGTTTGATGACACAAAATAATTTAAAACGCTCTTCCAGCTATCAAATAGAACATTTACCATAAAAACAAAAATTTCGTTGTCATACAATTTCTTTCGATCCTTTCCAAGATCTTCAAAGCCATCAATCAAATAATTTTTTATGTTGTAGGTCATATTCGGTCGAATTCTTATCTCGTCAAAAATAAAAACAACAAATCGTTCCCGCTCGCTCAGTGATGAACATTTGGCTTTAAGCAAGCTGTGGGCATTATTTTCGAAGCCAGGTTGTAAGCCCTTAACTGGGGCCCAGCGATAAATTGTAGAAACATGGGGTAGTTCAAAGCAAAGTCCATCTCTTAAAAATTTGGACTTGTTAAACCCCATCAATATCTCATAAAATTTTTAATGGTCTGATATTTTAAGAGCCTCAATTTGAGAGAATAAACTCGCGTTTTACTTTTTCTTTGCTTTAAGAGCAGCATGTGCCCTTGTTTTTGCAGAAAGCCCTCTCTTTAGCCTCTTAATTTTATTTTCTATGTAGTTAAAAATATTATTATATTAAATATATTATATTAAATATAGAAAGATGGAAAAGTAAGGGGTAGCAACCACGCAAGGTTGCTTGTGTTCTTGTGTGAGGATGTAAAATGGTAAAATGGTATAAAACATGTATTATACTCCTAAAGAAGAAAAAAAAGGTTGTTTCTTTGGATTTCAACCCACTAGTTGACCTGCTTTTTGATATTTCATTGCGTGCTTCACTGGTTAGATGTTGGTTAGATGGTTTGGATGCAACATTTCATCTATTTTACTTATTTGAAATCTATTTTACTTATTTGAAAAAGTTGGAATTTTTCCTTGCACTGGATGCGATATTATCTGTGGTATTACGCCTTTTCAAGGTCCGTTCCAACTTGTATTGCTAAAGGCAAATTCTTCTCGGATTCTTATGTTGCTAAGCCTCAAAAATGGTATTTTCCTGGCGGCTCTAAATGGAAGATAAACGTTCTGGCTTCTTCTGCGGAATGTGGATGCACTGATCTCATAACCAATTTGTGCGTCTATAATTCTGGAAAAATTAAAAAGGTTTGATTTCGTTAAAAGAAGTAAGCGGCGATCAATCGGTAACTTGTATCTTTTTCGGTCTTCCCCTATTTTTGCGCACTAATCTGAAGTGTAGAGCATTTGTTACGAAATGTTGGGATCTTCCTCCGGTCTTCGCTATAAATTTGTATGTTTGGGCTTATTTCTAAGTCGCAAAACCAACA
The DNA here is from genome assembly GCA_951217065.1 of Baccha elongata. NCBI lineage: Eukaryota > Metazoa > Arthropoda > Insecta > Diptera > Syrphidae > Baccha > Baccha elongata. The sequence goes on from CATNUY010000022.1 coordinate 511,264, forward strand.
TTTTTTCTTCGGGCGGGCAGTGAACCATATCAAAAGAGTAATAAATAACAAAACTATTGGTTGAAGATAGTAAAATGATAAAATACAACCCACCTCAAAAGTAAGTACCGTCTACAAAATAATTTTAAAAGGAACTGCAATATTAATTGGAGCACACCTATTTTTATGACCAACTTATAAAACACCACCAATCGTATTGAATCAAAATTTTATCAACTGCTAACACTGCACTTCAGAAATGCAATAAATTTGGGGTCATTGTCAAGAGGATAACGCGGTTTTTCACAAAAAAAAAAAAAAAACATTAAAATGTCTAACAAACACAAACAAAGAAGAAGCAATTCTTCAAAAAGCAATCAGATTTGCAGCAAACGTTGGTATACCTCAAACTAATCCAAAACAGCACAATAGGGTTACTCCGTGGTCGAACTTAGAACTAGCCAACCTTCGACAAACTAAAATGGTAACTTTGAAAACTTTCATAAAATTTACAAATCAAGACAACCTAATAAAGTTGAAAAAAGCCAACGCCAAGTCCCGTAGACAAAAGCTTTGAAGATTTTACTTCTAAAATTAACCCGGCTACCTCTCTGGGCAAAATCTGGAATAGTACTCGTACCCTAACAGGTAATCCAACTTCACTGTCCATCGATTCCCTTATTACTCCTAATGGTCCACACTCAGATCCAAATAAAATCGGCAACTAATTTGCCCTTTGCTGTTCAAATTACTCAAACGATTCCAACTTTTCAGATGAATTTCAAACTTCAAAATATGATGCAATTTCTAACTCTGCTATCGCAAGCGCTAGCAATCCAACATATTGAGGACGACATCACAAAAATTGAACTTGAAGCTTGTCTATACAAACTAAAAGGAAAAACCCTCAGTAGGGACCAAATATCGTACCCAATGGTAAAACACCTTCCACTTCAGGCGCTCCAAAGACTTCTCCACCTTTTTAATAACATCCTTAATACTAGTATCATCCCTCAAATGTGGAAAACAGCATCTATAATCCCAATTCCTAAACCTAAAAAGGAAAAACTAACACCTGATAGCTACCGACCCATTTCTCTTCTCCCTTGTTCGGGACAAACATTGGAAAAAATAGTTGCAAAACGGATCCTTTAGTTTGTTGAATCCAACCAACTGCTTAGCCAAAACCCAGTTGCGTTTAGGGCCAATCGGGGGTGCATAGACGCTCTCCTTTTCATAGACAAATATGTCTCTAGAGCACTTAGCTCCTAAAACCATGTCTCAATACTTACCCTTGACTTTGAAAAGGCCTTCAACAGAATCGGAATCCATCATTTTAAATAAACTCAGAGAATGGGGGCTTGGACCCAAAATATTTAACTTCGTTAAAGCTTTTCTTACCAACAGAAAATTCAGTGTTAAATCGAACAACTCGTTTTCTAACACACATCAACTTTATAACGGAATCCTCCAAGGATCTCCTCTTTCTGCTGTTCTGTTTTCTATAGCCTACCAAGATATTTCCGACACTCTATCCAATCACCAAAACTTAAGATACTGCCTTTACGCAGACGGTGTATATATTCTCTCAAAAAGTCAAAAATGTAAATGATATTAGAACATTATTTACCAATGCTCTTAACGACCTTCTAAAATGGACAACTTCTTCCGGAGCCAAACTTTCGCTACCAAAATGTGAAGTACTACACGTCTGCCGCAAGTTTTCTTGCACTCCTGTGGTAATTAACATTGACAATGTAAAAATAGAAAATGTACAAAATTAAAAAATTCTAAGATTTGTAACGGATGAACCGAGGTGTTGTCGGCTAAAGGATAATACATCGGGATGTTTCATAATCTCTTCTCTTCATGAAGAGGTGCTAAAACCCTTTGATCAAAAATAACAACAAAGCACATAGTTGAAACATTCAAAATCTGAGAATCCTTAAAACCTCTCCTTTCTTTATCACCACCATTACAACCTTACGTTTCCAGGTACCTAGGGCTGATCCTGGCAGCAGAAAGGAAAGGGTGTTCAGTCTACGATAGCTTGGCATGCTTGCATATGGCACAACCTAGCTCGTCGGAGGGGGGGTTCTTGCTATTGTAGCGCTGAACGGTGTTACGTATTAACATTCCGGGATGAATTTACAAAGAAAAGAGTCGGGATCAAAATAGAAGAGCCCGAATTCATCATGAAAGGTTCACACATGTTGAAAGAGTTTCAAGTGAGGAGAGAGTTAGATGGTGTTGTCTCTCGGAGGTATTAACCCGCCCACGCATCGCTTTGGATGCTACCTTAATGACAACCCCTAATTATAGACACTGGATCAAAAGAAAAAGACTACATTATCGTCACTGTACTAACCCAAAGAAAAATCTTCAAAACATCTTCAAGGATAACAAAATCCTCAAAGCCTGGAATGGCTCCATTTTCATACTATTTGTAGTTCTTTACTTAAAGACACTTTAATCTTTATCAGCTGACTGTAGGATCTTCCACTTTATCATGCTGGTTAGGTTTTCTCGCATTGGTCACATCCACCTTTGACGTCACTTAGTTTACGTACATATTTCTATGTGCCTGAAAATTATAAGTGAATCCAAAACTTCCCAAAATCATAGTAGAAAATATTTCGAAATGAGAAAACAGTCAAAATATTTTGAAACAGTATTTTTCTGTTTATAGATATTTTATTGAAATTCCCAATTCTTAAAAAAAATGATACACAATATTTTTTTTTTCTTAAATAATCTCGAAACTACAAAAAAAAACTCAAATCAAATTCAAATAACTAAAATTAATGAAAATATTTCACTATCAAAATCTTTTATCAATATAAACTAAAAAAACTACATATGAAAATACCAACAGCAGAAATTAGGTAGATTCGTAGAAACATCTTGTTTTTCTTATTTTTCTATAAAAATAATTCAAACTAAAATTGATCTCATTATACCAGAGAAAATTGAAAACAACAAATTATATAAATGTAAACGTATAATAATACTATACAAGCGATTGAAAAAAATAAATTAACTACAAATTTAAAACGTAGGCAACATTTGCAATTATTTTATTATCTGTGGATTATAATAATTTTGCCAAATTCATGATAACAATAATAAGAAAAAAACTAAAAAGCTTTAAAAGCAGAAAAATATAAATTTTAAATTAAATGTTATATTGAATTTATTCGAAAGAGGCTAAGTATTTTACAATTACTTTATAAATTAAAGAGGGAAATTTCTATATTCAATTTGAAGTAAAAATAGTTAATTTACACATCATAATCAAAAAAAAATAATTTTTCAGAAGATTATTTAAATATTTTTTTTTCTTCTCTTCAATTCAACTCGCGATTTTACAAATATTGTATGATAAATTTCAATACAAATTTAATGGTGTTTATTTGTACCCGAACCGATTTAGTAGGTACACCAACCAATAAAAAGCTAATTCTGAATTCGCTTCGATTTTATTTAAAATATCATCGTACATCAGCTATTTAATCAATAAAATATAATATTATAATTAAAAGACTTACCAAAAAATAAACAAATCCTTATTAAAGATTGTGACAAACTCCTTGAAGTGGTGCACCGCTCCCTGGGATACTTTGTACCATTCGTACCTGCTTAATATAATTTAAATTTGATTTAAAGATTAAACACTTGATAACGATTTAAATCACTTCGAATTTTATTTGAATATTTTTTTTTTTTTTGTTGCACTTAGTTACGAGATCAACGAGTTGAATCTTCGGAAGGGTGTAATTATTTTAAGGTTGAAATTAACTAAAAAAATTGTTTTTTTGCTTTTTTATTGATTACACTGAGATAAATAGATAGGATATGGATACAAAAAAAATGCAAGAAGGCTGAGATATATGTAGGTACAGATATAGGTACAAATATATTGGTGGATAACTATTATGATTATGATGTTGGATGGTATATGATGATCGTGTATGGATTTTAAAGTTGATAAAGGTGTAGTAAGCAACGATTTTTTTAAAACCACGCCCACGAACAGATACTATGCAAAAAAGAGCGATTTTTCGAAGGCTGGCCTTTTTATAGCCCGTCGCCAGCCATCGGATAATGACGGAAATATAATGGAAGCTCATTACGAAAATGGCGCTGGGAATGATTCCGCCGGGCATCGTTTCTGGCCAAGTTTTTAACTTAAAAATTTGACACTTGAACTCAAAATTCATTTTTGAATTTATAAAAAATATTTGTTTTGTTAAAATCGGCTCAGAAAATGTACCGGAAACACTTTCATGATGAAAACAACTTTCAAGAACGAAGTATGTATTTGTCTCACTAAAACAACAATTTTCAAGTTCTTTTTTTTTCGCTTTATAGTACATCTTACATCGATTTCTCTTTAACTTAGCCCAATGATTGATGAGCATCAAGAGCACGAACCTAACATGTCGTCACTAAAATGGCTCTCTACCTCAATCGAGATCCGTCTTCTTTCTATGGTAAAAACACATACACACAATCATCAATACCTTCCACAATAATTGAATTAAAACTGAACAAAGATTGAATGAACATAAGGTTCGAGTTCATGATTACATCTTCCTGATATTCTCAAACTGTGTGTCTTTTCAATTTTTTTACAAATAAAAATATTTAAGTAGGTGGTTTGATAATAAAAAAAATTAAAACAAATGAATAAGATAAATGTTATCATGCAAAACCTCGTTTCCCACAAAACTTTTTCATTTGACGAGTATGTACATAGGTACTGACGAAACAAATGAAAAAAGAATGAAACGACGAAGGTAAATTAACTAATCGACCCACACCCGAGAAAAAGTCTCATGTTCAGGCTGTAGCTAACCGGGCAAACGAAGAACTACCTCTTAATGTCCTTCGAGGGGAACACTCCTAGGTAAAAAGTAAAATGTAAAAATTTCGGTCTATTTAGCAAAAAAAAAACGCAAAACTATACAAAAAAAAAATTCAAAAATCTTATATATAAAATTCTCCTGTCACGGTGTTAGTAATCTATCTCCTCCCAAACGGCTCGACCGATTTTCGTCATCCGAAGCATGCATATCGGCCAGGGTGGAGAATCGGACAACATCTATTTTTCATCCCCCTAAATGTTAAGGGTGGTCCACCCCTAAATTTTTTTTAATTTTTTTGGACAATTTTTTTTTTTTAATTTTTTTATGATACAGCATACAAAAATACATACAACCTTAGCTTTTTTATTGATTACACTGAGATAAATAGATAGGATATGGATACAAAAAAAATGCAAGAAGGCTGAGATATATGTAGGTACAGATATAGGTACAAATATATTGGTGGATAACTATTATGATTATGATGTTGGATGGTATATGATGATCGTGTATGGATTTTAAAGTTGATAAAGGTGTAGTAAGCAACGATTTTTTTAAAACCACGCCCACGAACAGATACTATGCAAAAAAGAGCGATTTTTCGAAGGCTGGCCTTTTTATAGCCCGTCGCCAGCCATCGGATAATGACGGAAATATAATGGAAGCTCATTACGAAAATGGCGCTGGGAATGATTCCGCCGGGCATCGTTTCTGGCCAAGTTTTTAACTTAAAAATTTGACACTTGAACTCAAAATTCATTTTTGAATTTATAAAAAATATTTGTTTTGTTAAAATCGGCTCAGAAAATGTACCGGAAACACTTTCATGATGAAAACAACTTTCAAGAACGAAGTATGTATTTGTCTCACTAAAACAACAATTTTCAAGTTCTTTTTTTTTCGCTTTATAGTACATCTTACATCGATTTCTCTTTAACTTAGCCCAATGATTGATGAGCATCAAGAGCACGAACCTAACATGTCGTCACTAAAATGGCTCTCTACCTCAATCGAGATCCGTCTTCTTTCTATGGTAAAAACACATACACACAATCATCAATACCTTCCACAATAATTGAATTAAAACTGAACAAAGATTGAATGAACATAAGGTTCGAGTTCATGATTACATCTTCCTGATATTCTCAAACTGTGTGTCTTTTCAATTTTTTTACAAATAAAAATATTTAAGTAGGTGGTTTGATAATAAAAAAAATTAAAACAAATGAATAAGATAAATGTTATCATGCAAAACCTCGTTTCCCACAAAACTTTTTCATTTGACGAGTATGTACATAGGTACTGACGAAACAAATGAAAAAAGAATGAAACGACGAAGGTAAATTAACTAATCGACCCACACCCGAGAAAAAGTCTCATGTTCAGGCTGTAGCTAACCGGGCAAACGAAGAACTACCTCTTAATGTCCTTCGAGGGGAACACTCCTAGGTAAAAAGTAAAATGTAAAAATTTCGGTCTATTTAGCAAAAAAAAAACGCAAAACTATACAAAAAAAAAATTCAAAAATCTTATATATAAAATTCTCCTGTCACGGTGTTAGTAATCTATCTCCTCCCAAACGGCTCGACCGATTTTCGTCATCCGAAGCATGCATATCGGCCAGGGTGGAGAATCGGACAACATCTATTTTTCATCCCCCTAAATGTTAAGGGTGGTCCACCCCTAAATTTTTTTTAATTTTTTTGGACAATTTTTTTTTTTTAATTTTTTTATGATACAGCATACAAAAATACATACAACCCTTAGTTTTCACCCCTCTACGATCAACCCCTATTTTTTATTTGTCAATTAAAAACTTTAATTTATTTTGCAAGGATTTTTTTTTTATTTTGTCATGACTTAGAATGAAAAAATTCATATTTCTCTGATCAACCCAATTTAATTTGATCTCCCACCCTCACCAGTCGACAACTGATCAATTATCAATCGATCAGTTATCCCCGTCAGGTGTCACCACTCATTCAGCAAACATCACGGAGTAGGGATGAGGACGAAGTCGGTCTACTCTCTCACTCACTATACATTTTTCAGCCATTTCTTTTGGTTTTATTTGTGTATCTATCGTAGCAGTGACTGTTATACGTATTATTTTGATTTTTCTGTGCAACTCTGATGTTAATTTTACTATCATCGTAAATTTATCATTAATTTCCAGTGCAATAATTATTTATCTACAATTTATTAATCTGACAAAAAATAGTTTTAACTCTCAGTTAATTAATTTATCTCATGTAAATAAACACTGAGTAAGAATTTTCTCTTAAGCGATAAATAGCTCGCAAACGGTTTAGACTTCAAAAAAAAAATCAAATAACAAATTGATTTTGCAGTAAATTTTATGAGCTATAATTTAATATAAGCTATAAGCGAAAGATAAAAAAGGGCCCTTATGACCCTTCTCTTTTCACGGCTCACCTTCTAGACGTCGGGACTTTTAGTATGTTAACTCCTTCAGCAGCCTGGACAATATTTCGAAGGAACAACTTTTTTCTAACTCGCGACCTTTCATTACAGTATGTATAGCTGAGTGGCGCGATACGGTTTCCGCCCTCTATCTCAAAACAGTTGAGGGCATGAAAAAAAATATTTCTTACGAAATTTGCCGCAAATTGTATGCTCTACAATTTTGATAATAGATGTCAGCATCACTTATTTGAGAGAAACCGAGATAATCGCGAAACACGCTGTTGTTGTTACTTTTGACATTGAATAACTAACTTTTCGTAGTTCTGGGTCCGAGCCCTGAGTACATCTAATGTTTTTTCAGGGGTCCTGCTCCGGTCGAGGAAGTGACAAATTTTCCAAAACTATAATTGTCATGAAAAGTGCATCTCATCTTAGTCGTTCGTTTCGACGAAATATTGTACTTCCCCTTCAATCTTTGTAGAACTAACAACGCACACAAAAGGATTGGGTGTATGTCACTAGGCCGTGGTTCTTCTGAGTCGTCAGTGCCATTATCCATTGCTCACAACTTTTAGTACGCCAATAGGAAGCTGTATACGAGTTTCCAGGGTGACTCCTTATTTTGCCTTAAATCAGTAGGTACTATGTTAGCTTACTATGAAAATAATGTAAAAAGAACTACAAGTGTTTTAATTAAAATCAGGTATTCGCTCTTAATTTTCTGTGAGTTTAAGAAAAAAGTTTGTCCTCTGTATGTGGCTTAGATTTGGGAACACCATGCTTTTCCCACGGACAACTATATGTGGCATGTTCTCGCGGGGGAAAACCATCCAGTTTGTTTGTGTTGGCTAAAGACGGACTAACCAAGAATATTGTACACTCTATTGCACTGAGAGATTAATTTTTTTTTCAACTGCCATAATAAACATAGTAACAATGTAAATAATTATTTTTGATGTTTAGATAGCTATCAGAAATTATAATTCAAAATATAGTCGTTATTTTAATAAATATTAATTCATTAACCTAAATAAAGCATACTTTCATTGCTTATAACGCTTTCGATTATAAGTACATCCTCACACACTTATAGTAGTTAGTTATTTTTATTGAACTAAAAAAATGTTTCCTAGGAATAATATAAATGACGAAACAATGTTTGCCGAGTCAGCTTATTTTAATTCAAAATTTCAAAAAATAATGTTTTTTTTTTTAATTAAAAGCTTTGCGAAGTGAGCACTTAATGTCCAAAAATAGTGGGAAGTTGCAGGGATGGCCCGTCTGTTTTCCAAATTTTTTTTAGTTATAAATAAATTTTAGTAAATAACGAAACATCTTAAACGTACATAGTGCAACCAGTAATCACAAATTAAAAGTTGTAAGTAACGAACTAGGTGATACGAAGTTCACCGGGTCAGCTAGTTTATACAGGGTGAGTCATGAGCAATGCGACAAAATGCTAGGGCGTGTAGGTTGCGTTGAGACAAGAAAAAAATCGTATGGGAGTGGGGGGTCTATTCCCCTCCGTTTAGCCGGGAGGGGCAATTTTCGAAAAAACTGACTTAAAATGGGAAAAAAATTATTTAAAATCAACGGCTTCATTCACAATGCTGTGCGATACGTTTTTGAAAAGCCAATAACTTTTTCTTTCATTCTGTGTTTAAATAAATCTATTCTAAGAAATAGTTTTTGAAATATTAATTTTCAAAGTCAAAATTTTGAAAAAAAAAATTGAAAAAAAAATTTCAAATTCATTTTTTCCAAAATTTTACGTAATTAAGTGCTAATTTTAATTTCAAAATTCAATGCTGTTATTAATTTTTAGTCTAAATAAGAAAACCGGATGCAAAAATTTTATGCCGTTCTCAAGAAATAAAAAAAAAACCAAAACCACCTTTTTCTAAGAAAAACATTTATTTTTATTGTAACGAAGCAAGCCGAAAGACTGTATCGTATGGGAGTGGGGGGTCTATTCCCCTCCGTTTAGCCGGGAGGGGCAATTTTCGAAAAAATGACTTAAAATGGGAAAAAAATTATTTATAATCAACGGCTTCATTCACAATGCTGTGCGATACGTTTTTGAAAAGCCAATAACTTTTTCTTTCATTCTGTGTTTAAATAAATCTATTCTAAGAAATAGTTTTTGAAATATTAATTTTCAAAGTCAAAATTTTGAAAAAAAAAAATTGAAAAAAAAATTTCAAATTCATTTTTTTCAAAATTTTACGAAATTAAGTGCTAATTTTAATTTCAAAATTCAATGCTGTTATTAATTTTAAGTCTAAATAAGAAAACCGGATGCAAAAATTTTATGTCGTTCTCAAGAAATTAAAAAAAACCAAAACCACCTTTTTCTAAGAAAAACATTTATTTTTATTGTAACGAAGCAATTTATTTATTTATTTAGCATTAATCTTAGTTTTTTTACTTTTTTTTTAATTGGAGTTTTATAAGAACGTAATAAAATTAAATAGTATTGGAATAACCCTGGATTAATATTATTTTCATTGATAACTTCTGAAAACTGACCTGTCAATATTTTTGCCTTGGCCTGCCCGCAGCCCATGGGTTCTACCTGTTATGGGGACAATAGGGACAATAAAACCGCATTTTTTTTAATGAAAAAAAAAAGAAAATTGCAACGCAAGATAAATAAAAGGCATTGCAGTTTTGCTTAGTAATTATTTCAAATTTGAATATTAACTCATTAACACGTAACGATGTCAAGCTCATACACCCGAGAAGAATTAACGGACATGCATTTCTGCTACGGTTTAGCTAATGGTCGAAGTCGTGAAGCCGAAAGACTGTACGCTGAAAGATATCCCGATAGGAGGTGTCCCCATCATAGCACGTTTCCAAGAATCCACCGACGTCTAAGAGATCATGGAGTGCTGGAGCATCGAAGAAGCGAAAGGCCAGTTTCTGATGAGTCAAGAATCTTAGATGAAAGAATTCTGGATTTAGTCCGAAATAATCCCTCCGTCAGTACAAGAAGGATATCCACTATGCTTGGAGTGTCCCAATCTAGAGCATGTCGAGTACTTCGGGCGGAAAATTTACACCCGTACCACTTTACGCCTGTTCAGGAACTCACCTCAAACGACAAGTTATTGAGAACCGAATTTTGTAGAACATTACTACTTAGAAATGAAACCGAACAAAACTATTTTAGAAGAATATTCTGGACGGATGAAGCACAGTTTACTAGGGATGGGGTTACTAACTTCCACAATTTACATTATTGGAGTAGCGCCAATCCACACAAAAAAAAACAAAACAAATCACAACATCGCTTTAGTTGTAATGTTTGGCTTGGTATTGTTGGACACACTGTGATCGGGCCCCGGTTTTTGAATTCCATTATTAATGGAGAATCATACCTGCAATTCCTACGAGACCTTTTACCCGATTTATTAGACAGCGTTCCGTTGGTTATAGCAGATACTTTAATCTACCAACAAGATGGTGCTCCAGCACACTACAGCTTACAGGTGAGAAACTGGCTGGATGATCATTTTAGTGACCGTTGGATCGGAAGAAGGGGCCCCACGGAATGGCCGCCTAGGTCACCAGATTTAACTCCCCTAGATTTCTATGCATGGGGATTTATGAAGAATTGTTTACGAAGTGGAAATAGTATCATTGGAACAACTGAAGGAACGAATTGAAGTCGCTGGAGTCAAATTGCAGGAAAATTTGTCAAGCATAAACTTATGTGAAGCCATTACAAGGAGATATAATCTATGCCTTCTAAACAATGGAGATCATAGCGAGAATTTTTTATAAGTACTTCCAATAAAAAACATAGTAAAAATAAAAGGAATAAAAAAAACTAAAAAAACTAAGATTAATGCTTCTTAAATTGCTTCGTTACAATAAAAATAAATGTTTTTCTTAGAAAAAGGTGGTTTTGGTTTTTTTTTAATTTCTTGAGAACGACATAAAATTTTTGCATCCGGTTTTCTTATTTAGACTTAAAATTAATAACAGCATTGAATTTTGAAATTAAAATTAGCACTTAATTTCGTAAAATTTTGAAAAAAATGAATTTGAAATTTTTTTTTCAATTTTTTTTCTTCAAAATTTTGACTTTGAAAATTAATATTTCAAAAACTATTTCTTAGAATAGATTTATTTAAACACAGAATGAAAGAAAAAGTTATTGGCTTTTCAAAAACGTATCGCACAGCATTGTGAATGAAGCCGTTGATTTTAAATAATTTTTTTCCCATTTTAAGTCATTTTTTTCGAAAATTGCCCCTCCCGGCTAAACGGAGGGGAATAGACCCCCCCCCTCCCATACGATGAGCAATGTGACAAAATGCTAGACGTGTAGGTTGCGGGAGGGGCAATTTTCGAAAAAACTGACTTAAAATGGGAAAAAAATTATTTATAATCAACGGCTTCATTCACAATGCTGTGCGATACGTTTTTGAAAAGCCAATAACTTTTTCTTTCATTCTGTGTTTAAATAAATCTATTCTAAGAAATAGTTTTTGAAATATTAATTTCAAAGTCAAAATTTTGAAAAAAAAAATTGAAAAAAAAATTTCAAATTCATTTTTTTCAAAATTTTACGAAATTAAGTGCTAATTTTAATTTCAAAATTCAATGCTGTTATTAATTTTAAGTCTAAATAAGAAAACCGGATGCAAAAATTTTATGTCGTTCTCAAGAAATTAAAAAAAAACCAAAACCACCTTTTTCTAAGAAAAACATTTATTTTTATTGTAACGAAGCAATTTATTTATTTATTTAGCATTAATCTTAGTTTTTTTACTTTTTTTTTTTAATTGGAGTTTTATGAGAACGTAATAAAATTAAATAGTATTGGAATAACCCTGGATTAATATTATTTTCATTGATAACTTCTGAAAACTGACCTGTCAATATTTTTGCCTTGGCCTGCCCGCAGCCCATGGGTTCTACCTGTTATGGGGACAATAGGGACAATAAAACCGCATTTTTTTTAATGAAAAAAAAAGAAAATTGCAACGCAAGATAAATAAAAGGCATTGCAGTTTTGCTTAGTAATTATTTCAAATTTGAATATTAACTCATTAACACGTAACGATGTCAAGCTCATACACCCGAGAAGAATTAACGGACATGCATTTCTGCTACGGTTTAGCTAATGGTCGAAGTCGTGAAGCCGAAAGACTGTACGCTGAAAGATATCCCGATAGGAGGTGTCCCCATCATAGCACGTTTCCAAGAATCCACCGACGTCTAAGAGATCATGGAGTGCTGGAGCATCGAAGAAGCGAAAAGTTCTTCATCAGTTTCTGATGAGTCAAGAATCTTAGATGAAAGAATTCTGGATTTAGTCCGAAATAATCCCTCCGTCAGTACAAGAAGGATATCCACTATGCTTGGAGTGTCCCAATCTAGAGCATGTCGAGTACTTCGGGCGGAAAATTTACACCCGTACCACTTTACGCCTGTTCAGGAACTCACCTCAAACGACAAGTTATTGAGAACCGAATTTTGTAGAACATTACTACTTAGAAATGAAACCGAACAAAACTATTTTAGAAGAATATTCTGGACGGATGAAGCACAGTTTACTAGGGATGGGGTTACTAACTTCCACAATTTACATTATTGGAGTAGCGCCAATCCACACAAAAAAAAACAAAACAAATCACAACACCGCTTTAGTTGTAATGTTTGGCTTGGTATTGTTGGACACACTGTGATCGGGCCCCGGTTTTTGAATTCCATTATTAATGGAGAATCATACCTGCAATTCCTACGAGACCTTTTACCCGATTTATTAGACAGCGTTCCATTGGTTATAGCAGATACTTTAATCTACCAACAAGATGGTGCTCCAGCACACTACAGCTTACAGGTGAGAAACTGGCTGGATGATCATTTTAGTGAACGTTGGATCGGAAGAAGGGGCCCCACGGAATGGCCGCCTAGGTCACCACGGTTCAACCACACAATGTCTTTATTGTCATACCTACCTGCGAAAAAGATCATCGATAAATTTTTATATTTGTATTGTTGTGAATATCTTGAAAAGATAAAAATATTTGGATTGAGAAAGTTGTAAAAGTCAATTAGTTTCAATGAAGTCAGTACTCACCAGTGATTATATAAAGCATTCAGATGACAATAAATATAATCAAATAAGTGTCAGTGTGTAGTGATGTGAACGTTTCATTCTTACATTTGAAGAACATTTACTATATTGATTTCTCTTTCAATAAAGTGAAAGTGATTATTTTGTAATTGTTGTTAAAAAAAAAATAGTGAGACATCAAAATTTAAACTTGATAACAAAATTATTTGCTTCTGGAAAGATATGAAATACAAGTTAAATCAAATTTTCATGGAAATGCTATAAGTACTAACTTCAATGGGGCATATTCATAGTTGGTGATTAAACTTTCACTTGGTAATTTTTTTTGATCTATGATAAGTTGGAAAGTAAAAGTCATTTAATACAAATTTTGAAATCTAAAGTAATGCGTACAGAACATATTGTTGAAGCTTTCTGATAAAAAAATAAAAATAAAATATAAATCAATTACTATTATAAAAAGTTCATTTTAACATACTCACATTTAAGTACCTCCATATTCACAACGTCATATTGCTGAAACATTGAGTAGGCAAAATTTCTGTGTGAAAGAAAATTATTAAATGCGGATGATTTTAAAGATCCCTTATAATATTAACTTTCAATTTGTAAAATTAGTTTTTGGAAATTTGAATTTTAAGAGTGTTTTAAAATTACACAAAAGTAGGTCCAAAAGCGTCCCTTCAGATATATTTCGCTGTTATTGTCGAAGGATATTCTTGGATATAACTATTTTGAAATTAAGTTGATTTTTCTCCTTAAATCTTTTTGCTTTGTTTTAGTAAGAATATCGTCAAGGCATTAACTTCTGGGAAAAAAATTTAAAAATTATTTTTGAAGAAACATTAAGTATATGAGAAATACATTCCTATCCCTTATCTGCCGAGGTGTTGTTGAGTATGTTTTATTGAACCGTTTTTTTTTTAAATAATGTCTATAAAATTAATTGAAACAGATAGTAACGGAACAAAATAAATATCGTAACGTTTGTCCCTTGTGAAAACATCCGCTCCGTCAATATTAATTTGAAAAAAAATATCGAAACACAAACTTAAAGTAAATCGAATAGTGACCCCAACTAATATCACTTTCCGATTCATACCCAAATACACAAGAAGTATTTTTTTTTTAAAGTCTGAGTTAATATTTTTTCTGAAAGTTATATTAGTGCTGTCTGGTCAAAGTACACTTTAACCTACGTACCCTTTCTTTTGATATATATATTTTTGTTTGAAACTATATTGACAGTCCAGTCGATATGTAATTTTACCTGGAAAAAATTGTGATGTCAATGAAACTTACACAGATAGTTCGGGGTTATACAAGGAAGTCCCCCCGAATTTCTTGACCTCGAGGACCCTGTGCTAACTTAGTGAAGTGGGGGGGGTCGAAAAACCCCTATTTTCTTCGTCTTTTTTCAGTTTTTCGCTTATATTTTTTAAACTAAGCACATTTTCCAACTATAATGAATAACAAAGTTAAAGACCATTAAATTTCCTAAAAATTGGTTGGAGAACGAGATCTTTAAATCAAATATTGACGGAGATACAGCTGATTGATTTTTGGAGTATTTTGACCCCTACAATGAAAGTAGGTATGTACTGTACAATAATTCTATATATTTTATTATTAACATAATTTGTAATCAACAAAGTAAAGCTAGTAGTTTGAGTCAAGATGGAAAATTAACGTAATGGACGGGGTTTTTTACCCCCCACTTAACCAGGAGGAGCAATTTTCACAAAAAAAAAGAGTGAAAAAAGAAAAACATGATTTCAAAAACACCGGAACGCCTACAATGACATTCTATACCTTTTTGTAAAGCCAGAAATCTCTTGTTTCGTTTTCTTTTTCAATAAAGTTTTTTGATCAAACAGTTTTTAAAGAATTAGTTTTCAAAATAAATATTAAAAAAAAAAAAAAAATTAAATATTTTTTTTTATTTTATGTAATTAATCATAATTTTTGTTTTCAAGTCTCAATTCTCTTGTTAATTTTTAGTCAAAAACAAAAAAACCGGATGCCCAAAACTCTGGTACTTTTCGAAAAAAAAACTAAAATTAACGAAAACAACACCTTATAAGAAAAACATTTGTTTAAGTTTAAGTTTAAGGGTAACAGCCCAACTTTATTGTATTCATCTCACTCGTTCAAGTACGAACCACATGATATTCTCTTCCTGCATGCGATTAATGGTTAAGACACCACCTCAGCACCCTTTGTTATTGGAAAATAAAGGTGATGAAGATGTATTGTAAGAACCTTAGCCTGTGTTAGCGATATTTAAGAACCCAGAGGCGCCTCCAAGTCAAATTGCTGACGTTGGAGAGAAATTCCTCGTGAAATTGTGTGAAGGGACCATTGAACAATCTTGAAGATCTGAGATACCGAATTCGTGGCAAAGACCAAATGTCAACTTGCCAGACTGCCACCAACCAGAGATACTGCCAAGTACCACTCATTCAGGACGTACTTGCAAGTCCAGGCGTGGATGGGAAGCCAAGGGAGCCATCAGAAGTTGCCTTCTGCATGGGGTTGGAAGCTTACCAAACAAGGTGGGTATATTTGTATTTGTATGTGCATTAGTATGCTCTTTATCAATACCTGTGTCAGACTTTAGTAATACATCTTCATTCTTTTACCCTGCAACTTGAAATATTATTGCTATTTACAACATAAAATTCTGTTGTGTTAATTGATTACTTTGTTTACAGGTGTGGTTCCGATCACTACAAAAAAGCCCCAGAACAGCTGCTCAATATAATCAACTGCAAATGTACGACTGGTTGTGCCTCTGCAGTCTGCAGCTGTAAAAAGGCTGGTCTTATAGGTGCTCTGCAGCATGCAAGCACTGCGTGGGCACAGCGTGCGAAAACTTCCCCCAACTAGACACCAAGGAATTTGACACTGATGACGAGAGTGAGGAAGCAACTCACTTCCCACCTTCTGCTTCACTTAAGATTAATGGCATGTCCATGGTTGATGACGAAGAGAAAAGGCCGGTTCCCAAGCGCCACAAAAGTTAATATTGGAACTTAAACAAATGTTTTTCTTATAAGGTGTTGTTTTCGTTATATTTAGTTTAGAGATTTTTTTGTGTTGATTAAAAATTAACATGAGCATTGAGATTTGAAAACAAAAATTATGATTACTTACGTAAAATAAAAAAAAAAAATTATATTTTTTTTGTGAAAATTGCCCCTCTTGTTTAAGCGGGGGAAAAAACTCCCGTCTATTAAATTTTTTCCCATCTTGACTCAACCTACTAGCTTTGCTTATGTTAATAATAAAATATATAAAATTATTGTACATTACATACCTACTTTCATTGTAGGGGTCAAAATACCCCAAAAATCATCCAGCTGTATCTCCGACAGTATTGGACCTACAGATCTCGTTTGCCAACCAATTTTTAGGAAATTTAATGGTCTATAACTTTGTTACACATTATAGTTGGAAAATGTGTTAAGAAATATAGGGGTTTTTCGCCCACAGGGTCCTCGAGGTGAAGAAATCAGGGGCGACTTCCTAGTACCAACTGTGTTAGTTTCATTGACTTCGCAATTTAACCAGGTAGACCCATTTTTTCCGACATCTCGACTGGACTATGAACATTTTAAGTAAATTTAAAACTAATCCGTTCTTTCACAGTAATATTAAGGAAAATTGTTATCTAAAAAATTTAAGGCGATGTGAGTGTTTGCCGATCTTTTTATTGTGTGGGGGGTCTGTTGAAAAAAAGTGTTCTTACGCTATTATTTCTGGACTTAAATTTCGGGATAGTTTCGGAATCTATTTTGGAAAAAAAAACTTTAATCATATTCGAAAAAAAAGCAATCTGTTTATAAATTGTTGAGTAAATGTCGGTATATAAATTGTTGAGTAAATGTCGATCGGTTTTCGAATACATGACCTTGTGCTTGTATATAATCCCGTCTACAGTGCCCAACCATTGGGGATGCTGGCTTAGTATGCCATGTATTGAAGTCCCTGAACGCAATCATGATTGATTTAAGGGATCGTTCCGGCTAACGTTTCTGAATTTTGGTGTTAGTAATTGGAAGACGGAAAATATGAATTTCACCTATATCTAAAATCAAAGAAGATTTTTTTTGACGTTTACTTTTTGAGATATTTAATCAATTCTCCGGATTATAATTAATATGGAGCGGTAGTTTCTTTCAGTTTTTGAGAGATTTTTTTTTAAAGAATACTATAATATGTGAACCTTTTATATGGCATTTGGCAACCTTTAGATTGTAAGATCAATTAAGAAGATAAATAGTTTGGAATATCTCGTATTTAATATATTTAAGTTTCAGATTAAATATTTCTAGAAAATTTCAGTTGAAATTCTTAAATTATAACTTCAAAAAGTTTTAAGTTTAGTTTACAAAATCAAAGGATTGATAAAGAGATCTTTAAGAAAAAAGATTATTATGATAATTTCTAAAAAAAAAAACTGTTAGTGTTTAAGTTATGTAAAATAAATATTGTTTTTTTTTAGTATTAAGGAAATGCTGTTGAATTACGGGGAAGAAAAGTCTTTAATTTTTTAATTTTCAGCTTAAGAATGGAGAAGTAAACTTTAGGACAGGGGTTGTGGATGGAAACACCATCGCAACAATGGAAGTAACAAATTAAAAAGGGAGGTAAGTCTTCTTTGGAGGAATCAGTCTGTGGGAGTTCTTAGCATTAGTATCGAGTGCTTCTAAGAACATTTTTGAGGAAGATTAAATTCGTTGGTTGTCACGATTATTTTTTGGTCGGGAAGTTCGGCACCATAACATCACCTACACTCTCAAACATTTAAATAATTTCCTCATATTCATGACGTTGTGAAACATGGGGGAGGGTTTAGATGAGTCCTACGCAGCTCCTCCATCTGTGCTGTCCTACGTACATAGATCCATTTCTAGTTTTTAACATTGTTTTAAAATTTTCCAAACTTATTTGCACCTTCGGGCCTCAGCTTCAACAAAAATAAACTCTTATTCAACAACATCTGGATTATCGGTCTGATATAATATGTAACACCAAGTTCAATCATCATGCAGCAAGAACCCCCCCTACACTGAAGAGCTTAGTAGATGGTAACCAGCAGACCGAATGTGGTAATTGATGTCGAACTGCCCTCATTGTCTCTGCTTGGATGTGCCTCTTTAATTTTTCGGTTCGAGGGGTACTATAAGTTGGTATGACAGTGATGTGTTAGGGTCTTTTCCTTTCAGTTAGGGTGTTCGAGTTCAATGAGTCCTTTTATATGTGAATGACTTCTTTTGTAAAGTAATTAGGGAGTCTAAAACCTTTCGATTGATTAACATTAGAAGTGAGTTCATTGTTATCGATCAACTAGCTGAATCGTATTTTTTTTCGTGACTTAGTCGAATACCATTAAAGTCTATTCACCATATTCCAGCTCAGGTAGTAGCATCAGGTGAAGTCTCCGAGATTACACGGTCGGTAGAGAGTCGTTTGATCCCAATGGTGTGATTTACTTTTGCGTATACGACAGCCACATACGTTTCTAAAGATTTAGTTGCACGATCGGAACAGTGAAAGGATGGAGGAGGGATGTCTTCACCTTTGGGGGAGGGATATATCCTGAATCTATGTTTTTATAGTCTCACTTTAATGTAACTAAGTTTTTTTGTTTAAAAGGAAAAGATAATGTGAAGTAATCTTTGGGCGAAGAGATTGCGGTTGGGGTGCAGACATCGGGGAATATTTCAAAGGATAAGTGGTAATTGAGGGATCTTGAAGAGAAGTGAAACTGTAACGATAGTCTGGGCCTGGTGTTGTTTTTTCTTCATTTCGATCGCTGGCTAAGAAATTCTAGCGTTTTAAGATAAAGGAATCCCTAGATCAAATTCTTCAATACCTTCCTACCCCACTATTCTTAAAAATAATTTATGGGAGAATCTTTCGTCTTCCACCTTCATATACTGCACGTATACCTAGACCTGGCTCATAGTTTAAGTTTAGTAATTTTAACGTTCAATTTTTAGTTTCATATACACAGCTGGTCAATAAAATAGGTGCGTTTATATTTTATTTTATTAACTCGTTTATTTTAATAGTTTTTCTGCATAATAATATATTTACACTTATATTTAGAAAACTGACTTTATTGTGTAAATTAAAGGATAGTTAAAATTGTATACAAAGCCTAAACTGTCGATTTAGACTTTTGCGCTTGGACAAAAAAATAGGTGCGTCTTTCTTAAGTATCAGTAATTTTCGTTGTAACGAATAATTTTGTGTTTTATTTCAATTTCTGTCTTTATTAATGTAATAGCCAGATTACCCTACGTTATTAAATTTTTTTTGTAATCGGCCCTTGGCTTGGCTCTACCAATTTTTGACACGTTTTCTGAGGTATGGAATAACATTTCCCCTTAACTGCCTCCCACAATTGGTTACTATTTTTTTAAAATTTGCCTCCTAATCTTCGTTTGAGCACTCCACAAGTTTTTAATTGAATAAAGATCCGGGGATTGGCAGCCATGAGACAACAGACGTTTCTTTCTCTCGAAACGAATTTTTAACTACCCCTGCCGTATGTTTCGGATCGTTGACCTGATGAACGTGACATCCGAATGTCACGAAACAGCAAATGGCAGCATTACATTATTTAATATATCCCTATATCCATATATTGTCAAGATGTTTGATAAAACGCAATATTGAGACGACGTCAAATCAGGAAAAACAACCTATACACTACATTTCCTCCTCGGTGTTTGATTATTTGCTCTGCATAGCGAGGGTTGTAGGTAGATCTTTCCTTTTGATATCCTGACATTATCCCCAGAATCAGAGGACTACAAATTTGGTTTTGTCTTATCACCCCACACTTCCACAGGGTATTACCACAGATAATAGAGTTACATAGATATCGCATCCAGTAAAAAAAAAATTACCAATTTCACATCGGCTGGGATGTACTGATACGTTCCAGTTCGATCCGGCTTGTTTGATCCATTCTGCAACGTATTTGGTGATTCAAATGATGTTGGTTCGCCAAGTTCGTTGTTGGTTTCCCTTTTACTTGTGCATGCCTCTGCACTGTTGTTTTGATTTCTTTTACGTAACTGTTTTGCTCGTGCTTTTTATTTGTGTTAGTTTAAATTTGGGGCTGTCTGTTTTTTGTTGACAGATTTTTACTTTGTGTGTTTCTTAAAGATTCCCCTAAGTTAAGAAATAGGTAGGTATAGGAACCTGTTAATGAAGGTCGTCTTTTGTTGCAAATAGGTCAATAGTGTTTTTTTTTTTGCATGGTTCATGTACTTGAAATAAAGCGGTGCGCGGCCGCAAGGATCAAATAAGTAAAAAATTCCACCACTTTTTAATGCAAGTATAAAGTTATTACAAAATTTCATGGACTAAAGGCCATACAAAGCTAATTTGAATCAATAATTCAACAAGTCCACTTAATTTAATGCTAAGTCTTGTACTTAGTTGAAATTATTTTTATATTATTCTATATTTATTAATTTTTTCAATGTAGGTATATAGAATTTGTATTATAACAAAACATTTTATGTATGTTATTACAAAACTACAAAAATAAGCTTTTTTAATGATATGTTATCAAAAAAATAAAATGAAATTAAAAAAAATGTATGGCGTATTTACCTACTTACTTGAAAAACTCAAAGGAGATGGCCCATTTTTGGGTCCAGAGGCCAGAGCGTACATATCTAGATGAGATAGGTACCAAATAAAAGCTGGTATTGAGTATTATAAGAATGTCAAATATAAATTTTAAGAATCGTTGTTAGCGATTTCAAGCTATTTGAGTTTGAAGTAAGCAAACCAAATGTGAGACAATTCGGCTTTTTCGAAAAAAATATTTATAGCTACTGAAGTATAGCATCTAGAAAAATGATTTAGGTATTAAATGAAAGAATAAATACATTTCAAACAGTACTAAGATTTTTCTCCTAAAATTAAAAGTTAAAATAAAAGATAAGCGAGTAGAAAAGGTTCAAGATAATAAAAAATATTTATTGGATAGGGTTTCTTCCCCCTCCCGTTCAACCGAGAAGGGCAATCTTCAAAAAAAAAAATAACGGTAGCACCTATAATGACATCTTATAACTTTTTGGAAAGCCAGAAATCTCTCCTCTTGTTTTATTTTTTATTAAAGTTTTTTTATCATTAAGTTTTTGAAAAATTCATTTTCAACCAAAATATTAAAAAAAAAAACAGATTCAAAAAGATTCCAAAATCTATTTACATAAAAATCAATTGTTGTTCGTTTGTAGAGTTGCAAATTACTCCAGCTCAACAAACACTTTCAATAATTTTATAGCAATTTGTTTTCATTTCTCAAACTCTCAAATTAAAATTAATTGTTTTTTTTCCTATCATACAAAAAGTTGAATAGAAGAAATAACACTTTGCATTTTAACAAACAGCGGATATTTCGTTTGTTAAAAATCGTTCAAAATAATGTCGCGACCAGGACTTTCAAATATTGGTCGCCGCCCGCCGATATACGTAGTAGTACACGTGAAGCGGTTCGAATAGCGCAAAAACAACAACACCGATAGATTTTGCCCATAACTGATGATCGGAAAAACTTTTTCAGGTTCGTTTGGTTCGTTTTGACATGAGCGTAATTCAAAAGCTTTTCGGTTATTGGGTTCTTGGTCACAAACAATGCCGCACACCTTAAGACCAAGTTCTTGACAGATTTCTAATTTTTGTTCAATAATGCTTTTTAAATCAACGCCTTTGATTCTGTTTGATGACACAAAATAATTTAAAACGCTCTTCAAGCTATCAAATAGAACATTTACCATAAAAACAAAAATTTCGTTGTCATACAATTTCTTTCGATCCTTTCCAAGATCTTCAAAGCCATCAATCAAATAATTTTTTATGTTGTAGGTCAAATTTGGTCGAATTCATATCTCGTCAAAAATAAAAACAACAAATCGTTCCCGCTCGCTCAGTGATGAACATTTGGCTTTAAGCAAGCTGTGGGCATTATTTTCGAAGCCAGGTTGTAAGCCCTTAACTGGGGCCCAGCGATAAATTGTAGAAACATGGGGTAGCTCAAAGCAAAGTCCATCTCTTAAACATTTGGACTTGTTAAACCCCATCAATATCTCATAAAATTTTTAATGGTCTGATATTTTAAGAGCCTCAATTTGAGAGAATAAACTCGCGTTTTACTTTTTCTTTGCTTTAAGAGCAGCATGTGCCCTTGTTTTTGCAGAAAGCCCTCTCTTTAGCCTCTTAATTTTATTTTCTATGTAGTTAAAAATATTTTTTTTTTTCTAAATGAATAGAAAAAATGAATCAAACGCAGTCATCAAATCAAGAAGGAAAAGGATGTACATTTAGCATGCAGGTACACTTCACACTTCAATTTTTAGCGAAAGGAACAGTCGATTGTAAAGCTATAACAGGTAGCAGGTAGTCGATCGTGTAGGTATGGCTGTGTGTATTTTCATGAATGAGTGTATTTTGGTTCGATGAATAGGGGATCGCCTGTGGTGGTCGGTGGATTGTGGGGAAGATGCGAAATGAAATAAAGATATCTTCATCATAGGACACAATCATATAAAACCGGTCACCGCGGCGATATAGAAAGATGGAAAAGTAAGGGGTAGCAACCACGCAAGGTTGCTTGTGTTCTTGTGTGAGGATGTAAAATGGTAAAATGGTATAAAACATGTATTATACTCCTAAAGAAGAAAAAAATGGTTGTTTCTTTGGATTTCAACCCACTAGTTGACCTGCTTTTTGATATTTCATTGCGTGCTTCACTGGTTAGATGTTGGTTAGATGGTTTGGATGCAACATTTCATCTATTTTACTTATTTGAAATCTATTTTACTTATTTGAAAAAGTTGGAATTTTTCCTTGCACTGGATGCGATATTATCTGTGGTATTACGCCTTTTCAAGGTCCGTTCCAACTTGTATTGCTAAAGGCAAATTCTTCTCGGAGTCTTATGTTGCTAAGCCTCAAAAATGGTATTTTCCTGGCGGCTCTAAATGGAAGATAAACGTTCTGGCTTCTTCTGCGGAATGTGGATGCACTGATCTCATAACCAATTTGTGCGTCTATAATTCTGGAAAAATTAAAAAGGTTTGATTTCGTTAAAAGAAGTAAGCGGCGATCAATCGGTAACTTGTATCTTTTTCGGTCTTCCCCTATTTTTGCGCACTAATCTGAAGTGTAGAGCATTTGTTACGAAATGTTGGGATCTTCCTCCGGTCTTCGCTATAAATTTGTATGTTTGGGCTTATTTCTAAGTCGCAAAACCAACATTTTTTCTTCGGGCGGGCAGTGAACCATATCAAAAGAGTAATAAATAACAAAACTATTGGTTGAAGATAGTAAAATGATAAAATACAACCCACCTCAAAAGTAAGTACCGTCTACAAAATAATTTTAAAAGGAACTGCAATATTAATTGGAGCACACCTATTTTTATGACCAACTTATAAAACACCACCAATCGTATTGAATCAAAATGCTAACAACTGCTAACACTGCACTTCCGAAATGCAATAAATTTGGGGTCATTGTCAAGAGGATAACGCGGTTTTTCACAAAAAAAAAAAACATTAAAATGTCTAACAAACACAAACAAAGAAGAAGCAATTCTCCAAAAAGCAATCAGATTTGCAGCAAACGTTGGTATACCTCAAACTAATCCAAAACAGCACAATAGGGTTACTCCGTGGTCGAACTTAGAACTAGCCAACCTTCGACAAACTAAAATGGTAACTTTGAAAACTTTCATAAAATTTACAAATCAAGACAACCTAATAAAGTTGAAAAAAGCCAACGCCAAGTCCCGTAGACAAAAGCTTTGAAGATTTTACTTATAAAATAAACCCGGCTACCTCTCTGGGCAAAATCTGGAATAGTACTCGTACCCTAACAGGTAATCCAACTTCACTGTCCATCGATTCCCTTATTACTCCTAATGGTCCACACTCAGATCCAAATAAAATCGGCAACTAATTTGCCCTTTGCTGTTCAAATTACTCAAACGATTCCAACTTTTCAGATGAATTTCAAACTTCAAAATATGATGCAATTTCTAACTCTGCTATCGCAAGCGCTAGCAATCCAACATATTGAGGACGACATCACAAGAATTGAACTTGAAGCTTGTCTATACAAACTAAAAGGAAAAACCCTCAGTAGGGACCAAATATCGTACCCAATGGTAAAACACCTTCCACTTCAGGCGCTCCAAAGACTTCTCAACCTTTTTAATAACATCCTTAATACTAGTATCATCCCTCAAATGTGGAAAACAGCATCTATAATCCCAATTCCTAAACCTAAAAAGGAAAAACTAACACCTGATAGCTACCGACCCATTTCTCTTCTCCCTTGTTCGGGACAAACATTGGAAAAAATAGTTGCAAAACGGATCCTTTAGTTTGTTGAATCCAACCAACTGCTTAGCCAAAACCCAGTTGCGTTTAGGGCCAATCGGGGGTGCATAGACGCTCTCCTTTTCATAGACAAATATGTCTCTAGAGCACTTAGCTCCTAAAACCATGTCTCAATACTTACCCTTGACTTTGAAAAGGCCTTCAACAGAATCGGAATCCATCATTTTAAATAAACTCAGAGAATGGGGGCTTGGACCCAAAATATTTAACTTCGTTAAAGCTTTTCTTACCAACAGAAAATTCAGTGTTAAATCGAACAACTCGTTTTCTAACACACATCAACTTTATAACGGAATCCTCCAAGGATCTCCTCTTTCTGCTGTTCTGTTTTCTATAGCCTACCAAGATATTTCCGACACTCTATCCAATCACCAAAACTTAAGATACTGCCTTTACGCAGACGGTGTATATATTCTCTCAAAAAGTCAAAAATGTAAATGATATTAGAACATTATTTACCAATGCTCTTAACGACCTTCTAAAATGGACAACTTCTTCCGGAGCCAAACTTTCGCTACCAAAATGTGAAGTACTACACGTCTGCCGCAAGTTTTCTTGCACTCCTGTGGTAATTAACATTGACAATGTAAAAATAGAAAATGTACAAAATTAAAAAATTCTAAGATTTGTAACGGATGAACCGAGGTGTTGTCGGCTAAAGGATAATACATCGGGATGTTTCATAATCTCTTCTCTTCATGAAGAGGTGCTAAAACCCTTTGATCAAAAATAACAACAAAGCACATAGTTGAAACATTCAAAATCTGAGAATCCTTAAAACCTGTCCTTTCTTTATCACCACCATTACAACCTTACGTTTACAGGTACCTAGGGCTGATCCTGGCAGCAGAAAGGAAAAGGTGTTCAGTATACGATAGCTTGGCATGCTTGCATATGGCACAACCTAGCTTGTCGGAGGGTAGCGCTGATATTGTAGCGGTGCTATTGTAGCGCTGAACGGTGTTACGTATTAACATGCCGGGATAAATTTACAAAGAAAAGAGTCGGGATCAAAATAGAAGAGCCCGAATTCGTCATGAAAGGTTCACACATGTTGAAAGAGTTTCAAGTGAGGAGAGAGTTAGATGGTGTTGTCTCTTGGAGGTATTAACCCGCCCACGCATCGCTTTGGATGCTACCTTAATGACAACCCCTAATTATAGACACTGGATCAAAAGAAAAAGACTACATTATCGTCACTGTACTAACCCAAAGAAAAATCTTCAAAACTTCTTCAAGGATAACAAAAACTTCAAAGCCTGGAATGGCTCCATCTTCATACTATTTGTAGTTCTTTACTTAAAGACACTTAAATCTTTATCAGCTGACTGTAGGATATTCCACTTTATCATGCTGGTTAGGTTTTCTCGCATTGGTCACATCCACCTTTGACGTCACTTAGTTTACGTACATATTTCTATGTGCCTGAAAATTATAAGTGAATCCAAAACTTCCCAAAATCATAGTAGAAAATATTTCGAAATGAGAAAACAGTCAAAATATTTTGAAACAGTATTTTCTGTTTATAGATATTTTATTGAAATTCCCAATTCTTAAAAAAATTATTCACAATATTTTTTTTTCTTAAATAATCTCGAAACTACAAAAAAAACTCAAATCAAATTCAAATAACTAAAATTAATGAAAATCTTTCACTATCAAAATCTTTTATCTATATAAACTAAAAAAAACTACATATGAAAAGACCAACAGCAGAAATTAGGTAAATTCGTAGAAACATCTTGTTTTTCTTATTTTTCTATAAAAATAATTCAAACAAAAATTGATCTCATTATACCAGAGAAAATTGAAAACAACAAATTATATAAATGTAAACGTATAATAATACTATACAAGCGATTGAAAAAAAAAATTAACTACAAATTTAAAACGTAGGCAACATTTGCAATTATTTTATTATCTGTGGATTATAATAATTTTGCCAAATTCATGATAACAATAATAAGAAAAAAACTAAAAAGCTAAAAAATATAAATTTTAAATTAAATGTTATATTGAATTTATTCGAAAGAGGCTAAGTATTTTACAATTACTTTATAAATTAAAGAGGGAAATTTCTATATTCAATTTGAAGTAAAAATAGTTAATTTACACATCATAATCAAAAAAAAAATTATTTTTCAGAAGATTATTTAAATATTTTTTTTTCTTCTCTTCAATTCAACTCGCGATTTTACAAATATTGTATGATAAATTTCAATACAAATTTAATGGTGTTTATTTGTACCCGAACCGATTTAGTAGGTACACCAACCAATAAAAAGCTAATTCTGAATTCGCTTCGATTTTATTTAAAATATCATCGTACATCAGCTATTTAATCAATAAAATATAATATTATAATTAAAAGACTTACCAAAAAAAAACAAATCTTTATTAAAGATTGTGACAAACTCCTTGAAGTGGTGCACCGCTCCCTGGGATACTTTGTACCATTCGTACCTGCTAAATATAATTTAAATTTGATTTAAAGATTAAACACTTTCATAACGATTTAAATCACTTCGAATTTTATTTGAATATTTTTTTTTTTTTTTTGTTGCACTTAGTTACGAGATCAACGAGTTGAATCTTCGGAAGGGTGTAATTATTTTAAGGTTGAAATTAACTAAAAAATTTGTTTTTTTGCTTTTTTATTGATTACACTGAGATAAATAGATAGGATATGGATACAAAAAAAATGCAAGAAGGCTGAGATATATGTAGGTACAGATATAGGTACAGATATATTGGTGGATAACTATTATGATTATGATGTTGGATGGTATATGATGATCGTGTATGGATTTTAAAGTTGATATAGGTGTAGTAAGGAAGCTTTTGATTTGTAGATCAGAGGGCATCTGTTTTCGATTAAAAGATGGATCAGTGATGAGATGAGGAATCGAACTTCGTTGGTTAGGTGAATGTGGTGTTGTGGGAATTCGTTGCATGAAAGACTTTTTTTTCTTTTCTTTTTTTTTTTGCAAATAGGTATGAACGTAGAGGATTTCGTATGGTGATGGACAAACAGATTAATGTGGAGTCGAGTTCATAGGGGCGTATGCTTTTATAGGGTGTTTTTTTGTGGCTAGTTGCTCAAAATGTTTTTTTTCTTTTTTTTTTATCACAATTAGCATGTTTTTGCGGCGTTTTCACGGATCTTGAGGGAAACGTGCAGATTGGAAGCTTGGCGGGGTTTTAAGTACGAGAAGTTTATGGGCAAAAGGTGGTTTATGTGATTTTTACTGCGATAAAAAGGGAGTGATCGCACTAGATTTTTGGCTGTTTATTGCGCGCACAAATTAATTGTTTTTTTTGCACAAATGAATTGTCTTTTTACACTGGTTCACGTGGATTAAGTTTTGTTTCTTTTTGTGAAGTGTATTCATACGAATTTTATAGAATAGGGTTTTCTTTATAACTTAGTTTGTACTTTTTTTTTTTGTTTTTTAAAACTTATATTTTTTTACGTACATTTAACTTTTAACTTTTTTTTGAATAAAGAAAGAAAAACTTAAAACAGATTTTCTTCTGGACAACACAGATTGTTATTTAATAATAATCACAACTGGCGTATCCATTGCATATTTTATTTATTTATTTATTTTATTAAATGCAATAGCTTACAGTTGCCAAAAAGTAAAATCTCTTACCAACCTATAACAAGCTACAAAATTCAAAAATATTCTTTTATATATTTAAAGAAACGGAATTCAATTTAAGATATAAAACTATTTCAGTTCAATATATTACAGTAAAACTATGTAAAGTAAACGATAAAATGTTCCAGAAGGGAACGAATCCAAAGCCGAAGACGAGCATAAAAAATAAAAAGTAGGTTTTACACATAAATATTACAAAATAAATATTATAAAATATTATCTCAAAATTGAGAGGAAAGAAATACCACATTCACTAACAATTCCTAGTAAAATTTTCTTTGGATTAAGGCATTAAAAACACAAAACATCGAATGATTTAAACATCTTATTGTGAAGTTTTTGAATCCTGAAAATCGGTGATTTTAAGTTTAAATGTGTTCGGCAAAATGGAATTCGGAAGGTTGCTAAATTGCGACTGTTACGGGTCGTGTAAAGAATATTAATATGATTCAATAAATCTATTGAGTCAATTTTACCACAGAGTATTTTATGCAGAAACAATTCATCTAGCATAGCTCTACGCTGAAACAAGGATGACATATTAAATAAATGTAATCTGTTAATGTATTCTGTATGGTTATTATACATTTTGTATTGCAATATCCTAGAGAATTTTTTTTCTGTAAGTTTTCTATTTTATCAGAATGAATCTGGAAAACTGGATTCCAAACAGGAGAAGCATATTCTAATATACTACGAGCAAGTGAATTAAACAGGGTAATAAAAGATTCGGGCTTACGAAAGTACCTGTTCTAAAAATAAAACCTATCATTCTTGATGCTTTGTTATTTATATACTGGTTATGTTTATCGAACAATAATTTATCATCAAAGTTGACACCAAGGTCTTTTTGTTCGATGACTCGTTTCAGGCTTACTTGGTTTAGACGACAGTCAAAATGAGTTGAATGTCTTTTACGAGTAAAAGACATAACACTACATTTATTAACATTCAAAGGAAGTCCATTCGCAGCACACCATTCGAGCAGGATGTCAAGATCCTTCTGTAGTTGTACACAATCACAGACACAACTTATTTCTCGATATATTTTGAGGTCATCAGCGTACAACAGAGACGAAGACGATAATCTGTCTGTTATATCATTTATGTAAATTAGAAATATAAGAGGCTCCAAAAAGGAATCTTGAGGCACTCCAGATCGGGGATAAAATGATTTTGAAGTATATTGATTCAATGTTATGTGGCCTTGTGGTTAGATAAGATTTAAACCACTAAATTAGTTCATCATGAAACCCAATTTTTTTCATTTTATTTAAAATAACTTCTTGACTGACTTTGTCGAAAGCTTTCGAAAAGTCTGATAGACTGTATCTACTTGCATTGTACGACTGAAAGCTTTTGATATGTCATGAGTAAAAGAAATTGAATTAGTGACTGTGAAACGACCGCTTAAAAATCCGTGTTGCTTAGGGTTAATTATAGGTCTAATCATAAACATAACACTGCCATAGACACGCTTTTCAAATATGAGAGATAAGGCGTTTAAAATACAAACAGAACGATAGTTAGAAATTTCTGAAATGGGGCCATTCTTGTGAACAGGTGTTACATGAGCCTCCTTTAGTCTATCAGGAAAGAGTTTTCCCCGCAAGATTTGTTAAATAAGGTACAAATATTTTGTGCTAAAATATCAATGCAGTTTGTGTAAAATATATTTGGTACACCATCAGATCCTTCTCTTTTACTAGTGTCTAAATCTTTGACAATATTAGTAACCGTTTACAAATTAATAAGTAGTATGTTAATGTTAAAAATCGAGAAGATTTTGTTATTATTACTCTTTTAAATATTGTTAGGTGTAGAGGTAGGTTGCGAGTAATTATTTTGGAAAAATAAAGAAAAAGTTTCGCATATTGTCTTCGGCGACGAAGATTTAATATTTTCGTGAGTCATAACAGAAGGTAGTGAATTATTGGCTCTTAACTTTTTTGTATAAGACCAAAAGTATTTTACATTGGTATTAAGATTGTCTTCTGTATTATTTAAGTACTTTTTGTAAAAAACGTTTAGTTCCCTTTTACCTAAGGCTCTCAAGTATTTAAATGTTTCTCCGTCAGAAGCACGATTGAATTTTTTTGTAGTGAAATGAAAATGTTTTTTTGCCTGAAGTATCTATAAGATTTTGAGGAAACAATCATGGATAATTATTTGAAACTTTCCTCTTTAGCGGAACAAAACTACAAAACAACAATCTTACTTTCTCCAAAACGATGTAAAGATTTGTTCCACTGTTCGGTGAGATATGCCATCAAATCACCAGTGGACCTGTTGCTGCGAAATCCGTACTGCCGGTCATTAAGAAGCTTTCGTTCTTCAAGATATTTCTTAAGCTGATAATTTATCAGCGTTTCCATGACCTTAGAAAGAAGGGACGTAAGTGCAATCGGACGATAATTGGAGGGAGAGGAGGATTCGCCTTTTTTGGGTATAGGCTGGACAAATGCTGTTTTCCAACTACTCGGAACGAGCCCAGAAGAATAGGATAGATGGAAAAGCTTACGCAATGGTTTTGCCAGCGTTGAAGAACACCTCTTCAGAACAATAGCGGGGATACCATCCGGGCCAGCGGATTTGTGTATGTTGAGATCCTTTAGGACCCTCGCCACAGCACGAGTGCGAAAGGAGATTTGTTCCATGGAATCAATAACGCGCTCAAGAACTGGCGGAGTCATGACACTCTCTGGCAGCGAAGAGTTGGCGGCGAACTGCCTAGCAAAAAGGTTAGCTTTCGCAAGAGAGCTAACCACTGGAGTATCATCATCAATGAGCGTTGGTACCGAGGAAGAGGAAGAATTCTTCATGTTTTTCACAAATGACCAAAAATTTTTACTGCCTTTGGGACATTGCAGTATTTTTTGCCTTAGTTTTTGGTCATGTAAAAATTTGGTCCGTCGAATATGGACATTGCAGGCCTTCCTGGCTTGTTTAAACTTATTCCGATTTTCCTCAGTAGGGTTGGCTTTGTAACAACGGAAACTTACCTCTTTAACCCTGATAACCTCTTTACAGCTCATATCAAACCATGCGTTCTCTTTAGGTCTGATGCTTTTAACCCTATTCGGGATAAAAGTTCTCATTCCCAAAAGAATTAAACTTGTGAGCATATCCGCACTGGAATCTACGTCACTATCGAGGAAGTGTGATGTTACTTTTTTGTTTTCCAGCTAAGGTAGTTCAGCGGTCGTCCAGGGTTGCTCAAAGAAAGCAAACGAAAACTTTGATGTTGTTCAGGGCTCAGCAACTATGTCTCCAATTCAGTAAAGCTCAATTTCAATTTTAATTTTGTCAGCACGGAATAACTTTTCTGCCTCAGAAGAGTGTAAGAGGCACAAATCTTCAAATACATCTGCCGCGTAGGAGCACAATTGAATATAATATCTGCCCCTTTGAGAGCACAGGTGATATAAAAAAGAACTGTCCCCAGAGGAACACAAATTAACCTTATTTGCCCTTAAAAAGAGCACAAATATAAATAAAAGAACTGTCCCCAAAGGAACACAAATTAACCTTACTTGCCCTTAAGAAGAGCACAAATATAAATAAAAAACTGTCCCCAAAGGAACACAAATAAATTTCACGGCAAGTTCTTGCGTGAACCAATACGGTCGGCGGTTTGAATGCTTGGGACTATTGCGAGCTGGTTGAGAATCAACTTAGCTCTACGGTCGGAAGCGAAGTGATATTCTCAGTGAAATTCATTCCTACTCATAATCTTTTCTGGCGAAAGCTGGTGTGACTTATATTATTTAAGAAAAATACACGTCACACAGCAAAAATGTACCCACTGCTGCCTCGCACTGTTGTATTATTACTCATCCTCTAGTGCAATCGTTTTAGATGAAGCTGCCGTGGAGGTATACAATTAGCATGTGTTCGGTTGTGTGTCACTAACTGGTTGCTTCGTGCATTTCCTATGCTGTTGCTTGAAGGTAGGTATTGTAGGTACATGGCAATGCATGGCATGTCTATGATGATAATCATATAAATACTCTTTCATGTAGGTTAAGTAGGTACATGGCGGTTACTTTTGCTAAATCTAAGGTTGTAATACACCCTGGTAGGTATATAAAATTTAATGCATTTTATAGTGAAAATACGACTGGTTCTGCATTAAATTAAGTAATAAGATGCGGATAATGGACCTATTTAATTATAAGTATAACAGGTTAGGTCCCTTAGTAGACGGTTGTGCGGCGGTAGGGAAAATTGCCTATTATAGTTTAAGAGGAAATGTGTAACTTCGTTACATTCCCCCCTTTCTTCATAAGACGAGAACCCTCTCGTCATGTTTTTTGTATTTTTTGTATTTTTTTTTTTTTTTTTTTTTTTTTTTGGTTAAATAATTCAAAATTTATTTATTTTTTTATTATTATTATTATTATTTTTTTTTTTTTTTTTTCTTTTTTTTTTTTTTTTTAATTGAAATATTTATATTTTATTTGTACATATTTCATAATAATAATAATTAAACTTAACAAATATTCATATTCTATATAAAAAAAACTAAATAAGGATTTAATTCATGACGCGGTGGAAATACGCTTCAGCTCCGTGGCGGTGTCTCTACGGTAAAATGTCGACTTCCTTAATGTAAGGCCCAAACTTGAGGTTAGCTTTGGTGCGCCTCTTGTTTGGGCGTACGCAAATACGTCCCCATGGCCGTTGTATATAGAACTGGCCGCCCCTTTGATTGCTTCCCCGAATTACTATGCCTTCGAAAGGGTCGAAGGCGGGCGGCTGGCTGCCCATGTTGGTAGGTCCAGTGCTCGTGTATACCGGAATGGGGAAAGTAGCACAACTTGCGTTTGGTGTCATCGTCGGCTGCGTCGAAGTGACTGTCGATGTTCTGGGCTGGATGCATCTCTCGGCCGTGACTGAATGTCGTACTGCGGCAAGGCAAGGTTGTTGCTGGTTTATCGGCTCCCTTCCCATCGGTTGGTTGCAGCGAGCGGGCACTGGCGGCTTTGGTGCGACTGTCGGCAGTTTCAGTGAAGAAGGCCCTGCTCTATGCCAGGGTTTTAACTGCGGAGCGGATGTAGACGGTCCTTGTGCTGGCGGTTTTAAAGTCATCAAATTGTTCATGGCCTCCTCGCGCTGGGCCCTGATCTTGGCCATATACTGCTCCATAGGTGGGGGTGGAAGGATTGGTTGAGCCAAATCACGATCGGCGGCAGGCGGTGGCTTATACGTTGACGTGGTTTTAATGTGAAGCTCAGTTCGTCAGTGCGCCGGAGTGTTCCCGGTCTCATCGGTGCGGTGGGTTGTCGAGCGCAAGGATTCATCAACGCGGCTTGCGGATGGTGTCCTCCTCGTTGAGCAGCAGAGGTTTCGCTGGCGGGGGTGGTAGTGTCCTTAGTTGCTTTGGGCCTTGGCCCGCGCTTCAGTCCTTGTTTGGCGGCGGTAATCGGAGGAGCCATTCGCTCTGGTGCCATAAGCCGATGGAAGCGGGCGCTCGGTGCGCGGTCTTTAGGTTGCCAAGGGCTAAGGCGCACAGCTGGGCGATTCCTAAGCACATCCTCCGTTGCGTTGGATAAAGGCTTTCCATGACGGTGTCTTTCTCAGGACGTCCTGACTGTTCAATAGACGGAGGAGGATTAGTCGGTTGTTCCATTGAAGGTTCATTGTTGTCGCTGGTAGGCTGCATCGCAATTATGAATTTATTTTCAGGAGTAATTTTATTAGTTATGTCCAGGAGTAGCGGTTTGTGTCTTACGGCGGCGGTCGGTTGCAGACTGATACTGATATTAATATTTTTACGGCGGTCAACTGTATTATTTATATTTTTATTTTTATTTTTACTTTTATTTATATTTTCAGGGAGCGGCGGTCTGTGTGTGACGGTGGTTGATTGCGGACTGTGCTGATTAACGACATTCTTAATGTCCTCTGTCTGAGCGGATGCATTGGTGTTAGTGACAAAGGTTTTAGCTGGTTTGCTAATGCCATCGACGTTTGCACCATCTTGATTGTCCCTTTCAGATCCTAAGGACTTCCTACCGGTCACCGCTTGTCCGTTCATAAAAATCTGGACGTTTGCTCGACTCATTAAGTCCATCCCACAAATGACATCCTCCTCGAGAGCGGGCAGGTAGGTTACTTCTCCAGCTATCTCTGTACAACCCACAGAGAACGTAGCAGCGAAATGTTCTGTGGTCATGATGGGTTCACCATTAGCTAAGTGAATAGGACGGCTCTGCTCACGCATAGGAAGTCCTAAGTCTAGAAGCTTTTGCCGAAGAGCGTGACCCACAAATGATTTTGTGCTTCCAGTGTTTACCAAAGCGTGGTATGTTTCCGTGCCTATATGAATGGGAATGAAATACCGAGGATCGTGGCCAGGCGGTACGGTTGCAACGGCTACCATATCTTTATGACAAAGGCAGTCCTTTGTCATCCTGCCATCTGTCCCACAAAAGGAACAGAATAGCCTAAATGGCCTGCGGCAGGTTTCTTTCCGGTGACCCCTTTGCTTGCAATTCCAGCAATGGGTATCCCTGTCGTACGGAATCATTGCTGGCGGGTTTCTAGGGCTTGGAAGAGGGGCTGGCAACTGAGTTGGACGCGAAGATTGCTCATCCCTCTTAATTGCTTCAAACTCCTCAGCCAAATATGCCAATTCGTCCAAGGTAGTGAAATCCCGTCTGCGAATGTAGTACCTATACTCTGGTCGCATGTTGTCGAAAATCCTATCGATATTATCGATGGAGGACATGCGAGGGTGTTGACGAAGCAGGTACTGAGCCGAGAGAATATAATCCTTTGCTTTCTCCCGGGGTCCTTGACGTTTCTTTAATATTTCTTCCTCTAGCTTGTGTAGGTAGCGGGCTGGTAGGAAGTGGCGAGTGAAGGCCTCTCTAAAACCTTCCCAGCAGACGAAGCTTTCACTTTTAATCCGCAGCCACTCCAAAGCACTGCCACGAAAGAGCTCAGGTAAGGTGCGCAACATATCATTAGACGGTATGTTGTAGCAGTTAGTTAGCTCAGACAATCTTTCCAGAAATTCTAACGGGTTTCCCGAGGAATCGAACCTTAACCCCCACTTTCGGACTGTGTTCATCACCTCTGCCTCATAACTCAGGGTGAGCCGGAGTGACGGCGGCGGGTGCTCATGCCTGGGTTGGTTGAGAGGTGCTGGGCGAGTGAACAGGGTGGTTGATTTGGGAATTCGCTGGGCGGGGATTTCCGCTAAGTTTCTCCAAACTAGGAACCTGTAAAGTTGTCTGCGTATAACTGGTTGAGGTAAGGTCTTTAGAAGGGATCGGCACAGGCATGGTAGGCACGATGACGGCAGGTTGCGTCGCAAGGGGCAGGGTGTCGTCTAGACGTTTTTCGACCAAACTCTCCCACTTGTTACACAGGTCGTGCGTTGATCCATTGTCCCTCAGCTTTTTGATGTGTTGGCTGAGTCGGTTACGAAGATCCTTCATATTGCCTTCACTATCTAAACCTTTAGAGCGGAGTGCTTCTTGCAATTCTGTTTTTTTCATAGAGTATATAAAATTTAGATTCCTGAAGATATTAGTATCGGCAGCAGCTTGATCTTAAGAATCTGACATGTTGCGGCTGGTTGATGCGGTGACGTTTGATGAAGAACTGATATCAGGAATTTGCTGTCGAAAGTCGGTGGTACCTTTAGAAAATTCTAAAACGGTCGGCGGTAGGAGTTCGGTTGAACCCTCTAAAGGTCCCTGCTTGGGCGCCAAAATGTGATGTTACTTTTTTGTTTTCCAGCTAAGGTAGTTCAGCGGTCGTCCAGGGTTGCTCAAAGAAAGCAAACGAAAACTTTGATGTTGTTCAGGGCTCAGCAACTATGTCTCCAATTCAGTAAAGCTCAATTTCAATTTTAATTTTGTCAGCACGGAATAACTTTTCTGCCTCAGAAGAGTGTAAGAGGCACAAATCTTCAAATACATCTGCCGCGTAGGAGCACAATTGAATATAATATCTGCCCCTTTGAGAGCACAGGTGATATAAAAAAGAACTGTCCCCAGAGGAACACAAATTAACCTTATTTGCCCTTAAAAAGAGCACAAATATAAATAAAAGAACTGTCCCCAAAGGAACACAAATTAACCTTACTTGCCCTTAAAAAGAGCACAAATATAAATAAAAAACTGTCCCCAAAGGAACACAAATAAATTTCACGGCAAGTTCTTGCCTCAAAAATTGCCTCTGGTATAGCGCACTACGCACCCAATACGGTCGGCGGTTTGAATGCTTGGGACTATTGCGAGCTGTTCTCAACCAGCTCTACGGTCGGAAGCGAAGTGATCTTCTCAGTGAAATTCACTCCTACTCATAATCTTTTCTTGCGAAAGCTGGTGTGACTTTTATTATTTAAGAAAAATACACGTCACACAGCAAAAATGTACCCACTGCTGCCTCGCACTGTTGTATTATTACTCATCCTCTAGTGCAATCGTTTTAGATGAAGCTGCCGTGGAGGTATACAATTAGCATGTGTTCGGTTGTGTGTCACTAACTGGTTGCTTCGTGCATTTGCTGTTGCTTGAAGGTAGGTATTGTATGTAGGTACATGGCAATGCATGGCATGTCTATGATGATAATCATATAAATACTCTTTCATGTAGGTAAAGTAGGTACATGGCGGTTACTTTTGCTAAGTCTAAGGTTGTAATACACCCTGGTAGGTATATAAAATTTAATGCATTTTATAGTGAAAATACGACGGGTTCTGCATTAAATTAAGTAATAAGATGCGGATAATGGACCTATTTAATTATAAGTATAACAGGTTAGGTCCCTTAGTAGACGGTTGTGCGGCGGAAGGGAAAATTCCCTATTATAGTTTAAGAGGAAATGTGTAACTTCGTTACAGAAGCATAGTGACCCGTTAAAGATCCTGAAAAAATTATTGAGGCCGTCCCAGTCGGCTTTCTCGTACTGCCAAACGGTTCTCTTAGGAGCTCTTTCTTTAACTGGGATTTTTTGGCACGAGAAATTTGCGGATATGACACAATGGTCAGATCGGCCTAGAGGCGATAATACACTTATTGCATATTTATCAGGGTGAGAGGTAAGGAACAAGTCAAGAGTGTTTTCTGCTTGGCCGTCAATGTCCGGTATTCGAGTGGGCTCGTTGACCAGCTGAGCAAGGTGGTTAAACTCAGCAAAAATCTCAGCACACACTCCTTCGGGTGTTGTCTTGCTCGAATGGAGAAGCCAGGAAGAATTGTGTACATTGAAATCGCCCGTAATAACGATTTCAGTGCGAGGATACAAGGAAACAATTCTTTGAATGGAGTCGGACAGTGAGTCAAATTCGTTAGCAGTTGAAACCCTGTCCAAATTTGGGCTTCTATAAAGGAAACAGTAATGGATGATGTGCTTATTAACGGAAAATTTGAACCACATAAAATTAAAGA
This sequence comes from Baccha elongata, assembly GCA_951217065.1. Taxonomy (NCBI): domain Eukaryota; kingdom Metazoa; phylum Arthropoda; class Insecta; order Diptera; family Syrphidae; genus Baccha; species Baccha elongata. The sequence continues at coordinate 549,139 of CATNUY010000022.1, forward strand.
GAGGATTTAAAAAAGAGCTGTACTGTGGTTGAAATTGGTAAGCAACATCTTTTCTGATATAAACGGAGAGGCCATGGTGGGGAAGGAATAGTGGCACTAGGTTATACCCTTGAATATAAAATTCAGTAGGATCGGTAGCCTCACCTACTTGGGTTTCACTTAGTGCCAGAACAGCTGGCCAGCTGGTACGTCGACAGAAAATTCATTCTTAACCCACGAATATTACTGTAATCGACCTTGAAATTCTCAGTCATTGCAATACTTAAAGATTTCAAAACTAAAACAGACGAGCTCTAAGAAGATAATTGAATTGAATCTCAGACTTCGTTTCGACTCAACGCCCCTGTTAGTGTTATGCCTTAACAGTGACGTGAACCGACCCGACCCTGGAATTCAAAACAATAATCCTCTATTCGTCTGTTGTTGGTGACAAATCATGTACATACAATGTGTGAGCAAAAAAAAGCACATTGCAACGTAATGCACATGATAAGCCATACAACTGTTTGTGCAAGGACGGAAAGAGGATGGGTACTCACTGTGCTATGCTAGGCATTTTTTTGTTGTTTTTTTTTGGAGATGCTGTGCTTTCGACTTTTTTTTTTGTTATTGCTTTTCATATTATTGCGGGATCTTATCGGCTTTGTGTATGCGTTTATGTAGATGGTTTGCACTATTGTTTTTTTTTCGAGGTTTAGCGTTTGATTATTGTTTATTTCTATTGTTTTTGTAATATGTATGTTAAATAAATTGTTGTTTGATTTATCACGAGTCACGACGAAAACGATGAATATGACGCACGGACACGACGAATAAAAATAAATAACGGAGGAAAATCGACACAGCAGACGACACACAACACAGAGGGGACCTTCCCCAACGAGAGCACTGACAACACTGACAACACTATGTCCATACTATGGAGAAAAGTCCAATCAATCAAGCGAAGCTGAGCGTTAATTTCAAGATAATTAGCCTTGAAAAAAATTCTCTTCAGTAAATTAGTTTCGGGCAAAAATCGAACGATTGTGTTCGTAACCTTGATCTTCAATGGTGGGTGGTGGCAATCTATTATTAAACGATAATTTTTTGACAATTCTATCGAAAAATGTGAGCTAGAAAAAGAGGAAAACACAAAGTCCAATAATCTATTGTTAATATTTGTTATAGAATTAAATTGATATAGATTATATATAGACGTAGCTTCAATCAGTGACTCTGCTTTGAAGTCAGAGTACAGAGAGGGTTTCATTGTTTTAGTAGAATCATCGAATGACCATGTTATACCAGGTAAATTGAAGTCACCTAAGTAAATCAGTTTTGAGTCAGAAGAGAATAAGTGGGATTTCTCAGAGAGACTGTCACATATGTTTTTATTAGTCTCAACTCCAGATCCCGGTCTGATATAACAAGTGCATATATATATTTTAGAGTTATTTTTTCCATTTATTTATCCATAGACCCTCATTGCTAGTTTCGAGTTGTTGATGTCGCGCAGAGAGAATATATTTTTTTAATTGCAATAAGACACCCTCCTCCCTTATTTCGTGTGTTTTGGTTTTCATGCCGTTTATATTTTGATAGTATAGAGTTAAAAAATAACTAGCTACAAGGTCTAATATTATTAAATATTTATCTAGCAAATTTCATATCAACACTCTTTGTAATATAACAAAATCGATTATTTTGAGTAAAATAGATTATGGCATCTTCATATATACAACTCTCTGAAGTCAACCTATCAAAGCGACCTATCATCAGGCAGCTAGATGCAGTGTCGGGGCCTTTCCAAAATCGCCCATTAAAAACCTTTTAGCAGAAGCCGGATTTCTTACTATAAAAAAGCGAAGAGATAAAGTGATTTCAAAACTTTACGCCTGTTGCATATCCTGGTTTGCCTACTTTCGTGGAGCTTACCTTTTTATTTTTTGCACCTAATTTTCCCACCTGTAAAATTGGCTTGAAGCCCAATAAAAAGTAAAATCTCTTACCAACCTATAACAAGCTACAAAATTCAAAAATATTCTTTTATTTATTTAAAGAAACGGAATTCAATTTAAGATATAAAACTATTTCAGTTCAATATATTACAGTAAAACTATGTAAAGTAAACGATAAAATGTTCCAGAAGGGAACGAAACCAAAGCCGAAGACGAGCATAAAAAATAAAAAGTAGGTTTTACACATAAATATTACAAAATAAATATTATAAAATATTATCTCAAAATTGAGAGGAAAGAAATACCACATTCACTAACAATTCCTAGTAAAATTTTCTTTGGATTAAGGCATTAAAAACACAAAACATCGAATGATTTAAACATCTTATTGTGAAGTTTTTGAATCCTGAAAATCGGTGATTTTAAGTTTAAATGTGTTCGGCAAAATGGAATTCGGAAGGTTGCTAAATTGCGACTGTTACGGGTCGTGTAAAGAATAATAATATGATTCAATAAATCTATTGAGTCAATTTTACCACAGAGTATTTTATGCAGAAACAATTCATCTAGCATAGCTCGACGCTAAAACAAGGATGACATATTAAATAAATGTAATCTGTTAATGTATTTTGTATGGTTATTTTATTATACATTTTGTATTGCAATATCCTAGAGAATTTTTTTTCTGTAAGTTTTCTATTTTATCAGAATAAATCTGGAAAACTGGATTCCAAACAGGAGAAGCATATTCTTATATACTACGAGCAAGTGAATTAAACAGGGTAATGAAAGATTCGGGCTTACGAAAGTACCTGTTCTAAAAATAAAACCTATCATTCTTGATGCTTTGTTATTTATATACTGGTTATGTTTATCGAACAATAATTTATCATCAAAGTTGACACCAAGGTCTTTTTGTTCGATGACTCGTTTCAGGCTTACTTGGTTTAGACGACAGTCAAAATGAGTTGAATGTCTTTTACGAGTAAAAGACATAACACTACATTTATTAACATTCAAAGGAAGTCCATTCGCAACACACCATTCGAGCAGGATGTCAAGATCCTTCTGTAGTTGTACACAATCACAGACACAACTTATTTCTCGATATATTTTGAGGTCATCAGCGTACAACAGAGACGAAGACGATAATCTGTCTGTTATATCATTTATGTAAATTAGAAATATTAGAGGCTCCAAAAAGGAATCTTGAGGCACTCCAGATCGGGGATAAAATGATTTTGAAGTATATTGATTCAATGTTATGTGGCCTTGTGGTTAGATAAGATTTAAACCACTAAATTAGTTCATCATGAAACCCAATTTTTTTCATTTTATTTAAAATAACTTCTTGACTGACTTTGTCGAAAGCTTTCGAAAAGTCTGATAGACTGTATCTACTTGCATTGTACGACTGAAAGCTTTTGATATGTCATGAGTAAAAGAAATTGAATTAGTGACTGTGAAACGACCGCTTAAAAATCCGTGTTGCTTAGGGTTAATTATAGGTCTAATCATAAACATAACACTGCCATAGACACGCCTTTCAAATATGAGAGATAAGGCGTTTAAAATACAAACAGAACGATAGTTAGAAATTTCTGAAATGGGGCCATTCTTGTGAACAGGTGTTACATGAGCCTCCTTTAGTCTATCAGGAAAGAGTTTTCCCAGCAAGATTTGTTAAATAAGGTACAAATATTTTGTGCTAAAATATCAATGCAGTTTGTGTAAAATATATTTGGTACACCATCAGATCCTTCTCTTTTACTAGTGTCTAAATCTTTGACAATATTAGTAACCGTTTACAAATTAATAAGTAGTATGTTAATGTTAAAAATCGAGAAGATTTTGTTATTATTACTCTTTTAAATATTGTTAGGTGTAGAGGTAGGTTGCGAGTAATTATTTTGGAAAAATAAAGAAAAAGTTTCGCATATTGTCTTCGGCGACGAAGATTTAATGTTTTCGTGAGTCATAACAGAAGGTAGTGAATTATTGGCTCTTAACTTTTTTGTATGAGACCAAAAGTATTTTAAATTGGTATTAAGATTGTCTTCTGTATTATTTAAGTACTTTTTGTAACAAACGTTTAGTTCCCTTTTACCTAAGGCTCTCAAGTATTTAAATGTTTCTCCGTCAGAAGCACGATTGAATTTTTTTGTAGTGAAATGAAAATGTTTTTTTGCCTGAAGTATCTATAAGATTTTGAGGAAACCATCATGGATAATTATTTGAAACTTTCCTCTTTAGCGGAACAAAAGATTCGATTACGTTATTCAACTTATTATAAAATGCTTGATCTATGTCCATACTATTGAGAAAAGTCCAATCAATCAAGCGAAGCTGAGCGTTAATTTCAAGATAATTAGCCTTGAAAAAAATTCTCTTAAGTAAATTAGATTCGGGCAAAAATCGAACGATTGTGTTCGTAACCTTGATCTTCAATGGTGGGTGGTGGCAATCTATTATTGAACGAGAATTTTTTGACAATTCTACCGAAAAATGTGAGCTAGAAAAAGAGGAAAACACAAGGTCCAATAATCTATTGTTAATATTTGTTATAGAATTAAATTGATATAGATTACATATAGACGTAGCTTCAATCAGTGACTCTGCTTTGAAGCCAGAGTACAGAGAGGGTTTCATTGTTTTAGTAGAATCATCGAATGACCATGTTATACCAGGTAAATTGAAGTCACCTAAGTAAATCAGTTTTGAGTCAGAAGAGAATAAGTGGGATTTCTCAGAGAGACTGTCACATATGTTTTTATTAGTCTCAACTTCAGATCCCGGTCTGATATAACAAGTGCATATATATATTTTAGAGTTATTTTTTCCATTTATTTATCCATAGATCCTCATTGCTAGTTTCGAGTTGTTGATGGCGCGCAGAGAGAATATTTTTTTTTAATTGCAATAAGAAACCCTCCTCCCTTATTTCGTGTGTTTTGGTTTTCATGCCGTTTATATTTTGATAGTATAGATGTTAAAAAATAACTAGCTACAAGGTCTAATATTATTAAATATTTATCTAGCAGGCAAAGCAAATTTCATATCAACACTCTTTGTAATATAACAAAATCGATTATTTTGAGTAAAATAGATTATGGCATCTTCATATATACAACTCTCTGAAGTCAACCTATCAAAGCAACCTATCATCAGCAGCTAGATGCAGTGTCGGGGCCTTTCCAAAATCGCCCATTAAAAACCTTTTAGCAGAAGCCGGACTTCTTACTATAAAAAAGCGAAGAGATAAAGTGATTTCTAAACTTTACGCCTGTTGCGTAGCCTGGTTCGCCGACTTTCGTGGAGCTTACATTTGTTTTCTATTTTTCGCATCTAATTTTCCCACCTGTAAAATTGGCTTGAAACCCAATAACCTTTTTTCTTTGGGCATGAACCCTGCGACCATGTGAACTGTTCTTCCCGTTGATTTTGGCTTCAAGCTCAAAAACCTTGAGTGGAGAATAAGTAAATGTATATATTGCATTGATTTTATTTATCCATCTCACCGTTCTCGCTATTGACGTCTCGTATCAAGACGGCCTGCTCTGTTTCTCCGCTTTTTTGATCTCTCAGGCTTCAGCCAGGTAGGCCCTCCTCGTGGGCCCACTGGTAATGGCTACCAACGGGTAAAGCCTACCGAGCTGTTGGCGCCCTGATCGGAGCCTAGATGGTTTGGAAGGTCCGGCCGGTATTGGTGGAGGTTTTGAGATAGACAGCTGGGGTGAGTCTTCTTGTCGGTTGGCATTTCTCTGTCGGTATTCCTCTATAGTGATGGATCTAGGTCCGGCGGTGGGGTTCTTCTGGACGGCCGATGCTAAGTATTGTTGAGACGAATAACTCATGCATGCTA